>BSBK01002337.1:2340000-2724020 GCA_027943335.1 Chamaecyparis obtusa
TATCTTGAATATAAAAGAGAATCTATGGATGATTATAAACATAATACAAAACCATAGGGAGGAAATATAGAAAGAATACCAATTGAGCTCAAGACAAAATATATGCTAAGAGCCTAATGGATCCTAGAAGCCTGATTGAAATACCTCTTTCCCACTAGTCATAAGACAAGAGGATAAAAGGTCTATATTATGGGAAAAAAATGGGATGCTCCTTATCAAAGTTATGAAGGAATTGTAAAACCGCACGAGAGTGAGATATAATTCCTAAAGAAACTCTTTCTCTAACATATAACTTGAAATGCACACAATCAGAAAGTAAATGTGTATTATTGTAATGAAAATGACATTTGTCCTTGGATAGAGCATCTTTCATCATAGGTTTAAAGATTTCTTTCTTGGACTTCATTAACTGAACATACACCTTCTTAGCCACATCTTGAGGAGTATCAGGGTAATCTAAGGTAGGTGTTGGAAGAAGAACATAAAGAGGAGGATGATGATCAAAATCAACCACCTTAAATTGAGATTGTGAACAACCAAGACCACACATATCTTGTTTAGTAGATATATGAACCGAATACTTAATACCATGCTCATTAACACCAAGACCTAAACCTTTATATCCTTGTTTAGCTATCATATCATGTAAAGCTTTTATAGGAGGTGATTGTTTATTATGTTCATGAGTAAAGGTTGTATAAGGTGGAATAATAGGTTTAGAAGAATTTTATCTTTTCTTCCCTTTAATATCATCTCGGATCAAATGAGAAGGGGAAGGTAAATCCAAGAATTCTTGCACATCTACATCATGAACCATAGTTTGAACCTCATCATAAGTATGGGAAGAACTAGGAATAGCAGATGGAGAATTAGGCATGTTAGGAATATTAGGAGATGGTGTATCATCTACCAAATTCTTCACATAATCTGAAAGAGTAATAAGTCTGCCACATAAATACTTAATGAAAGTTTTGAAAGTAGGAAGACTAGTATCAGTCAATCTCACAATAGCATAGGCAAGTGAAACATGAAGAGTGAAAAACATAACCAAATGGATGATACTCTCATAAACATCATAAGTATGATAAAGAGATGGTAAGAGGAGGATAATAAAGAAAGTAACCATACACCAAAGCATCTTAAAGATCTTCATAGCAAATGAAATGCAAGAAATATTTTTGTATTTTGTAGAATATATAGAATTTTTCTTTTAAACTTTAAAATGCAAGAGCACAAAAGAAATATAATCTTAAGGAAAGAAAACAAATCATCTAACACCAAAAAGGAAGATTTTTCTATCGTGGGTTCACCAAAATGTAAGATATAAAAATATATCTATGATATATTTTTATATCTATCTTTAAGTGTGTGTAGTGTTGATGTGTGTGTGGAAAATGTTGTGGACATACAAAACTTAATAAAACATGAATACTTATTGTAATCACCTGAAAATGGAAAAAGATATAATTAAAAGATAAATCAAGTCAAATCAAAGCAAATTCAGGATAAAATTGAAGTAATTGAATCACAATGCATAATCAGCCAATCAAAATTGAAAGCATTTTAATCAAATGAAATCAAAGCAAAGTGAAATTAAATCAAATAATTGTATAGTCTTGGATTAAATTAAATTCAACCCATTCAAGGGGTACATGGCTAAATAAATCAATTAATAAATCTTAATTTCTCTCAACAACCCAAAAGGGGAGGAAATTCAATCAACCAATAAGATTTGAGAGAAAGGCATTCACATGGATCAAGACAAATTCAATCTCAATCACTCAAAGTGAAAGAGAATCTTGTCCATTGATCTTGTCTACTTTTCCCAAGCTTTGAGAATACAAACTTTGCATTGTCATCAAAGGGTGGAACCAAAGACTCAACCAAGGCTTAATCATGATCAACTACACTACACCCCCTACCATTGGGAAAATCTATAAAAAGGAAGGCCTAAATTTGTTAGGAATAAAGTGTCTCAACCTTGGATAATTCCTATTCTTATTATTTGTTTTGTAAAATGTATTTTTTGAAAATAATGTTGATGTGTCAGCATCTTGAATTGTGTGTAAGGAGATCATGGCTAAAATGGTTATGACGGATTCCTATGACACGTAAGAGCTATGTCAGGAAGATTCAATGACAGGTGAAGACATGTGGCAACTGATAAATTTGAGTACTGTACACTCTTCCCCAATCATGGGGTTCAGCGCATCACCCCGAAAAAAAATTTGGGGTTCCTATTTTCTCGGAGAATGGTAAAACCCTAATACAGTTATCTTTGGGAGTAGCCCTAAAAAGTGAAGTGCATGATATAAGCATTTTTTAGGGTTGCGAAGAGATGTGATGTGTGTATTGTTGGAACGTTTTATGCTATCATGATTTGTCTTCAAAGTTTTTTGAAATCTTCTAAAAGAACTTGCATTGCAAGTGTCTTGTAAGCTGCAATAGTTTTGATCAATACATTGTGCAGGTTTTGGAGTGTTGAGGTTTTTACCGAAAGGTTTCCCCAGGGTATATCATTGTGTTATTCTCTATTTTTATATATGAATGGTATGTGGTTGCAATATCTTTGTTAAAGTAGTTAACAAATCTAAAATTGTAAGGATTTAAAAGAATTTGCACAATACTTTCCTATAGAGATTAGCATAGGAAGCTATTTCCGCACCTGAGTTTCCTTACAAGTGGTATCAGAGCTTGATCAAATTTTGATCCTAGTTGTTGGGTAGGGTTTTTTGAGCTGATCTCAAGTTTGAGTGGGAGTTTTTTCTAGAGCATTCTGAATCTTATTTGCAGATTGAGATGGCAAGTTCATCATATGGGAGAATGGAGGTGGAGAAATTTAACGGCACTAATTTTGAGTTGTGGAAACTCAAGATAGAAGACATGTTGGAAGATCATGACCTATGGGAAGTGACTTCAAGTGCTACAAGACCAACAACTATAGCTCAAGAAGATTGGGATATCAAAGACCATAAAGCTAAGGGTCTCATAAGACTCTATTTAACTGATGCAGTCCTTCTGAATGTTCTAGATGAGAAAACCGCAAATAGTTTGTGGGAAAGACTTGCGGCCATGTATCAGGCCAAATCTCTGGTGAACAAGTTTTTCTTGAGGAAGAAGTTGTACTCTTTGTGAATGGAGGAAGGTGGATCCTCAACAGATCATTTAAATGCATTTAATCTACTAGCTGCATAGTTGACATCAGTTGGTGTCAAGTTAGAGGAGGAGGATCGTTGCTACACACTTTTGTGTTCTTTACCAGATTCATGGGACCATCTTGTGATGGCTCTTGGAAGCACATTAGTCACCTTCAAAATGGATGATGTGGTGTCTTCACTGCTATCAGAGGATATGTGGAGAAAGTCTTCCATTTCAGAAAAAGAAGCCCTTGCTGTCCATGGGAGATCCACTGAAAGAGGGAAGAAAAATGATAATAAGTCTAAAAATAAGGGTAGATCCAAATCCCATGGGAAGTCAAAGACTTCCAAGAAGTCCAAGGAAAAATGTTGGAACTATGATAAATCTGGGCACTTCTATAAAGATTACAAAGAGCTGAAGAAGAAGAAGAAAGGTTTAGATATAGCTTCAGAAAGATCTCAAGAAGATGGCGATGCATTCATCATAGCTTTGGTGGCCCATGCATCTGATGATGTGTGGTTGGTTGACTCGGGTGCATCTTTTCACATGACCTCTCATCAAAACTGGTTCTCAAAATATGAAGAGTTCGATGGTGGAAAGGTGTACTTGGGTGATGATTCTCACCTAAAGATAGTTGGGTGCCAAAGGGTCACTATCAGATTTCCTGATGGACAAGTAAAGGGAATCAATGGAGTTATGCACATTCTGGGTTTAGCATGAAACCTATTATCTATAAGTATGCTGAATGATGTAGGTGTGCAGGTTGTTTTTTTGAAAGAAGGATGCAAGATGATGAGAAGATCGATAGTGCTTGCGAGGGGTACTAGGAGAGGTACCTTATTTCAGCTAGATGCATGTATTCCTCTATGTAATAGTTCTTCATCCTCACCATCTGAACAAGCAGTGAAGAAGTCTATGGTTATTGGTTCTGATGGTAGTGCAAACACTTTGGAAGTTAAGCTTCCTGTAGAAAAGACAATGTTGTGGCATATGAGATTTGGCCACATTGCTGAAAAGGGTCTCAGAACCTTGAAAAATAAAAATCTCATTGAGGGGTTAAATGATTGTAATCTTGAGTTTGACTTCTATGAACACTATGTCTATGGTAAACAAAATCATGTTTAGTTTTACTCTAGTTCTCACAAATCTTCTGATGTTTTGGATCTTATTCATTTTGATGTATTTGGTCCTGTAAAAGTTCCTTCAATCTCCAAGTCTATATTTTTTGTATCTTTCATAGATGATTATAGTAGAAGGACTTGGATTTATTTCCTTAAAAGTAAGACACAAGTCTTTAGTCAGTTCAAGGAATTTAAAGCTCTTGTAGAGAATCAGACTAGTAAGAAGATTAAGTGTGTGAGAACTGATAATGGTGGTGAGTTTTTCTCAGCAGAGTTTGAATAGTTCTGTAAAGAACAAGGTATCGAGAGGCATAAGACAACTCCTTATACCCCATAGCAAAATGGAGTTGCAGAGAGAATGAATAGGACATTGATGGAGAAGGATAGGAGTATGCTTAGTGGAGCTAGTTTAGAACAAAGGTTTTGGGCTGAAGCTGTGGCCACTGCTTGCTATCTGGTTAACAGATCTCCTACATCAGCCCTTGTTGGTAAGACACCCATGGAGGTGTGGTCTAGTAAGAAGCCTTCAATCAGACATCTTCTTGTTTTTGGTTGTGAAGCTTATGCACATGCTCCAAAGGAGAAAAGATCTAAGTTGAAAAACAAAGCTGTTAAATGTATTTTCATTGGATACAGTGCTGGTGTGAAAGGATACAAGCTTTGGGATCCTATGACTAGTAAGGTGTTGTATAGTAGAAATGTTATTTTTAGAGAGCTAACATCTTCTCCTATTGTGCTACAACTAGATGAAAAAGAAAAGGAAAAAGATGTTGTTTAGTTGCTTCCTACCCCTGAGAAGACTGAACAGAGAGACCATGTTGGGCCTAATGATGAGGAGAGCTCTAGCAGCTATGATAGTTTGGAAGAAGAGGAAGAACAACCTCAACCATAGCCCTTGAGGAGATCCATGAGAGAAAGAAAGTAACCAGAAAGGTTTGGTTATTCTATGTTAGATTCTAGTTGTTCCTTTTCCTTGATTACTAACACTAATGAGCCTAGATTTGTGAAAGAGGCTTTGGGCATGAAAGATGCAGGTTCCTAGATTGAGGCTATGGATGATGAGATGGCTTCATTGGAGAAAAAAAAAACTTGGGACCTTGTACCTTTTCCTGAAGGGAGAAAATTTGTTGGCTGTAAATGGGTGTTCAATAAGAAATTCTATCCAGATGGCAATGTTGAAAGGTACAAAGGTAGATTGGTTGCAAAGGGGTATTCACAGGTAGAGGGAATAGATTATGGTGAAATATTCTCTCCTGTTGCAAAGTTGACATCCATTAGATTTATGTTATCTCTTGCTGCATCATATGATTTAGAGATAGAATAGATGGATGGGAAGACAACTTTCCTTCATGGTGATTTGGAGGAAGAGATTTATATGTCACAGCCTGAGCACTACATTGTTAAAGGTAAAGAATCCTTAGTTTGCAGATTAAAGAAATCTCTATATGGTTTGAAGAAATCTCCTAGGATGTGGTACCTTAAGTTTGATGCCTTTGTGTTGTCAATTGGATTTGTAAGATCAAAATCAGATCATTGTGTTTATTTCAGAGTTGAAAATGATTGCCTTCTTATTGTTGCATTATATGTTGATGATATGTTGTTGTTTGGGAAGGGTAAGGGTATGATTTCTGATTTCAAATCTCAGTTGTCAGCATAGTTTGAGATGAAAGATCTTGGGGTAGCAAGGTACATCTTGGGTATGGAAATTAGTAGAGACGGGTCTAATAGAAAACTTTGGTTGAGTCAGAGTAAGCATGTGAAGTCCGTGTTGGATAGGTTCAGCATGGCAGATTGTAGACCACTATGTGTTCCTATTTCTGTGGGAACAAATTTATCTGTAGATGATTGTCCAAAATCTCCTAGTGAGGTGGAGGACATGAGTAGAGTACCTTATGCTAGTGTAGTTGGCAGTCTTATGTATGCTATGGTTTGTACTAGATGAGACATTGCCCAAGTAGTGGGAGTCCTGAGTCAGTTTATGGCTAATCCTGGATGGGTACATTGGGATGCAGTTAAGCGAGTATTCAGATATTTGAGGGGTACATCAGATTACTCCATATGTTATCATGGTAACTCTTCTAGATCTTCGCATTCAATTTGTATTCGTGGGTTTGTGGATTCAGATTGGGTAGGTGATATTGATAGCAGGAGATCCACCAGTGCCTATGTGTTCACTATGTTTGGTGGTGCCATCAGTTGGATGAGTAAGCGACAACCTGTGGTTGCTTTGTCCACTATAGAAGCTGAGTACATGGCTGCTACTCATGCTTGTAAGGAAGCCATTTGGCTTAGAAGATTGTGTTATGATGTTGGTGTTGATGTAGAATAGATTACTATTTGGTGTGACAGTCAGAGCGCTATTTTCCTTGCGAAAAATCCAACTTTCCATGCTAGAATGAAGCACATTGATGTGCAGTTTCACTTTGTGAGAGATATGGTGGAAGATTGAAAGGTAAATTTGGAGAAGGTAGATACTGTGAAGAATGTTGCAGATGCATTAATGAAACCAGTGGGCACTGAGAAGTGCAAATGGTGTTCGGAGTCTATGGGCCTTTTGGCCTATAGCGATTAGTTCATGTTATGTTCTTGTTGCTCTTACAAGGTGTTCGACAAGTGGGAGAATGTTAGGAATAAGGTGTCTCAACCTTGGATAATTCCTATTCTTATTATTTGTTTTTTAAAATGTATTTCTTGCAAATAATGTTGATGTGTCAGCATCTTGAATTGTGTAAGGAGATCATGGCTAAAACAGTTATGATAGATTCCTATGACACATAATAGCTATGTCAGGAAGATTCAATGATAGGTTAAGACATGTGGAAACTGATAAATTTGAGTACTGTACACTCTTCCCCAATTGTGGGGTTCGGGGCATCACCTCGAAAAAAAATTTGGGGTTCCTATTTTCTCAAAAAATGGTAAAACCCTAATACAGTTATCTTTGGGAGTAGCCCTAAAAAGTGAAGCGCATGATATAAGCATTTTTTAGGGTTGTGAAGAGATGTGATGTGAGTGTATTGTTGGAACATTTTATGCTGTCGTGATTTGTCTTCAAAGTTTTTTGAAATCTTTTGAAAGAACTTGCATTGCAAGTGTATTGTAAGCTGCAATAGTTTTGATCAATACATTGTGCAGGTTTTGGAGTGCTGGGGTTTTTACCGAAAGGTTTCCCCAGGGTATATCATTGTGTTATTCTCTATTTTTCTATATGCATGGTATGTGGTTGCAATATCTTTGTTAACGTAGTTAACGAATCTAAAATTGTAAGGATTTAAAAGAATTTGCACAATACTTTCCTATAGAGATTAGCGTAGGAAGTTGTTTACGCACTTGAGTTTCCTTACAAAATTCCTCATAATGAAGAACCACACATCTTAGAATTGCATCAAACCTCTTGCATTTTATAGCTAGAAAGGAATTTGGAGAGCTTAATTAGCATTTACTTTGATCTAATTTTTAGCTTTAGCTTGTTTATCTTATCATTTCTCATTCTAGGATTGTCATTAATTGTAGCTTGTTGAGAGCTTCTATTAACACTCTTAGATAGAGAGCCATAGGATGCTCAATTGATCATTAATTTTCTAAATAGTTGCTAGAATTGTGGTTTATTTAGTTACTATTTCATTTATTATCAATACTAAATCTATGAAGATACTAAATCTAGTATACAAAATGGTGCCCACCATGGGGCAGAATGCTTCACTTTACTAAACACTTAGATTTATCTCATGTTTGTCAAATTTACATATGTCTAACTCTCAGGTTTTTCAGGAAACAATGCTTTTGAAAGGTTAAATTGCACTTTTGATAGATAAAATGGCACTTTCAAGCACTATTTCAATGCTTTCACAACAAAGTAGTGCACCTTTGTGTTGATCCACAATGCTTTCACACTTCCTATTTTCTATCTATCATTCTAACAGCTCCTTTGCACGGATCCATAGTGCATTTTCCCTGATTCTTGAGCACTTTTGCTATTTTACGGAGCACTTTCGCTGTCTTTTTATTGCCTTTAATCAATTCTACAACACTTTTGCAAATTATTTGAGCGCTTTTGAATTTTTTGACAGAGTTAAAATAGCGCTTTCAATTAGATTAGCAGCACTTTTAAGTAGTAAAATAGCACTTGCAAGCATTTCAGAAGCACTTTTGCATAAATTGTTAATCTGCATAATCTAACTATGGTAAAATGATTTATTTGACCCTGCAGGATGTCTGATCACTAAAAAGCGAGAAAACCAGAGAGCAGATTTAACCAAGAAGGGAAGGCTTTGGCTAGGAAAATCAAGAGGGAGAACTTTGTGCACATCAAATCAGTTCTTGAGGAATCACAAGAGGAGGAAAATCAGGTTTATGAGAACTACCTCAAAATTATAGAAGCTTATAAAACTAAGTTTGTATCACTTAATTGGATTTTCTCACCTTAGTTCAAGTTTTGCTCAAAATTTGCAACTAAGGCCTTAAGATTTAATTCAAACTTTGCTTCTTCAAATTCTTTTTGATTTCCTTTATTGTTTTTGTTTTTTTTGACTAACTTTGTTGGAGGAAAAGCACATTAGAAAGGAATTATAGCCAAGGTAATGTTAAAATGACAAAAATCACTCAAAAATGCCCCTAGCCTATGCTAGCTACAAGGAAAGGTAATCCTCAAACTAATGAATATTTTCCCTTAAATTGTGGCATTGGTGCATTTAAAATCTAGTAATTACAAAATAGCCTATCTTTGTTTGGAAAGTTTAGCATTTAGGCCTATGCTCTTCACTTCTTCTAGTGAATCAAAATGCCAAAGATGTTGAACTTTTTGATTAAGAAGAAAGGTTGAGGAATCAAGCACATAAAATCAAAGCCCCTTGTTTGTAGAAGAGACTAGAAATACTCAATTCTCTATAGTTAGTGGGTGAAATAATTGAACATTGTTAATTGTGTTTGGGAAATTAAGGAAAAGTTAGGGATATGCTCTTCACCTTTTAGGTGAACCAAATTCCCAAAAACTTGTTCTTAACTCCATTTCCTTGCTTTACATGAACATGCTAGAATATTAGTGGGCTCACCTCCCGAGAAATTGCCTTAATGAGGCTAGTGAGAGGGACAGCCCAAAGTGGGATACACTTGCTTTTGCTGCGAGAATCCAACCCACTATAAAATGAAATGTATACATCCTTAATGGGGTGTGTGAGAAAAGGATTTTAAATTTTCAAACTTCCTCGAGTAGTCCTCATGGATTGCGCAAAACTCTGATATACCAATGGTGGGAAGCCCCTTAACATACTTGGGGGATGAAAGTTTAAGATCCATTTTGAATGGAATCTATATTAAATCCTTGATAAAATAGCAAGGCTTCCTTTTAGAGCCATGTTTATGAACCAAATCTTGTGCTAGGTAGATGCTTGAAGTTCCTTTTTGTGCAAAACCCGTGACAACGTTCTTTCAAATCAAACATTTTGTGTTAAGTGGGTAAAAAGAGACAAGTGAATGTGTGATTGTTGTGTTTGAAATACATAAACAAGTGAGAGAGATATCCATTGAAAATTCATCTTACATTTTTAATCTCTTCAATTTAAAATCAACAATTCTCGAACCAAGGATCATTCCAAATCAAACCCTTGTTGGATGTCGGTTTCCATGCGGTCCCACACATATAGGGTATCTTTACAAGGAGATAGCACTCTTTTTGCAAATGAAGGACAAGAATACCAGAGTCTTTTCAAAGGTCCTAATCAAGAATAAATCTTTCCAAACTTGTTTGACAAAAGACTTGGAGAAATGGATAGGAATTCCGCATATCATAATTACCAACAAGGAGGAAATAATCATAACATCAACAATGCCAATCATAATCCCAAAGAACCACTTGAAGAAAAAGTTGAGAGAGCAGCCCAAGATCAAGAATTCCTAGAGGTCATGGAAAAATTAATAGATAAGGATAGGGAGAAGTTTTTCCTAAACCTAGCTCAAGTGGGAGTAAACCTTCCCCATGATTTTGACATAGAACAAATTAAGAAAGATCAAGAGAAAGATAATCCCATGAATGTTATGACTAGGCAAATAAAGGCCTTTCAAGAATAAATAGATACCATGAAAAAGGTAGCTGAACCTAAGACCTTTATATTGAAGCTTTGTGTCCTTTTCCATTCAGCAAAAGCTTAGTTATGGTATCTTTTCCTTTTAATACCATTTTTCTTAAATATGATAAATATATATGTAAAACAAACCCACAGGATCATTTAAGGGAGTTTTGTGCCCTAATAATTGAGTTCATGCACAATGACACATACCTAATGAGACTCTTTCCTAGGAGTTTAGGAGGTCCTACCATGGACTGGTTCTCGAAACTACCCCAAGGAATAAAGAACTTTGAGGAGTTAGCCTCCAAGTTCGTAACCCATTATTCTTATAACATTGAGCATGAAATTACAATGCTCAAGTTGTGTGCTACCAAACAGAAAGATGGAGAGTCCTTCCTAGGATTCCTACAAAGGTGGAGGACCATTTTCACAAGGTATCCATGAAGTATCCCCGAGAAAGAAAAGATGGAAATCTTCACCAATAATTTGACCATGAAAATGAATTATAGATTAAAACTCCAATGTCCCCCAACATTTGAAAAACTCATCACTAATTATGTGCCTAAATATGTCAATAATCAAGGGTCCAATAATTACAATGATAGATATAAGTCATGGATAAAGAATAACAACAAAAACCTTGTGAATGATGGAGTTGTGGAGGCCCACAACTTGAAGGGAACCCCTTTTACCTTACCATATGGAGCTAATTCTTCAAATAATGTCAATCAATCAAAAAAAGCTCCATTTAATTTCAATAACAATTCTAACAATTCCAACAATAATTCCAATAATCCTTATAATGATGCTAATGGGAATAAGTCCAAATCCTTTTACTCCACTTATAACAAGAGAAAATTCACCTATCTAGGTGAACCTTTGGAGAATGCATTAAGGACCTTGGTTGCCAAAAAAATCATAACATTACCTAATGTGAGAGATTGTGAACCTCAAGTCAAACCTAATTGGTGGAATGACTCACATCATTGTGAATATCATCGAAATAGAGGTCATCCAACTAATGGTTGCATGAGATTAAAACACTTGGTGCTGTTGGAAATATAGATGTAGTAACTGAGAGGGGGGGGTGAATTAGTTAACCACAAAAATATTACCACAGATCCCTTAGATTTCTTATTAAATCATTTACTATTGTTATACAGAGAAATGTTGAAACTCGGTTATTGTAGTGAGTATTAATTATAACTGTTCTTAAGAATTCATCGGTGATTAACATACATGAATAAAGAAAATATCATGAACACAAGAGACACCAGATTTAATGTGGAAACCCAATATGGGAAAAACCACCAATGTAACTAGTTACTATTTTTCACTCTTCTGAAGTGATGCCATGTTAGGAGCCAACCCAGTAAAAGGTTACAAAACACACTGTTAGGTGTGACCTTGTTAGAGGATTTAATCACCCTATTAGGAGTGGCCTTGTAAGAGGTCTTGAAACAATTCAATAGAACTGTCACCTTGTTAGAGGATTTGTAAAATGGTTGTTAAACCAACTTGGTTAGGAGATTTTGAAATCACTTCTACAATGGTAAGAAAGTAACAATGAAATGACCTGAATAGTGATGCAACTGAATTGCTGATTACAGATCTCTGTTCTGCTTCACTAGATCCTTCCTGATCAAATATATCTCTACTGCTCCTCAAGGATATCTAATCATCCTTCAAAATTCACTCACACTTTCCTTCTTTTTCACTTGCACACTTTTAATTCACAACTTGACCTTCTATATATACCATTCAGATTGTCAAGTTGGCACTAATAATCATTACTAATCATTACAACAATCGGCTGGAATAAACAAACTTTATTTCTCAAATTAACAATATCCTTTACTGGGCCGACCTTGCTCGGTAAACACTAATCCGAAAAGATTTCCTTTGGTGACTGAGAGAACTCGGTAAGCACTGTGAATTCTGCAACATCCTTTGGAGACCACGTGAACTCGATAAACACTAACTTTCCTTTGATAACCATGGAAGCTTGGTTAACACTATTTTCTGCCATACTTTTCTTTGACACCTGAAATATCTCAGTAGATACTAAAAACTGCTTGCTGACCGACTGAGCTCAGTATATACTAGGAACCACTTTGTTGACCGACTGAGCTTGATAATTGATATGACATTTGTGTGACATCAAAGACAACACACAATTACTCCAACAATATCCTTTAGATAATTGTATCCAACAATCTCCCTCTTTGGCATTGATGGCAACATAATATGTCATAGGACAATGAAATTTCATAGAAAACATAGAGCAAGGAACATATCTTTAGCTTCATTCTGATTCTCATCTATGAGAACTCCCTCTGTCAGCAAACTTCTCTTTCTGACTGAAAACTCTCCCTCTTAGAAATCTTAAGAAATTTCTTGAAATATGACAGCAAACTCTCCCTCTTTGACAACACATGCCAAAGACAACACATACCAGGTGAATAGCAATGTACCTTGAGTATTGATTCATATACAATGATTCCTTGACTAAGCTACATCAACTGACTGATGTTCAATATGCTCTGGTTGATGCATCACTAAAACTTCATTTAGTGAGCCTCGGATAGGGGAATGACCCCTAACTTACCTCTTAGATAAAAGAATGCATCCTTAGGTAGTGGCTTGGTGAAGATATCTGCAATTTGTTCTTTTGTATGAATATATTCCAATCTGATTTCCTTGTCCTACACCAATTCTCTGACAAAGTGATATTTTATAGCAATGTGCTTGGTTTTGGAATGCATTACTGGATTCTTTGAAATATTTATTGCACTTGTATTATCACAAAATATAACAACTGGTTCTTTGATCTCAACCTTCATGCCTTTCAATAACTGTTTAAACCAAACAATATTCGAGTAGTTTACTACTGCGGCAACATATTCTACTTCTATTGTGGATTGGGATGTGCAATTTTATTTTTTACTGGTCCAAGATACCAACCTCTTGCCAAGAAAGAATGCTCCACCACTTGTACTCTTTCTATCATCAATGTTTCCTACCCAATCAGCATCAGTAAACACTTTTAAGTCCAAACTACCTCCAAATTTATACCACAAGCCATAATCTTCAATTCCTTTCAAGTATCTCAAGATTCTTTTGATTGCCATCATATGATTTTCTTTGGGTTTTGCTGAGAATCTTGCTACTATACCAACTGCTAAGGCAATATCAGGCCTTGTATGAACTATATACTATAATTTTCCAATCATTGATCTGTATAAGGTCTGATCTACTTCTTTTGAATTGTCATCTTTGGTAAGCTTCAGTCCAGTACACATGGGGGTACCAACTGTTTTACATCTTCCATACCAAACTTCTTAAGTATTTTCTTGATGTATTTAGACTAAGTAATGTAGATATCATTCTTGCTCTGCTGAATTTGAAGACCAACAAAAAACTTTATCTGACCAAACATAGACATTTCAAATTCTTTGTTCATTTTCTCTAAAAATTCTTTGCACTAATCATCATTACCTATAAACACAGTATCATCCACAAATATTTCTACCAAAACAATTCTATTATCTGGTCCTTCCTTGATGTACAAACTACTATTATCATTAGCTCTTTTGAAACCAATCTGAAGAAGATAGTTATGTAATCTTTCATACCATGCTCTAGGGGCTTGTTTCAGACCATACAATGCTTTGTGTAACTTGCAGACCATATTCCTTTTGTCTAGATCAATAAAACCTTCAGGTTGCTCAATGTAGACTTCTTCATCAAGAATACCATTGAGAAATGCAGATTTTACATCCATCTGATATACCTTAAATCCTTTATGTGTTGCATATGCAAGTAGAGTTCTTACACCTTCTAATCTTGTAACAGGAGAAAAATTCTCTCCATAATCTACACCTTCTTCTTGAGAATACCCTTTACACACTAATCTAGCTTTGATTCTAGATACTTGACCATCTTCATTCAGCTTGTTTCTGAATACCCATTTTGTTCCAATTACATTTTTGTCTTTAGGCCTGGGTACAAGAGTCCATGTCTTGTTTTTCTCTATTTGTTCTATTTCTTCATTCATAGCCTCAATCCAACTTTCATTTTCCAATGCATTTTTAACATTTCTAGGTTCAAAATCAGCAAGTAAACATGTACCTTTCAGTTTACTTCTTGTCATAGTACCATCTGATTTGTTTCCAATAATCTGATCTGGTGTATGATGCTTCCTGACATACTTGGCCAATACAGGTTCCTTGCCTCTTGAATGAGTTACATTGTCATCTTCTTGAATTTCATCTTCAGGTTCAGTTTTCTCGGGGTCAGTAGATATTTGCTCGGTAGTTTCAGGCTGAGACTCAGTTTCTTGTGACTCGGTTTGAACTTCTTCTTGTGACTTGGTTACTATATTGGGCTCGGTAGATGTAGTTTCCTTATTGATAGATGTGTCTGGCAATGTATCCAGTTCAATGTAAACAAATCTTTTGTAATCCTCTGGTTCCTTTTTGCTTTCTTCTTTAGTCTTTTCTGCAAACTCATCAACTTTCACATGTGCACTTTCTTTGATTTTGTGAGTAGACAAATTCAAACATCTATATGCCTTACTTTTGCAAGAATATCCCAAAAATATTCCTTCATCACTTTTTACATCAAATTTTCCTTTTCTAGATTCTTTTAAGATGTAACATTTACTACCAAATACTTTCAGGTAACTTACATTGGGTTTATAGCCATACCATAACTCATAAGGAGTTTTGAATGTGTCTTTCCTCAACTGTACTCAATTCAAGGTATGAACTACAGTGCTAATAGCTTCCTTCTAGTATTTCATAGCAATGTTCTTTTCAATCATTAGAGTCCTTGCACAGTCCATGATAGATATGTTCCTTCTTTCAGCTATTCCATTCTGCTCAGGAGTTCTTGGGGCTGATACCTGTCTTTTGATTCCTCTTTCAATGCAAAAATTATTGAATTCATGGGAGATGAATTCACCACCTCTGTCTGATCTTAATCACTTCATTCTTTTCCCTATTTCCTTTTCTACTCTTGCCAAATACCATTTGAATTTCTCAAATGCTTCTAACTTTTCTCTTAAATACATAATAGTCATCATTCTAGAGTAATCATCAACAAAGAGAATAAAGAATTTTTCTCCAATATAGCTTTCAATTCCAATAGGTCCACATAAATCAGTATGCACAATATCCAAAATATTTTCAGACTGATAGTTTTTACTTTTAAAGCTAGTCTTTCCCATTTTACCAATTTGACAATTCTTGCATAGACCAACATCAAGTTTCTTCAAAGTATGAATACCTCTTACTTTCTTGAATTTGCTTATTTTCACCATATTATCAAAATTTACATGACATAACCTTTTGTGCCATAACCAAATTTCTTCAATTTGAGCAATAAAACATGAGCATTCACCAAGATCAAGATAAAATAGGTTACCTTTGGTTTGTTTGCCTGAACCAATCAGTTTTCCTTTGTCATCCAACAGTCTTGCTTTGCCATCCATGAATTCAACCTTGAATCTAGTGTTGATTAGCTGTGCTACACTTAGAAGATTATGTTTTAATCCTTCAACCCAATATGCATTATCACATACAAGTTCTTTGGTTAATGAAATTTGTCCTCTTCCTTTTATACAACAAGGTTCATTGTTTCCAAACCTTACATTACCACCATCATAGTCTTCAAGGTGTTCAAACTTTGTTCTGTCACCAGTCATATGATGTGAGCATCCACTATCTATAATCCATGTATCATTTTTTCTTATATGAGAGATAAGTGCCATCTCATCTTCATCATCATCAGATTCATCTTTTACAGCAATGAAGACAATTTCTTCTTCACTATCATCAGAATCCTTAGCCAAAAAACATGTTTTCTTACCTTTCTCCTTGAATGATTTGAAATTCTTCTTGTCATTGTAATTGTGACCTTTCTTCTCATCCTTGCTTTTCTTGTTTGGGCACCTAGCTGCAATATGACCAATTTCTTCACATGAAAAATAGATTAAGGGAGTTTTACCTTTGTATTTACCTCTGCCTCTAGTATATTTCTTTGCAAGTAATGCTTCAATAAATTCAAGATCATTATCTGAACTTTCCTCTTATTCTTCTTCACTTTCTGACTGGATTTTCTTGCCCTTCTTAAGTGAAAGATTGGCCTCAAATGCTGATTCAATATTTTTAGAAGTTGGCACATAGTTGTCATAGTTAGCCAATTCAAAAGTTGTCAATCTTCCAACTAAGGCATCCAAAGTTATATTGTGATTTTGTTCACATCTTCTTTCTTGAATAGTAGATACTCTTATTGCATAGATAGGAAGCAATGTTCTAAGAACCTTACTTATAACAGTTTCATCATCAATTTTTCCTCCAGAAGCTCTGATTGCACTAACACTCACCTTGATCCTTTCAACATATTTTGCAATGTTTTCATCTTCTTTCATCTTCATCTGATTAAACTATCCTCTTAGGCTTTCTGCTTTGGCTCTCTTCACATTGTCATCACCACCATAAATTTTCTTTAGCTTGTTCCACATTTCATAAGCAGTTGTGCAGTCTTTGATCTCATCAAATTCTTCATAGCTAAGAGCTGATGCAATGTCTATCATCATGGTGTTATGGTTCTTTTTCTCTGCAATGTCTTCAACAGTTAATGTGCCAGTAGGAACTATATATTCTTGATCAATATATTTGCATCCTGAATCACCAATGGAAGCTAGATGAAGTCTCATGAGGCCTTTCCATGCTAAAAAGTTATCTCTATTAAGCCTTGGAATTTCTCTCCTGTAAGACATCCTGATCTTTAGCTTAGGTCCTTGAAACCCTTCCTGCAAGCACCAAAAGCTCTGATACCAATTGTTGGAAATATAGATGTAGTAACTGAGAGGGGGGGTGAATTAGTTAACCACAAAAATATTACCACAGATCCCTTAGATGTCTTATTAAATCATTTACTATTGTTATACAGAGAAATGCTGAAACTCGGTTATTGCAGTGAGTATTAATTATAACTGTTCTTAAGCATTCATCAGTGATTAACATACATGAATAAAGAAAATATCATGAACACAAGAGACACCAGATTTAACATGGAAACCCAATATGGGAAAAACCACCAATGTAACTAGTTACTATTTTTCACTCTTCTGAAGTGATGCCCTGTTAGGAGCCAACCTAGTAAAAGGTTACAAAACACACTATTAGGTGTGACCTTGTTAGAGGATTTAATCACCCTATTAGGAGTGGCCTTGTAAGAGGTCTTGAAACAATTCAATAGAACTGTCACCTTGTTAGAGGATTTGCAAAATGGCTGTTAAACCAACTCAGTTAGGAGATTTTGAAATCACTACTACAATGGTAAGAAAGTAACAATGAAATGACCTGAATAGTGATGCAACTGAATTGTTGATTACAGATCTCTGTTATGCTTCACTAGATCCTTCCTGATCAAATATATCTCTACTACTCCTCAAGGATATCTAATCATCCTTCAAAATTCGCTCACACTTTCCTTCTTTTCCACTTGCACACTTTTAATTCACAACTTGACCTTCTATATATACCATTCAGATTGTCAAGTTGGCACTAATAATCATTACAAACATTACTAATCATTACAACAGTTAGCTGGAATAAACAAACTTTATTTCTCAAATTAACAAAATCCTTTACTAGGCCAACCTTGCTCGGTAAACACTAATCCGAAAAGATTTCCTTTGGTGACTGAGAGAACTCGGTAAGCACTGTGAATTCTGTAACATCCTTGGGAGACCGAGTGAACTCAACAAACACTAACCTTCCTTCGATAACAATGGAAGCTTGGTTAACACTATTTTTTGCCATACTTTTCTTTGATGCCCAAAATATCTCGGTAGATACTGAAAACCACCTGTTGACTGACTGAGCTTGGTAAATACTGGGAATTGCTTTGCTGACCGACTGAGCTTGATAATTGATATGACATTTCTGTGACATCAAAGACAACACACAATTAATACAATAATCTCCTTTAGACAATTGTATCCAATAGGTGCAAGATTTAATAGATAATGGAACTATCAAAATGGAAGGACCTCAAAACAATGAGGATCACATGGCCTTCAAGAATCCCTTTTTGAGCCATGAAAAGGGTGAGTCATCTAATACTAATTAAAGTAAAAAAAAATGCAATGAGAAAGTGAACTTTGCTCATACTTATGATAACACGATCAACACTTTAAGAGAAGAGGATAATACTATAAATGTTGTCATAATAAAGAATAATTCAAGAGAAGCATCATCAAATGTTGTCACTAGGGGGAAAGCATAAAAAATTATCCTACCTAATAATGCTCCTAAAATGGTGGTATCAAATCAAGTTTCAACCTCATCATCAAAACAATACAACTTGGTTGATCAACTACAAAGAACTCCCGCTAAAATCTCTATTTTGGAGTTACTCAGATTGTCACCAATTCATAAAGACATTTTGGAGAAAGCCTTATTGAAAACCAATGTGCCTCTAAACTTGGAGGTAGAAAAATTCCAAAACATGGTGGGGCACCTCATTGCACCCCATTGCCTATCATTTTCCAAACAAGATGACATGTCCCTTAATCATCTTCAAAATCTTCCCTTGCACATAGAAGTTTTGATTTACAAGCATAGGGTGAAAAGAGTCCTTGTAGATGGAGGATCCGGCCTAAACATTTGTACCCTTAGCCTAGTGAAAGTCCTAGGATTTTCTGAGGAGGCTATTGACCCTAAGAAAAAGATAACCATAAAATCCTACAATGATGAAGAAAGAGCTTCAAAAGGAGTCATAGTGTTACCCATAAGAGTTGGCCCTATGCAAAAAGAGACCATATGCTAAGTATTGGATCTAAACTTGACTTAAAATATCTTACTAAGAAGGCTGTGGATTCACAAGATGCAAGTCGTGCCATCTACTTATCATCAATCCCTAAAGTTTCCTTATCTAGGGCAAGAGATAATGGTAAGTGGGGACCTAAACCCTTTCCAATATTGTAACAACATCAAGCCTATCAATGACTCTTTAGTCCCACACAATGCAAAAGGGTCTATACATAATCAAAGAGAGCAAGGGAAAAGTTCTAAAGACATCCCATTATTGAAGGGAAAAGAAAAGATGGAAGAGGAAATTGTTATTGAAGATACACCAAAACTCACTAACCTAACTACAACAACTAAAGGAAAAGAGAAAGTTGGTGAGGATAGTACTATTAAAGAATCAAAAGAAGACCATATCAAAGATATACAAGTATCCACCAAAGAAGACCATTATCAAAAAATGGACCAAATGATGAAGAATTTTGATAAGCAATGCAAGATCAAGAAAAAAGGCGTAGGTGAATACTCCTTATCTATGATGGACTTACCCTTATCACCCAAGTCATATGGAAGACCCTCAAATCTACCCCATAGATATAATGATAATTTTTTGAGGGCAAGTACATCATTTTTCATGGATGAAGAAGACAACGAGATCCTAAACTAGTTATATAAAGATGAAGAATCAAGTGCACACATCAAATATATTCAAAATATCACCATTCCCACACATCAATATGGGAAAGGGTTTCAAATCATGCAAAAGATGGGGTACAAAGGTCAAGGACCTTTGGGCACAAGGAATTAAGAACTTTTTGAGCCAATAGAAAGTACATGGTGAGATAGCAAGGAGAAAATAGGATTAGGGTATCTTGAAGAAGGATACACTCAAAAACATTATCCCAAACTTCATAGCCAAATATTGCATTTAGAATCTCATAGTGATGAGGATTCTAATGAGTGGGAATGGGAGACATTATCTGATGAGTCATTTCATGATAAGGGTATTGATGTTATTCATGCCTATACTTCTAACAAGGATAAAGGACCCATAACAGAATCAAGTTCAAATCAAGCATCTAGTTCAAACCAAGTGGTTCTAAATGATATACCAAGCATAGAAATAGAGATAAATCAATGGGTAAGTGAACCCTACATACCTTCATGGAGACCTACTATGGAGGAATCAAATGTTAGGTTTAATCCGCACAAATTTTATCCAGCGAAAACCTTAGAGGAGTCTAGTGATGAGGACTTTGATCCTTCTTCTTTAGAACATTTAGAAGAGGCCCATGTTATAGACTTACATGATATAATGTATGAGCCTTCTAATGAATTATTAGCCTTAAACCCCATTGAAATGAACCCAAGTATTGACCCATTAACCCTCATACATCCAAAATTAATTGAATGGAATTCCATTAAACCCACTATCCTTCCAATCTTCTTGAATGACAATGTGGTGTCCCAATACCTCAACATGGTTGAACCCTCTTCTATCAATGAATATCAGGAATAATTGATCAAGGGGAGCATCCAAACTTTCAATCTAAGAAAAATTGAAAAAAACAAAAAAATAAATAAAGGAAAAGAATCAAGTGTTGAAAACCACATTATGGAAACATTAGATCAAGAAGAAAAAAATAAAGAAATAAAGGATGTTTCCAAAGGTGAAAACCCAACTAAGGCACCTAAGGAAGGGAGTATGGATGCTTTACCAGAACATTATGAGGAAAGATCTCCAATCTTGATTGAGCCCACATAAAAGATAAATATTGGATCAAAAATAAAATTGAAGATCATCCACCTAGCGGCATCACTATCTAGCGAAGAAAGAATAGAATTCATTAAGTTCTTTAAGGAAAAACAAGTTAACTTCGCATGGTCTTATGATGATATGTTGGGATTAGACCCAAATTTGATAATGCATCATCTAAATATCAAGGAAGGAGCCAAACCTGTTAAGAAAAAACTAAGGAAGATGCATCCACATATAGCACTAATTGTCAAAGTGGAGTTAGAAAAATTATTGAAAGTGGGATTTATAAGGGCCATTGATTATGCACAATGGATCTCAAATATAGTGCCAGTATCAAAAGCAGACAAATCCATCAGAATCTGCATGGATTTTAGAGACTTAAATTTGGCATGTCCTAAAGATGATTTCCCACTTCCGAGTATAGATGTCATTGTGGCCTTAACAATAGGACACTCTATGTTTTCACTCATGGATGGATTTAGCAGATATAACTAGATAAAGATAGCACTAGAAGACCAAGATAAGACAGCTTTTACATGTGCATGGGGTACCTTTGCTGGAATGTCATGCCTTTTGGTTTGAAGAATGCCAGAGTGACCTATCAACGAGCAATGACCACAATATTTCATGATATGATGCATAAGTTCATGGAGGACTATGTGGATGACATATTAGCCACATCACACTCAAGAAAAGAGAACCTACCAATTTTGATGAAATTTTTTGAAAGATTAGAGCAATTCAAAGTAAGGCTTAACCCAAAAAAGTGGGCATTTGGAGTCCAATCTGGCAAACTACTTGGCTACATTGTATCTGCAAAGGGAATAGAGGTGGATCCCACTAAAGTGAAGGCTATTGTGGAAATGGAAGCACCTAAAAACATTAGTCAAATGAGGTCTTTACAAGGAAGGATGCAATCCATTTGGAGATTTATCTCTCAATTAATCAAAAAATGTCATAATTTCACCCAACTTCTGCATAAAGATACAATTTTCAAATGTGATGAAAAGTGTGAAGAAGCCTTTAATCTATTGAAGAAATATGTCATGAACCCACCAATCTTGATGCCACCAATTAGAGGCAAGCCCTTGATCCTATATATTTTAGCAATGGAGAATTCATTGGGGGCACTTTTAGCACAAGAAGATGAAACAAGAAAAGAAAAGGCAATTTATTACATAATTAGAACTCTAGTCAAATATGAGTTGAACTAAACATTCATGGAAAGGGCATGCTTTGCCATGGTTTTTGCTTCAAAAAAATTATGCCATTATATGCTAGCCCACAAGATAAGGCTCATTGCCAAAATTGACCCTTTAAAATATCTACTTAGTAAAACAACATTAAATGGAAGGCTAGCAAAGTGGGTTATGGTGTTAAGCAAATTTGACATTGAATATGTTGACAGAAAATCTATCAAAGGGAAAGTCATTGCTGACTAGTTAGCAGAAGCATCACTTCAAGATGATCATCCCATTCAAGTGGAATTCCCGAATTCAGAGATTGTGAATGTTGAGGCAAAAACATGGCAACTATATTTTGATGGTTCATACACTCAACATAGGTTAGGAGTAGGCATACTTCTAATCACTCCTCAAGGTTCTACTATTCCTAAGTCCTATAAATTGCTATTCCCATGCACCAATAATATAGTAGAATATGAAGCTTTGGTCATTGGAATCAAGTTGGCACTAGAATGGAAAGTAATAGAATTAAAGGTGTATGAAGATTCACAATTAGTCATTAATCAAGTTAATGAATAATATCAAACAAAGGATGATAAATTGGTACCCTACAAAAACATGGTGGAAATTCTTAAGAATTATTTCATACTTATTACATTTGAGCAAGTGCCAAGAGAAAAGAACAAAGCATCAGATGTAATGGCAACTTTGGCTTCACTTCTACAAATGCCTGATCAAAGTGCCAAATATGAATTCCTGGTAGAAGAAGTGGATCAACCCGCATTTGACCCTACCCATCCTTATACCATTTTCTTACTAACTAAAAATGAATCACCTTGGTATGGACCTATTTATACTTACTTAAAAGATCAAATCCTTCCAATAGACCAAACCAAGAATCAAAAGAAAAGCTTCATTTGCCAAGCCACCCGATATACTATAATTTCTAAAACATTGTATCACAAAAGTTTAGAAGGAACGCTCCTTAGATGTTTAGAATAAGATGAATCAAATGTAGCCTTACAAGAAATCCATGAAGGAATTTTTGGATCACACTCAAACGGATTAACTCTAGCCAAGAAACTTCTTAGGATAGGATATTTTTGGCCTACGATGGAGAAAGACGCTTGCAACTTTGCCAAAACTTGTAGAAAGTGTCAATTCCATTGAAACTTGATACATGTGCCCACACAGGAGCTTCATCCAATGAAAACACATTGGTCTTTCTATCAATGGGGTCTAGACTTAATAGGCATGATTTATCCACCATCCTCGAATGGACATAAATTCATCATTACGACAATGGAGTAGTTTACTAAGTGGGTGGAAGTTGTACCATTATCAACTGCAACAGGAAAATAGATATCTTTTTTTATTCTCAATCACATTATTTGTAGATATGGCATACCTCATGCTATCATAATGGATAATGCAAAATATTTCAAAAACAAAGACCTAAAGGAGTTATGCACCAACTTTCACATGATTCATCATTCTTCTTCAATCTATTACCCCCAAGGTAATGGACAAGCCGAGGCAACAAATAAAAACATTTTTAAGATATTGAAGAGAATGGTGAAAAATTCAAGTAGAGATTGGCACATCAAAATAAACCCGACCTTATGGGCTTATAGAACAAGCATAAGAATGCCAACAAGAGCTACACCTTTTTCCTTAGTCTTTGGAACATAAGCAGTTTTGCCTTTGGAGGTAGAACTCCCATCTTTGAGGGTATCTCTTCATGGCTTCATAAGTGAGGAAGACTATAGGGTTGCTAGATTGCAAGAACTAGAACTTCTAGATGAGAAACATAGGCAATCATTTGATCATTTGAAGGTGTACCAAAATAGAATGTCAAGGATTTATAATAAGCACATCAAGTCAAGAACATTTCAAATAGGTGACCTAGTTTTGCAAGAGAATCCCAATAACTAGGTAGAAAGGGAAAAGAAAGGAGAATGGGAGGCAAATTGGTTAGGACCATTTATCATCATTGAAAATTTTGGGATTGGCACATACAAATTAGCAGATTGTGATGGAGAAGAGCTACAAGAACCTATTAATAGCATACATCTAAAAAGGTTCTATACATGAGATAGAGGAAGGAGTATAAATAGTATCAGATGGAAGGCATCATATTTACTATATATAGTCAAAAGAGATCTAGAAAATACCAAAAACATTTGAAAAGAAGAAAAGAACAAACAAATTGAAAAGCAGAAAAGATCAAAAATAGTGGAAAATTGAGCATGAAAAAAGTAAAAACATTCAAATATGATCCTCAAAAAGATGTTGTCTCGATGAAAACCTAGAAAATAGGTGCCTTGATGATATGAAATACAAAAAAAATGAGAAAGAGAAAAATTACCTTGGTGAAAACCTAGCAAATAGGCACCTTGGTAGCAAAAAAAAGAGAAAAGCTTTAAAAATAGAAAAAGAGAAAGATCTATTCAATCGGTAAAACCTTGGTAAATAGGTGCCATTGAAATTCCAAGTCATTTGCATGCCTAGAAGGTCACCTAGTAAATATTTCATTTGCCAGCATTTGTATATATTGCATAATAAAACCCCACAGTTGCATTTGCAAGTACCTCAAGATTTTGGTCACTTGATCTGCAAATTGTCCTAAGTCCCACAAATGAAATTATCTCATCCTGGGGGCAATCTACTCAAAAGGAGAAAGGATTCATTAAATCAAGATTTATTCAATCATGGAATCAATTCATCAAATTTGAAAGAGGAACACTTAATCAAATCTACATTCTAATCCAATTTGAGACAAAACACAAAATTTGATCCAAGATCTTACATGACCTTATCTTTATTAGGATTAAAAGTATGAAATGGATGGAACTACACTTGAAATATGGATTTGAAAAAAATTACAAGAAATTTTTCTAAAGTGTTGACTCAATTGATGAAATTATGTCTTTCTAGCGAATCGATGAAAGTTTTAGACTAGACAAGCTATGATGAAAGGATGATATTTTTGTTGATTTCTAGATGATTGTCTTAAAATAAAAGTTTTAAATCATGTATTATTTTTCTAAGGACATGATCATCAAAGAATCATCGAGGACTTGTACATAAGATAAAACTAATATTTTTGCTTGTTTACACAAAAGGATACCTTGGTTATTTTGATATTCAATATCATAATACCAAAATCCACTTGCAACATAGAATCTGACAAAATCGGTATTCGCACTCTCATGATTGGCTTCAATCAGTGATAGTCATACCAAAGAGAGAGGGGAAAGCAAAGAAAAAGTGCAAAAAGTATTCATATCATCATAGTTGAACTAGTGATGATTTTACTAAAACAAGATCCAAAAATGCTCAATGATGATTATAAGCTCCAAATGTTGAATAATGATAGTTAGCTGCATACATCTTAGATTAAGTGTATTGTATTTTATTTTCCTTTCTTAACTTAAATTTCAAGAGGAAAATAAAAAGGGGGTGCACTCAAATCAAAAATCAAAGGATCATCACAAACACCTATATAAGATTGAGTGTGTTGGAAATAAAAAACAAATCAATGATGCAGGAGCATCTTGGGTCTTTGGCAATCTTGCATCAACCAAAAACATTTTCTGATTTTTGTACCTGTTTGCTGTTGTTTTCTTTATATCTTTTCATTTGATGGTTTCATGGTGTAAAAAGATTACATTATTTTTAGGACCTATTTTGGAACCTTCTCCTATGAGCATATAAAGTTTGGATGGACTGTTTCAAAGTTATAGCTATTTTCCTTACCGTCGGAACAGTGTTTTCCTGCAGTTTTGGTGCTGATTGTTCATGTTGGTTCTCTTGATCCATAATGAATCTTATTTTTATCACTTACAAGATTCAAGGGGACCTGAATTAATATTATTCCTCAAGATCAAAGCTTCCAATTCATTATGAGTCAAAATTTATGGCCTTTTTGGCACAGGACCTATTTTCTGCCAGCTTTCACGTCTGAGCTGTTACTACAGTTTTGGTGCTGATTGTTCATGTTGGAGACCTTGATATATAAGGAATTTTATTTTTCTCACTTAATTACTTAAATTGGACCTAAATTAATATCATTTCCCAACATCACAAACTCCAATTCATTATGAGTAAAAAGTTATGCCCGTTTTGCCTCAAGACCTGTTTCCTGCCAGTTTTTGGGTGAAACATGTGGTGTTTCTTCTTGCGATGTTATGTGTGCTCATATGGTACCTTGAGCACTTAAAGGAATTTTATTGGTTCAATTTGGGACCTAAATCCAAAGATGCATCAATTTATATTCATTCTAGCATTATTTTTGGTTTAAATCTTGAGACTGGACCTATATTGTAATTAAATGTCTGACTGGCCGACCTGTGGCTTAGCTGGCTATATAAGGGGTCTAGATTGATGTAGTAGAGGATCATGGGGTGAGATATAGGAAGGATTATCAAGATACATCATTGGAGAAAAAGATAGGATTCAAGCTATAATTCTGAATTCATAATTCTCATTGTATAAGGCCGAAACCCGAAAGGCGTCACAGTCGGGCATGTTGAAAGAAATAATATAATTCTCTGTTGTTTCTACTAATTGATTGTCTCATATCCATTGTGTTTCCATTTTGTTCATGTGATATTTATATTTCTTCCATTGTGTAACTCTGAGAAAGGGCTTATTATGGATTCAAGTGGACTCAATTCTACTTGATTCTGCTTGTATCTACCCTGCCCCTGCGTCAATAAAAAACAAAGTGCATTTCATTAGTTTACTTGCATTAAGCTCATTTTTAAGTTGCATTAAACATTTCATTCATTTAAATGTGTCCAACATTTGAATCATTAAGTTTCATAATCATTAGATTGCATCTATAGCATCCACCTAGATTGCATTAAGTTCATTAAAATGCATTATCATTAGATTAGATTCATCTCATTATAAAATATCAATTCATTAAGTGCATTGCATTAAGTTAGTTAATCATTATTTTCATACATTAGGATCATTCAACATTAAATGCATATCATCCATGATAGAATCATCCATGTTCCATATATCATTAATCATTAATATCTCATTGCATTATTATATAGATCCATCACATTTACATATCAAGTGAAAAACATCCATAGATTCATCACATTTGCATATCAAAAAGAAAGAGATACATTAGAGCTAATATTCATTATCCATCTAACATCATACATATATCCATTGCATGCATTCATCAACACCATAAATTATTAAAATAACATCACATTCATCTAGTCTACGTCATACATAAGACAACCATTAAAAACATCATTAGGACATATGCATACATTTGAAAAATTGCATTCTGAAAAGCATAAAACAAAGCATATAGGAAATAGAATCATATAGAGTTGCATATCATGCAAAACACCTAAAAAAGAGATCCAACACATGATGATATCATCTATAGTGAAATATATCAAAGAGATTATCAGAGTCCATGATAACATCATCATAAAATCAACAAGATATCAAAGTCCAAATGAATGATAATCAAAGCAATATCCAATTATCAATGTTCATCAACTAATAAAGTATCAACACAAGCAACATCAATCGATCAAAAATGAAACAAGAGGTCAATGTCTCGATCATAATAATAGAAAGGAGATCATATATCATCAAAGTATAAATGAAACAATGAAAAAATCTTAGAGAATACATCAACTGATGAAGTCACCAGTACCATTGGTACCATCAGGACCATTGGGACCATCAGGACCAGGAGCACTATCTAGAGGCTGACTAGAACTGGCATGTAAACCATGTTGACTCATAGCAGCCATGAAAGTCTACCTCATCAAGCTCAACTATGAAACCTATTGTTGTACTGCCGAAATCTGATTCTGTAGAGATGCGACATCTGATGTTGAGGCTAGGGCAGGAGTCTATGTCATAGAAGACTGAGGAGGAGGAACAGAAGTAGATGGCATAGAAGATGATGGATCACCCAAAGATGGAATAAAATGAGAAGATGATGGACATGAAGATGATGAAGGCATAGAAGATGAAATAGAAGAAGAAGCAAAAGAAGATTCCTGAACCAAAGGAACAATCAGAGGAATAACCTGCTGAGTAGGAGGACCCTGTGCCTAATCAAGTAGTACCTATGCAATATCTGCATCCATCTCCCTCTGGCTCCTATCCCTAGGCCTATCTATTGCATCTCTAGCCATGTGATGTAAAATCCTGTCAACCCATTAACCTCTTGCTTGGTCACCACCCCAAGGAGGAATCCAAGTGGCAGCTATCACTGGCATCTTCACTCTACCTGCTCTAGCTCCTCAATGAACCCGTCATCTGTGCTATGTTGGAGATTTGCCAACAGGCCAGTACTGACTATATGTTTTTCATTGATGACAACATATGGAAAGTAGCATGCATGGAAGTCTTATATAGTAATCTTTCTATATAAGTAGCATGGACATGATATCAGCATGATATCATAGGCACAGAGGTTAACTCTTAGTACAAATAGTTATATAGCAGCTAGTGTCAGTAGTGTTCCTAACAGAGTTACAAGAAGTGTTCTATGTATGGTTTTCTGTATAGTTATCATAGAGCCTTGCATGCTTGGATATATGTTGAAGACATGTTAGTGATGTTAATTTCATGGACACATGGTCTGATGAAGAATGCAAGTAAAGTTATGCAGTCATTATTCACCAGTAGTAGTTTCTTGTGTTTGTTCAGAAGAGCCAACAAATATTTTATTGGTTCTTGAGTTGTGCCTATCTTGAGGGTATGTTCCCTTGGAGTTAAGCTTGGAGAATTTTTATTGATGTTTGGTTAAGATCGCTTGAGTCAATTCAGCTTACAGAGAAAGTTCTAGTTGTTTTGGTAGAGCTGATAGTGTGTAGCATGCGTCTACATTTATTTTATTAGCCAGGTCCTAGAATAAGTTGCGTGAATAATAGAGATGATAGAATGTTTATTTGAGTTTGTTATAGTTTCTCTAATATGATTTCAAGATGGTTCTAATAGGCTGACTTGATTATATCATTTGGAGGAAAGATATTTATAGGCAGTCATTTGTGATTGCTAAAGAGTGGTTCATAGTTGATAAAGCAGAGTAGAGCAGAGTGTGAAAAGTGTAGAGCCATCAGAAGAAGGTCTATGTGATCAAGTAAAGTACTTGTGTTATTCATTGGAACTAATCCAGATAGTAGGTGAAAGCATAGTTCACCAAGATCTAGATATAGTGTGTATCTATTATTCAGAAGGTTGTAGCCTTCACCCATTTGAGCAGTGAGCTCTCGGACAGTGCATCCTCTCCCCTAAAAGGGACAATTGTAAAAGACTCCTAACAAGGTCTAACCCTTGACTAGGTCTATTGTACTTAATATATTGTAAAGCTACTCTTAACAAGGTAAAGGATCTTCTAACAAGGATCATTATACACTAGTACAGAATATTAGTGGGTATCAAGTTCCACTAGGATTTTTACCTATTTGGGTTTCCCCATAACCAAAATATTGGTTTTGTGTTCTTGTATTCTTTCATTATGTTTATGCTTTACATTTAAGTATACTTAATTGGATAAAGAATTGAATCTTGTAGATAACTGATTCACCACCCCCCCCCCCCCACTCTCAGTTATCTCTTGGGACTATTCCTAACAATTGGTATTAGAGCCAAGTGCCTTGGAGAGAAAGTTTAACACCTTGAGGTTGATCAGATGGCAAACTTCAAGAAAGAAAGTCCTAAGTTTGATGGAGAGAATTATCTTGATTGGAAGAACAATATGGTGACTCATTTGTAGTGCATTGCTTTTGAAGTTTTTGATGTGACTATCAAAGCAGCTAAGATACCTACCCTTGAAGACCTTGCACAAGAAGATGCTACTTATAGGAAAAAGGAATTGTTTCATCATAATGTTATTGCTAAAGAAACCCTTATCAATGCCCTATCTGATGGAGATTTTTAAGAAATAAAAAAGGTGGATACAGCCCACAAAATATGGAAACACCTAGAAGACATATTTGAAGGAGACAAACAAGAAAAGGATGCATGCAGAAAGACATGGAAGAAAAGATACAATGCATTAGAGATGCTACCTAAAGAAAACATTAGAGCTTACAATCAAAGGATAAATGAAGCAATTGCTAGAATTAGAAACAATGGTGGAGAGATTTCAGAGGAGGACATTATGGACAAATTGATGACTACACTTACTCCAAAATATGAAAGCAAGATCAACATCCTTGATGAGACCATGTAGCTTACATCTAATTTTAAGAGAGAGACTTTGATCAGCAAACTCTCTACTTTTGAGATCTCAAGATTGAAGTCAGAACCAAAGAGTGAAACAACCTTCAAAGCAATAGTTCATAGTAAGAAATCTGCAAACACTTCTAGTAATTTTGATGATGATGATGAAGAGAAAACTTTAGAGGATTTTATTGCTATGATTGTTAAAAGAGAAAAGAAAGGAAAAGGAAAATATGAAGGTCAATTACCATTTAAGATCTTTTCATGTAATAAGATTGGTCACTTTGCATCTAAGTGTCCTACTAGAGATAGAAAGTTCAAAAAGAATTACAAGCCTAAGTATTCTAAGGAATGCTACTATGTTGGAGATGGAGTATCAGATGATGAATCTGGTGAAGAAGAAATTGGATTCATTTCTATTGTAGATAAAATGAATAATAAGATAGCTCATGAAGAGAAGAAAGGAAATCAAGAGCTTGCATTGATTTCACAAGCTGAAATAAGGATAGACTAGATTATAAATAGTGGTTGTTCACATCACATGACAGGTGATAAAGGCAGGTTTGTTCATTTGGAAAAATACAATGGAGGTATGGTCAAATTTGGAGACAACACTCCTAAACCTATAGTTGGTAGAGGAGCCATCACCTTGGATGAAAAGAATAGTATAGATGATGTTCTTTATGTTGATGGTTTGAAACATAACCTTCTTGGTGTTGGTCAGTTACTTGGAAAAGGCTATCAGTTGGAGTTCAAAGATAACAAATGCATCATTAACAACAAGGATGGTGGTATGATTGCATCGAGCTCAAAGGCAAGAGGTAATGTGTTTCAACTCAATTCAGAAGCAAGTTTTTTTGTTGCTAAAGTTGATGATAGTTGGTTCTAGCATAAGAGACTATGTCATATCAATTTTGATAACATAGTAAAGATAAGTAATGTAAAAGAAGTAAGAGATCTACCTAGCATAGAAAAGCTAGTTGATACTATATGTAGGGAATGTGTGATGGGAAAGCATGTGAGAAATTCATTCAGGAGCAAGCAGAATTCAACAGAGAACAAGTTGGATCTGATTCATACTGACCTATGTGGTCCAACTCAAAAATGATCATACTATGGTGAAAGGTATTTCATTTTGTTTGTTGATGATTATACTAGGATGATGTGGGTTGCGTTCTTAAAAGATAAGTCAGAAGCATTTGAGAAGTTCAAAATATTCAAAGCTAAGGTTGAGAATGAATCTGGACTAAAGATAAAATGTTTGAGATTGGATAGAGGAGGAGAATTCACCTCTAACAGATTCTATGAGTATTGTGAAGAACATGGCATAAAGAGAGAGTTAAGTGCACCTAGAACCCCTCAGCAAAATGGAATTGTAGAGAGAAGGAATAGGATCATTCTTGATACAGCGCGCACCATTATAATAGAAGGAAAAGTTGCACACACCTATTGGAGAGATGCGGTCAATATAGCAGTCTATACCATCAATAGAATTCAATTGAGGCCAGGCACTAACAAAACACCATATGAGCTATGGTTTGGTAATGTTCCCATGGTAAAATACTTCATAATCTTTGGAAGAAAGTGCTACATCAAGAGGGATGAAGCAATAGGCAAGTTTGATGCAAGAAGTGATGAAGGTATTTTTCTTTGTTACTCTACTAAAATTAAAGCTTACAAATGTTTCAATTTAAGGTTGAAGAAGATCATTGAAAGTGCTCATGTAAATATTGATGAAAATTTTATGATTCAAGAAAGATATCATGATTACTCACCCATGATTGAGGAAGAACCTAGACCCTCTACTAGTGAGACAGTTATTGAAGAAATGTTTGACAGTATTGATGTGTTATTCAATGACCCTAAGACAAGTGAAGAAGAAACTCCCAAGGCTAATAAGTCAGGATCACCCAAAGTTCCAAAGTTTACATCAAGAAATCATTCCAAGACAGACATCATTGGAGATCAGAGTACCAAAGTCCTAACAAGGTCCCAAGCAAAGAACTCAGCTAGTAGTGAAGCAATATATTTACTATCTCAAATTAAACCTTTAAGTGTTGAAGATGCATGTAATGATTCAGATTGGCATGATGCTATGAAAGAAGAACTTGATCAGATTGTTAAGAATGACACTTGGGAACTGGTCCCAAGACCTAGTGATAAGAATGTGATTGGAACAAAATGGATATTTAGAAAAAAGATGAATGAAGATGGTACAGTAGTAAGAAAAAAAGCAAGATTAGTATGTAAAGGATATGCACAAAGAGAAGGCATTGATTATTTAGACACATTTGCACTTGTGAGTAGATTAGAAGATATTAAGTTGTTTCTAGCTTATGCTACAGTCAAAAACTTCAAAGTTTATCAGATGGATGTCAAGTCAGCATTCCTAAATGGAGATTTCAAAGAAGAAGTATACATTGAGTAGCTAGAAGGATTCACCTTATCAAATAGATCTGATATGGTATGCATATTGAAGAAGGCTCTCTATGGACTTAAGCAAGCCCTTAGAGCATGGTCTGAGAGACTAGATGGATACTTAACAAAGATTGGATTCAAGAAAGGAGCAGAAAATTATAATTTATTCATTAGAGAGACATCTGAAGGTTTACTTCTTGTAGCTATATTTGTTGATGACATTATCTTTGGAGGTAATGACAAACTAAGTGCTGAATTTTCCAAAGAAATGCAGAATGAGTTTGAGATGAGTATGATTGGTCCTATCAAATAATTTTTGGGATTAAATGTGCAGCAGACAAAAAAAGGAATTTTTATTAATCAGTCAAAATATGTGAAAGAGATACTAAAGAAATTCAAGATGGGTGATTGCAAGCTAGTAGGAACCCCTATGGTCACTAGATGCAAGCTTACAAAATAAGATGACTCACCAGTAGTAGATATAACATTGTATAAGTCTATGATTGGTAAACTCATATATCTTACTCAGACTAGACCTGATATTTCAAATGCAGTTGGCATAGTTGGAAGATTTGTAGCAGAACCTAAACAAAGTCACCTCATGGTAGTAAAAGGAATATTTAGATACTTGCAAGGCACTATAGATTATGGTCTATGGTATCCTAATTTAGAAAATGTTGAGCTTCATGTGTACACTGATGCAGATTGGGCAGGATGTGTTGATGATAGAAAGAGTACTTCTGGAGGAGCAGTGTTTCTTGGTGATAGACTTGTCACTTGGACAAGCAAGAAACAAAATTGTATTTCTCAGTCAACAGCATAAGCAGAGTATGTTGTAGCAGCCCTGAATTGTTCTACAATTATTTGGATCAAGTAGATGATAAAGGATTTTGGAATTCAGATTGATTATCCTATTGTTATTCACTGTGATAACACTAGCACTATCAATATGTCAAAGAACCCTGTGATGCATCCTAACATAAAGCACATTAAGATCAAGTATCACTTCCTAAGAGAGAAAGTGGGAGAGAAAGAAGTCAAGTTGGACTATGTTAGTACTAAAGATTAGTTGGTAGATATAATCACAAAGCCCTTGCCTAAGGATACTTTTGAGTATCTCAGGGAGAAGTTGGGAGTCATTCCCTTCCCTGTTTCTACTTAGAAGAAAGAAGGAAATGCATCGGTCCTCTGGGACTAGTGGAAGGTTGACTACTCTACCTCAGGAGTAGTATCGGTGCTTAAAACTAATGGCCCCCTTTTCCATTGATGTTAAAGGGGGAGTAATATATAGAGTCATGAAAAATAGAAGCAAAAGAGGATTAATATACTAAGGGGGAGCAGCATTCAGATATGACAGTAGTTTAGTTGAGGAAATGGAGAATATTATAAAATATTGCAGCAGATGGAGGATTCATCTTTGGGGGAGTTTTGAAGAGGAAATGGAGAATGTTATAAAATAAATGTTCATTTGGGTTGGTGGTGGTTTTTCATTCCACATGTTGTCATCAATGACAAAGGGGGAGATTGTTGGAGATTTCCTAGCGGGCCAATACTGACTATATGTTTGTCATTGATGACAACATATGGAAAGTAGCATGTGTGGAAGTCTTATATAGTAACCTTTCTATATATGTGGCATGGACATGATATCAGCATGATATCATGGGCCCAGAGGTTAACTCTTAGTACAAATAGTTATATAGCAATTGGTGTTAGTAGTGTTCCTGATGGAGTTACAGGCAATATTCCATGTATGGTTATCCGTAAAGTTATCATGGAGCCTTGTGCACTTGGATATATGTTGAAGACATATTAGTGATGTTAATTTCATGGATGCATGGTCTGATGATGAATGCAAGTAAAGTTATGCAGTTGTTATTTGCCAGTAGCCATTTCTTGTGTTTTTTTAGAAGAGCTGACAGAGATTTTATTGGTTCTTGAGTTGCACCTATCTTGAGGGTATGTGCCCTTGGAGTTAAGCTTGGAGAAGTGTTAGTTATTTTTTCTTAAGATCACTTGAGTTAATTCATCTTACAAAGAAAGTTCTAGTTGTTTTGGTAGAGCCGACAGTGTGTAGCATGTGTCTACATTTATTTTATTAGATAGGTCCCAGAATAAGTTGCATGCATAATAGAGATGACAAAATGTTTATTTCAGTTTGCTATAGTTTCTCTAATATGATTTCAAGATGTTTCTAATAGGCCAACTTGATTATATCATTTGGAGGAAAGATATTTATAGGTAGTCATTTATGATTGTTGAAGAGTGGTTCATAGTTGATAAAGCAGAGCAGAGCAGAGTGTGCGAAGTGTAGAGCCATCAGAAGAAGGTCTATGTGACCAAGTAAAATATTTGTGCTATTGATTGGAACTGATCCAGATAGCAAGTCAAAGTGCAGTTCACCAAGATTTAGATATAGTGTGTATATGTTATTCAGAAGGTTGTAGCCTTTGCCCATTTGAGCAGTGAGCTCTCAGATAGTGTGTCCTCTCCCCTAACAGGGACAATTGTAAAAGACTCCTAATAGGGTCCGACCCTTGACCAGGTATACTATACTTAATATATTGTAAAGCTACTCTTAATAGGGTAAAGGATCTTCTAACAAGAATCATTATACACTAGTATAGAATATTAGTGTGTATCAAGTCCCACCGAGGTTTTTACCTATTTGGGTTTCCTTGTAACCAAAATATTGGTGTTGTGTTCTTGTGTTCTTTCATTATGTTTATGCTTTACATTTAAGTATACTTAATTGGATAAAGAATTGAATCTTGTAGATAACTGATTCACCCCCCCCGCCCCCTCTCAGTTATCACATAGGACTATTCCTAACACATCATCCCCTAATCCTAAGACCACCACCTTTGTCATCATCTTCATCATCATCATCATCACCACCATCTCCACTAGCACCATCACCATCTCCACCACCACCATCATCCCCATCTAACAACTCATCAATAGTGGGAATCCTCTCGGCATGATCTCTAAATCTAGGAAAAGGGTACCGACGTAGCCAAGTAGCGTAATCATTTGTGATACCTACATATGCAATATGTTCTCTCATAGACCAGGGAAGATACAAAAGGTCTCAACTCTCCCTCATAGTAGTACCAAAATCAACACAAGGGCCCTGTTGTCACTAGGGATTGCACCCATGATGGCTAAGTATGAAACCTAGCAATCTCGTGAAACATGGGAATACTCTTAGGATATGGGACTGCTTCACTAAGAATAGATCTCTAGATTAAGGGCCGGCTTCCCTATTTGTATCACCTAAACTACATTGACTTTGAAGGGAAAGGGATAGAGATTGCATAAAATTGAAATTTCTAAATCTAACTTAGGTGATTCACCAAATTGGATAGATCCACAAACTAAAAATCAAACCCACAATGTAACCCAGTACATAACATGAACACCACAACTCTTCCAAATCTGATTTTCCCCTTAGAAGAACAATCAGGTGTTGATTGTAAATGAGAAGGAAAGATAATTTTCACAACTCAACACAAATAGATGCACATAGATTTGAAAACTTCAAATAAAATCAATGCTTTCAAAACAATCAAATGAACATAATATCATGCAAAGGATTAAATTCAATCATAATACATAATACTAAGTTCATCAAACCAACTCATAAAGCTGTAGAAAAGAAGGGCAATTTGCTATTAACTAGAATAAAAGGAGTCACAATATCAGATTGCTTCTCAAAGAGCTACAACATTCACCTCATGAGAATGAGGGAAGGAAGAACTAGCCTTCAATCACCAAAGGTGAGAGGCATATAAAGGAAATCTATAGAATCTGCCATCAACCTCACTACCTCACCAAGAATAGAAAAGCCTCAGCCATTAGGACCATGATCCCATCACTCTAAAATTCAGATCCCCAATTCCTGAGAATATAGGGGTATAGAAAAAGTGGAGTCCCTAAAATAGACTAGTCAAAGGAGACCCAAGACCCACTAAGTCAAGAAAAATAATGATATTCTGACAGCAGTTTATAGAACACCACATGTCCAAAATATCTTACAATGAGCTCCTGCATTCACTTATAACATTAAACAAAAAAACTATTTCCCCTCTACTAAACCAAATGTAGTGGAATTAAACATATATTTAAGATAGTCTCAACTCAAAAATTGAGGAGAAAATCCAAAATATTTACATCTTAATTAATCCACCCTTCACAATATTTTAAACAAAATAAATATCCCCCTTACCCCATCATACATGATTGTAATAACACTCATCCCCTAAGTCAAACTTGACCACTATGCATGAGCACCTATCCAAATAATTAATATAGTTATCCTAAAAAGGATAACCATATTAATAATCTTATGTAAAAAGACATATGCCCATGAATATTAGCAAAGGGAGACAAAACATCGCTCAACTCTAAAAGGGGAGACAATAGAAAGATGTGACATAATTGGAAACCCTTATTCAAAAATTGGCATCTCTGCATAAAAATGGCAATAGCGACCTGGCACTTGGCATCTGTTGAACTTCCTCTGTAGCTCAAAATGGCAACCTTCTATTTGAGATTGGAAATAGCAAACACATCATCGGCAACTTGATAAGGTAGGCATTGAATCATCACATTACATTGCATATCTTGAAAGTTCTGAAAAATGGTTATGGCATTGATTTGTTGTTTGGCTCTATTCTTTGTATTTCAAAAGCTCTGTAATAGATGTTTACTTCTTTATGACTGATGGCATTAGGGAACTGTGTTATTTGGTTTCTCTATTACATCTGGCCCAATGATTCATTATGATAGGGCACATTTTGAATTACTTTTGTGTTTGTCAAGGCACGGTACTCAATTCACATTACATACTATTGCTAACATCAAGGGCATGTTTATTTCTGTAACATTCAATTGTTAATTTTCATTTTTTGGCGTCATGTATCACATTGTCTCTAGGCCTAAACTTGAAACTAGGGCATCATGAATATAATGTTCCATTTATTTGCATAGCCCGTGAAACTTGTAGAAATTTTGTACTTTCCATCCATGTTAATGACATGACAAATGAACAACCTGGCATTGTGTTGTTATATGTCGACTCGTGGTACCTGCTATTGTATTTTCTATTGTATTTCATGATACCGTAACATTTAGGGCATGGTATTTGCTATGGCCCACAAACAAACTATAAATAGGGCATCAAATTGGTTCGCTGGCATCTGTCCATTAGTACTCTCTATTCTCTATTAGAACATGGCACCGTGTAGTATTCTATTGTTTCTGTAGCTTATGCGAACACCATACCTTTGTGTTGCATTCTCGTTGCCATTTGATATCATGTGCATTGTGTTTTGACAAATTGAGAGCAACATGCTAGGGAATTAACCTCTGTATTCAAGATATGGCACCCGAATATTCTATTTATCTTTTGTTATGAAGTTTTGAAAATATTTGGGCATGGCTATAATGTTCGATATGATTTCTTCTTTGTATTGAGTTGCTTCTCTGCATTGATGTCATACTATTGATGCATGCTTTTCCTACATTGTGGCTTATTCTTGCTGATAGCCCATGCACCAAAACTTATAGTAGAGGTTTACTGTTGACATACCATGGCCCGAGATATTATCTTAAATGTATTAGGGCACTTTATTTTGATTGTCTCTGCATTGTTTTTTTCATGGTTGCTCATTGTACCTTTAATGAATCTTTCTTTTCATTGCTAAGCCTCTCCATTATCAATGATGCCATATTATCTATGATGTTACAGTCAGGGGATCATTTCATTTTCTTTATATTGGTACTACTGTTACTATTATGCCCTATTGTTGACCTGTTATTCACCATGAGAGTCTATAAATTTGATCATGCTATGTACTTGTATTCTTGATTTGTTCATTATCAGCCTCAGCTTGCTCATACATTAATTCTTCAACATGAAGGATATTACATTTTGTGCCCATTGATTGTCATACCCTATTATTAGCTCTGATTCACTTTCATATTTTTGTAGATTCTCTGTTATCATGCCATGCTATCTATGAATAGAGTGCCCCTCAACTAGCCTTTGATGTAGATTTATCATATTCAACATAGCATCATTGTGTAGAATGCAAATTTAAGCACAGGTTCATGCCATAATGTCAATGCATTGAGTTTATCTTTAAACCATCATTTGTTATACTTTCTCTAAACATGTGTTTTTTTATGTACCTTTATCTTGCCGATGATAAATGCCATGTGAACACCTATGAAATAGAGTGCCCTTATCTCCTTCATAGATCTATGTACCCTACCATTAGCTCTATTCAAGACCTAATGCCATGCCATCTTAAAATGTTGTGATGAATGCCTCCTGGATCTGGTTCATGCCCTATTTCACCATGCTCCATTTGATTTGGCTTATCTCTCACTGATACTAGCAAACACTAAATTCCCCCTATATGGTTAGTGCCTCTCCTTGAGATGGTTAGGGTTGCCAAAAACTCTATGGGAATAGAGCTTCTGGAAACCCTCACCAGTTTAGTGTAGGGTACTAGGAGACTCAATACTGATCATGGGTGTTCTTGGCCTGTGATGTGGTCTCTATCTAGGAGATTTGAGATCTTCCTGATAGAGCCCACATCATAGGGCATCATCATTCATCTGCACATGGGACAAACACATTAGTAAAAAAAAACAATGGTATTTCATTTATTTGGTAGCTCCTTGATGCACATGCCCTAAGCACAGCCCATGCCAGAGGTGCATGACTGAGTACACGTATGCATGTTTATAGATGTTGTGGCACCATTCATTGCTTAGATCCATTGGATCTAACCCATCTATTTTCTCTCTCTATAGGTTTAGGATCACAAGAGCACACCGGGGACATAGAAGATCAACTCCCTACCAGGCAATGTCTGGTACCCCTGCATCTAGCTTCATTAATTCTGTATACTTGCACTCATTTATGCAATTCTTGCATTTTCTATGCTCATGACATGTGTGAGCTCATATGAATGTTTTCTTTTTCAGTTCTCTCTTTTTTGTACAACATATTTAGGATATGACACATAATCTCAGATGCAATTATTTATCTTTCCTTTTATGTACTTGCAATAAATGAACACAAATCTTAATCAAGACCACATAATAATGCAAACTAGGGGATAGAGCTCATCTAGTAACTAGGTTTCCAAAATGTGCAAAAATATGACAACATTCTGGCGACCTCTATGGAGTGCTTGCCTACTAAGCATACTGACCAGCTACCTGATAGATCCATTTGGCAATAGAGTCCCTAAGCCACAGAACTGAACTTGGCTCCCAACCAAAACAAACTCCTTCCATCCAACCAAACACAAGTTGACTACCTGGAAAAATACTTAGGCTTATTGCTACTCAAACCAAACTGAAAACTAAATTGGAAACAAGCTTGTGGTAGGCACTTAGGGGAAATAGGAAACAAAGCTTCTACTCTACCCTACTCTAACCAGTCAGCAAACTGGTCAAACAAATCCATTAACTGGATTGTTAAAATAACTTCCCATTCTTCTCAAAACATTGTACTTTTCACACTTAATGCCAATAGGGAGAATATGAAATACAAAAACATACTGGACTATCTGGCATATCAACTCTTGAAATTTGTAGTCCAGACAACTCACCTTGCTTAGATCATAGGTGTTGTCCTCCTAGGGAGACTGATAACTTTGAACAAGCTCATGCTCACTAATGAGTGAACTCTTGACATCACCCTCCATCAAATAATTATGTGTAAATGCCTTGCTTAACCCCATCTGAGCCAGGTATCTAATAGGACAACCCCTTGAGAGTATAAAACTAGACCTCTCCTGCTGCTCATTTTGCACCTTACAAACTTCTTCAGCATGTTGATTAGAACTCTACTCCTCCATGATAGTCTTCCACAAAAATTCTTCTTATGCAGTCAGGGGGTCATCCTCCTCATCAGTTGGAACATCCAATAGCTCATCAAATCCATCAAACTACATCAGGTCTTTAGCCACTACTAGACCCATCTCATAATCTAGAAAATAGGACTCTTGAGACTCATCAATCACTTTATTGCAAACAAGCACTGATTCTATCACTGGTACAACATTAGCTTCATGAAATGAAAGGACTCCTTTAGGAACATACATGTTATCATCTATTTTAGGAAGATGAGGAACACAAACAAAAGCTGACCAGAAAGCATTTATCATACAATCAAAATCTTCTTGTTGGCCTAGGCTAGCAACAACCAAATCATCTTTCTTTTCATAATCAATGGGCTCAATTAGTGCATCCTGTACTATTTCATCTTGCTCAATATAAGAAGGCATTTCTTCAAACAAATCAGTTAGGGTCTCACCTTCATTTGCTTCCTGATCACTATCTGGCTACTCCAATCCATCACTACATGATAAATCTACTTGTTCCTCAACTTCATCATGAAAAATTGCATCCAAAGCATAAAATTCATCTTCTTCCTAGTTTTTTGAAATGCTAGGAGGTATAGGGATCTCTTCAAGAATTGGCTCATAGGGCTTAATCTGCTACAGGACAGGCTCACCATCATATAGGAAGTCAAACCCTCTAGGTGTCTCATCTATAGGAGTATGATGAATTGGCTAGGAATCTGAGGTAGGGTCATGAATAGGCTCTAAAAATGCATGGATATTAGGGTCCTATTGACTAAGATTCTAAACTGGAGGAGAAATCCTAAAGCTTGGAATTTCAATAGGAATGCTAGTGGACTTACCAGGCAAGAAACTAGGAACCTAAACCTTGTGAGTCTCATGTCTGGTCTGCAAAGATTCTAGGTTCTCTTCAGTAGCATGGGGCATCTCCTTCTGGATCTCTTCCTTTGGTACTCATGCCAACATATCCTTAATCAACTTATCCTTTTCTGCAATTTTTTTGGCTAGTGTCTCTCGTCCATGATCATGGAATTCATCATTTTGTTCCAACTCTTTTCGAAGATCCTCCTTAGTTTTTGTAGCTGTAAGATAGATGGCCTTTATGAATTCTTGATATTCTTCAATCTTTTCTTCATGAACCTTCTCTTGTGTCAAGATCAATTGGTTCTTCTCTTCAAGGGTATGCTCAGCACCTACTATTTGGCTCTCAAGCTGCCTTGAGACAGTCACCACCTCCATATACTTTCTTGAGAGCTCCTCCTTTTGAGACCTCATCTCTACATAATCTTTCATGAAAGAGTTCATTTCCTCCCGACAAACTACCAACAAAGAGGATATGGAGCTTGAATCTGAAGTGGTATGGGGCTGATTCTGAGGATTGCAATGGTGATCTTCACAGGGCGGTTGATAGGAATGTTGCCAGGGTGCTTGATGCTAGGTGGGAGGGTATGGTAGTGCATGCTGGAAATTTGCTTCTGGTGGGGGATTTTGATTATATGATGCTACTTGGCCAGCTTGATATGGCACAAATGCTGGAACATAGGTAGGATTTTCATGATATGGGGGGTGATAGGGAGAATACGCATTAGGTATTGACATGCTCACTCATCAAATGAGCTAGTAAAGATATTTTTTGAAATTTTTCAGCACTTGAATTGCTAAAACCAATAAATTGCTCATAGAGTCACCATGGTGCTAGAAAAAAATGACCTCTTGAAGGTTGATTGCACTGAGGATCACACCAAAATCCCAGTGAATGATGGGAAACAAAGTTGTCCCACCGGGCGTGCCAAAAAATGTTGTCACTGAGGATTACACCCGTGATCACTAAGTATGAAACCTAGTAATTTTGTGAAACATGGGAATACTCTCAGGATGTGGGATTGCTTCACTGAGAATAGACCTCTAGATTAAGGGCTGACTTCCCTCTTTGTATCACCTGAACTATACTGACTTTGAAGGGAAAGGGATAGAGATTGCATAAAACTAAAATGACTAAATCTAACTTAGGTGATTCACCAAACTGGATAGATCCACAAACTAAAAATCAAACCCACAATGTAACCCAGTACATAACATGAACACCACAACTCTTCCAAATCTGATTTTCCCCTTAGAAGAACAATCAGGTGCTAATTGTAAATGAGAAGGAAAGATTATTTTCACAACTCAACACAAATAGATGCACACAGATTTGAAAACTTTAAAGAAAATCAATGCTTGCAAAACAATTAAATGAACATAATATCATGCAAAGGATTAAATTCAATCACAATACATAACACTAATTTCATCAAACCAACTCACAAAGCTATAGAAAAGAAGGGCAATTTTCTATTAACTAGAATAAAAGGAAGCACAATATCAGATTGCTTCTCAAAGAGCTACAACATTCACCTCATGAGAATGAGGGAAGGAAGAACTAGCCTTCAATCACCAAAGGTGAGAGGCATATAAAGGAAATCTATAGAATCTGCCATCAACCCCACTACCTCACCAAGAATAGAAAAGCCTCAGCCATTAGGACCATGATCCCATCACTCTGAAATTCGGATGCCCAATTCTTGAGAATATAGGGGTATAGAAAAAGTGGAGTCCCTAAAATAGACTAGTCAAAGGAGACCTAAGACCCACTAAGTCATGCAAAATAATGATATTCTGACAGCAGTTTATAGAACACCACATGTCCAAAATATCTTACAATGAGCTCCTACATTGACTTATAACATTAAACAAAAAAACTATTTCCCCTCTACTAAACCAAATGTAGTGGAATTAAACATATATTTAAGATAGTCTCAACTCAAAAATTGAGGAGAAAATCCAAAATATTTACATCTTAATTAATCCACCCTTCACAATATTTTAAACAAAATAAATATCCCCCTTACCCCATCATACATGATTGTAATAACACTCATCCCCTAAGTCAAACTTGACCATTATGCATGAGCACCTATCCAAATAATTAATATAGTTATCCTCAAAAAGGATAACCATATTAATAATCTTATGTAAAAAGACATATGCCTGTGAATATTAGCAAAGGGAGACAAAACATCGCTCAACTCTAAAAGGGGAGACAATAGAAAGATGTGACATAATTGGAAACCCTTATTCGAAAATTTGCATCTCTGCATAAAAATGGCAATAGCAACCTAGCACTTGGCATCTGTTGAACTTCCTCTATAGCTCAAAATGGCAACCTTCTATTTGAGATTGGAAACATCAAACACATCATTGGCAACTTGATTAGGCATTGAATCATCACATTACATTCCATATCTTGAAAGTTCTAAAAAATGGTTATGGCATTGATTTGTTGTTTGGCTTTGTTCTTTGTATTTCAAAAGCTCTGTAATAGATGTTTACTTCTTTATGACTAATGGCATTAGAACACTGTGTTATTTGGTTTCTCTATTACATCTGGCCCAATGATTCATTATGATAGGGAACATTTTGAATTACTTTTGTGTTTGTCAAGGCACGGTACTGAATTCACATTACATACTATTTTTAAAATCGAGGGCATGTTTACTTCTGTAACATTCGATTGTTCATTTGCATTTTGTGGCATCATGTATCACATTTTCTCTAGCCCTAAACTTGAAACTAGGGCATCATGAATATAATGTTCCATAAATTTGCACAGCTCGTGAAACTTGTAGAAATTTTGCACTTTTCATCCATGTTAATGACATGAAAAATGAACAACCTAGCATTGTCCTATTATATGCCGGCTTGTGGTACCTGCTATTGTATTTTCTATTGTATTTGATGATACCATAACATTTAGGGCATGGTATTTTCTATGGCCCGTGAACAAACTATAAATAGGACATCAAACTAGTTCGCTAGCATCTGTCCATTAGTACTCTTTGTTCTCTGTTAGAACATGGCACCATGTGATATTCTATTGTTTCTGCAGCTTATGCAAACACCATACCTTTGTGTTGCATTCTCATTGCCATTTGATATCATGTGCATTTTGGCTTATTGTTGCTGATAGCCCATGCACCAAAACTTATAGCAGAGGTTTACTGTTGACATACCATGGCCCGAGATATTATCTTAAATGTATTAGGGCACTTTATTTTGATTGTCTTTGCATTGTCTTTTTCATGGTTTCTCATTGTACCTTTGATGAATCTTTCTTTTCATTGCTAAGCCTCTCCATTATCAATGATTCCATATTATCTATGATGTTACAGTTAGGGGATCATTTCATTTTCTATATATTGGTACTGTTGTTATTATTATGCCCTGTTGTTGCACTATTATTCACCATGAGAGCTTGTAAATTTGATCATGCTATGTACTTTTATTCTTGATTTGTTCATTATCAGCCTCAGCTTGCTCATACATTAATTCTTCAACATGAAGGATATTACATTTTGTGCCCATTGATTGTCATACCCTGTTATTAGCTCTGATTCACTTTCATATTTTTGTAGATTCTCTGTTATCATGCCATGCTATCTATGAATAGAGTGCCCCTCAACTAGCCTTTAATGTAGATTTATCATATTCAACATAGCATCATTGTGTAGAATGCAAATTTAAGCATAGGTTTGTGTCATAATGTCAATGCATTGAGTTTATCTTTAAAGCATCATTTGTTATACTTTCTCTGAATATGTGGATTTTTATGTACCTTTATCTTGCCCATGATAAATGCCATGTGAACACCTATGAAACAAAGTGCCCTTATCTCCTTCATAGATCTGTGTACTCTGCCATTAGCTCTGTTCAACACCTGATGCCATGCCATCTTAAAATGTTGTAATGAATGCCTCCTGGATCTGGTTCATGCCCTATTTCACCATGCTCCATTTGATTTGGCTTATGTCTCACTGATACTGCCATCCACTGAATGCCCCCTATATGGTTAGTGCCTCTCCTTGAGACTGTTAGGGTTGCCAAAAACTCTGTGGGAATAGAGCTTCTAACAACCCTCACCGGTTTAGTGTAGGGTACTAGGAGACTCAATACTGATCATGGGTGTTCTTGGCCTATGATGTGGTCTCTCTCTAGGAGATTTGAGATCCTCCTGATAGAGCCCACATCACAGGGCATCATCTTTTATCTACACATGGGACAAACACATTAGTAAAAAATAAAATGGTATTTCATTTATTTGGTAGCTCCTTGATGCACATGCCCTGAGCATAGCCCGTGCCAGAGGTGCATGACTAAGTACATGTATGCATGTTTATAGATGTTGTGGCACCATTCATTGCTTAGATCCATTGGATCTAACCCATCTATTTTCTCTCTCTACAGGTTCAGGATCACAGGAGCACACCGGGGACACAGAAGATCAACTCCCTACCCGGCAATGTCTAGTACCCCTACATCTAGCTTCATTAATTCTGTATACTTGCACTCATTTATGAAATTCTTGCATTTTCTATGCTCCCAGCATGTGTGAGCTCATATGAATGTTTTCTTTTTCAGTTCTCTCTTTTCTATACAACATATTCAGTATATGACACGTAATCTTAGATGTAGTTATTTATCTTTCTTTTTATGTACTTGCAATAAATGAACACAAATCTTAATCAAGACCACATAATAATGCAAACTAGGGGATAGAGCTCATCTAGTAAGTAGGTTTCCAAAATGTGCAAAAATATGACAACAGGCCCCACAAAGATCTCTCTGCTTAAACACAGGCATACATTGCCACTCCTTGTGGCATACACTGTCTGCACCTGTACTAACACAATACCCTGCGGAAGTAGAATTTCTCTATAAAAAAAGTAGACTATCCAATCATCCAGCAAGGACAAAACATATAAGATAGCTTAAGTCATCCTCCGGCCAAGCCTCACAACCGAGATAGGGCCTCCAAAAAATTGTATCCATATCATCAATCCTACATCACCAGTAATCTAGCTTACCCATATGGGTCTGGATAATGATACCCTCGTACATCCAAGGAAAAGGCCAACCTGGCTGATGATCACATGTTGTAATAGGATGTGTCACTACGATATGCTCCCAGGTCCAAAGTTGTAATAAGATAGATCCAGTAGTCAAAGTGGTAGAATGTCTATACACAACTGTGTGCAAATCTTGATATAACTGTGCCAACACACAAGAACCCCAATCGAACTGACGAGGCTCTGCCATCAAGTCCTCCAAAATGAGACCCCAACCGATAGCAAATCTATGTCCGTGCCTATCAGGAAGAAGGAAACCTCCAATCAGAGTACCAAGAATAGTAGGTAAAATAGGGAATGAAATGAATTAAGCCCACTAGATATGATGATCACCAATGGAAGGATCACCAAAGACTCATCGACATGTTGAGCCATCATAAATAGTATCATAATAAATAAGCTCTCCTCGAGTAGGCAACCACAAATTGTGATATACATCCTCCAGTGTAATCATCATCTCCCCAATGGGTAGATGAAATGTATTATGGTATGAGTGTCAATGCTTAGCCATAGCAGTGATAAGACACTAATTCACTCAAAATCAAGGAAGATAGAGAAGGAAGGACAAGCCACAATGACTAATGTGTCGACGATCAACAACACTCAAGTCAGCAACCATACCCCATGACAAAGCATACGACCCATGGATATGCAAGGACCCAAGGTCCTCCTGCAAAAGCAATTTTAAACTCATTAGAATGAAATCACTAATTAATTGGACCATCCTAAGTCAATCAAAATTTATTAAACTATCAAACCACAATCAAATTTTGTGTTTCTACTCAGATAGAACAGAAATTTTATCATCACCCATCATCTAAATCTAGATTGAAGAATGATATTCTAATTATAACAGACTCATATTGACTATTACAACCTTCTACGGATGTCAAGTTTGGGAACTTAACCTATCAACTAATTGACGATAAAGAAAGAAAAAAGAAAAAAGTGGACCTAATCAAAATTTGAAAAAAATTTATGAGCAAAAGCTATATTTCATGGTGTAAAACATAAAGATTCAAAAGCGTTGCTTAAATGTGTGAAAGCACTCTTCAATGTTTTAAAAGCTGGAAAATAATCAAAATATCTCATTAACATAGCGGAAGTGCTCATTAAATGTGTAAAAGCATAAATATGATCAAAAGCGCACTAAAACATAGTAAAAGTGGCAAAGGGCACAAATTTGGCAAGCGAAAGCGCTCAACCGATTCACAGAAGTGCCCATCAAAAGAGAAAAAGTGCAATTTCAAAGGCAAAAGTGCCATTAAAAAGAGATAAAGCACACTTTTAGGAAAAAAAGTGAAAAACAAGGTTGTTTACTAGGAAAAATTTGGAAAAAATGAAATTAAATGGTTAAAACAGAAAAAATGAAGAGGTATACAGACTCACCGGAGGTCCTGAGCCAGGCCGACACTGATAGCGGTGACATTTCTTGAACCGATGCTCGAGAATGGGGATAGACATCGTGAAAATTCAAAAGAGGCAGAGAGAGTAAAAGTGAAAAGTGGAGGTAAAAATGAATAGTGAAAAAGGGATTTTGACCCCTTTATATAGCTTTTTGACCTAAAGAGAGGTAATTTTGACATAAGAAAGTACTATGTCACTAAAATTGACCAAGGAACTTGATTTTTTTCATCAAACTAGCTGAAATAGGGGCATTTGAAATCAAACGAACCTAACAGTAAAATTAGAAATGAAAATAAAATTCATTAAAAATTAAACTAAATCAAGGTAAAATAACCAACATCATCAAGATTTCAACCAACAATCAAATTTTATTTCATTTTCGAGGGAGCATGCCATCGAATAAATCAACATTAGTAAGATCATCATTGAAATAGGAGACCAATCATCAAATCAAAGTGAAAGCTTTTATCAGAAAATTTTTTGTTAATCAATAAAATGGGACATCGTATCAAAATTAATCCTCAAATCAAGTATCGCATCAGAATCTTTCATAAGAATCAAACATCGTATCAAGGATTCATCATCAGAATGATCATCAGAATTGCATCAAGGGTATTAAATCAATCAAAATCTGCATCAATCTCATATTAGATATCAAGGATCAACCATTGAAAGACATCAAACGAACATCAAAGATCGACCATCAACAGAATCAGGACCTATCATCAGCAAAATTAGATTATTCTTTGAATCGACATGCTTCGCATGTCAACTCAAAGAGGGACATTTGTAATCACCTAAAAATGGACAAAGATAATTAAATGATAAATCAAGTCAAATCAAAGCAAATTCAGGACAAAATTGAAGTAATTGAATCACAATGCATAATTAGCCAATCAAAATTAAAATCAAGTCTCAATTCGAGATAAATCAAAATTGAGAGCATTTTAATCAAATGAAATCAAAGCAAAGTGCAATTAAATCAAATAATTGTATAGTCTTGGATTAAATCAAATTCAACCCATTCAAGGGGTACATGGCTAAATAAATCAATTAAAATCAATTAATAAATCCTAATTTCTCTAAACAACCCAAAAGGGGAGGAAATTCAATCAACCAATAGGATTTGAGAGAAAGGCATTCACATGGATCAAGCCAAATTCAATCTCAATCACTCAAAGTGAAAGAGCATCTTGTCCATTGATCTTGTCTACTTGTCCCAAGCTTTGAGGACACAAACTTTGCATTGTCTTCAAAGGCTAGAACCAAAGACTCAACTAAGGCTTAATCATGATCAACTACACTACACCCCCTACCATTGGGAAAATCTATAAAAGGAAGGCTTAAATTCCTCATAATGAAGAACCACACATCCTAGAACTACATCAAACCTCTTGCATTTTATAGCCTTAAAGGCATTTGGAGAGCTTAATTAGCATTTACTTTGATCTAATTGTTAGATTTAGCTTGTTTATCTTATCATTTCTCATACTAGAACTATCATTAATGGTAGCTTGCTGAGAGCTTCTATTAACACTCTTAGATAGAGAACCATAGGATGCTCAATTGATCATTAATTTGCTAAATAGTTTCTATAACTATGGTTTATTTAGTTACTATTTCATTTATTGTCAATACTAATTCTATGAAGATATTAAATCTAGTATACACTTATCTTGAAAGGGAGAAGATTCATAAATCGCAATTTTCTGGTGTCTGTACTCAGTTTCGAGAAATTTTGCAACCGGATCTAGCCTGGAAACACATAAATTGAGAAATCTTAGAAACCTTTTGTCTTTCTAAGAAAGGTCGACCTTGACCCAAAATAGGGGTAAGATCTTACCCCGAGACATAATCTTACCCCTAAAAGTTGACCTTTACCTGCACTGTTCCGACAAAAATTTTGTTCATGGATCCCAAAATTTCACCGAAAAGGGTACTTAGATCTTATCTACGATTCATTTTCCCACACCTGTACCTAAAATAAAAAGGATTTTTTTATTTAGATGAGGGGTTTTCCTTGGTCAAACTCCAGTTTGGAATCAAACTTACAAATGGAATTGAAATAGAGAATGCTAGCAAGTAGTAGAAGTAGATCTAACAACGAAGCTATGATATTCAATAGATATGAAATTGTATTTGGAATGTAAACAAGTATGTTGATATGAAAGCTTGGACTCAACAAATGTAAATCAAAACCTCCATGATTGTATGCTTGGAATCCAAATTGAATGGAGAATGAATAGATCTTGAAGATGAAAAAAGGATCTTGAAGGAAGATCACTCCACCATGATGGATAGATCTAGGGTTTTAACGATGAATCTTGAATGCTTGAACCAAATCCCTCCAAAGGCTTGAATGCTTGAATCCTTGATTTTCAATGGAGAACTTAAATCCTTGAATGTAGATGATGGATTGAATGCTTCATTGAGAATGCTTTCTTGATGATGAAATGCTTGAGAGATTATGACAAAGGATGCTTGATGGAGATGGAGAGCCTACTTGAAATCAAGATGGATTGAAATGAGAGAGGAGGCTTCCTTTTATACTAGTCTAGGGCACAAACTTCTAGAGAGGAAGACATAGGAGAATTAAATTCCTATTTAAACCTTAACCCCTATAAATGGACCTAAATTAAATATAATTTAAGAGTGTACCATTCTGAAATCCGAAAAAGGTGACCTCAAAGCGAGAAATAAAACTTTCCAAAACCCGACATCTGAAAACCTCTAGATTCTAAAATCTAGACCCAGGGTCAGGGTTGAGGTTGATGCTAACTTAGTTTAAGGTCAAGGTTGACCTTGACCCTAAAGTTTGACCTTGACCCTGAGGTCAAGAATCTCAAGGTTTCAGGTCAAGGTGCTAGAAACAGGCTGGAAAGAGGTGCAGAAAAGGGAAGAACAGGGGGAAAAACATGATCCAAGCTAGCGATCCCATGAAAGTGTCTGACAGGACCCCAAACCACCTACTTGGAGGGCTCAACCAATCGATAATGGAAGTGCTTCTATTTTTTGACAATTCATTTACCCCCCACTTTAGCAAGAGTATGGATTCAATACAAACTCTTGGTAAACAAGAAGAAAGATACAAGTGGATTCGCAACGAGATAGAATAACACTTAGTTAAGGACACAAGACCCCAAGCTAAGGATTCTAACTAAATATACATGCACGAGGGTATGAAAACAAAGAGAAAACTAAAAAACACAAAAAGAGGGGTTAGTACAAAAATAACACAAATCAACTAGCAAAGGAAACCTTGCTAAAAAAAATGCTTCCTATACTAATATCATATTTGGAAAGCTATTATAAAAGCATAAATGATTACATAAGAAAGACAAGAAAAACACTATAAATAACATAGCTCCATGACCTAATCCTACTAGCATGAAAGCGAAAAGAGAGAAAAGAGACAGTGACCACCTCGCCCAGTAAGATGCCCACCTTACCGTGAATCACCAAGGAGGGAGAGCCCAACAGGTAGAAAAACCTGATAGTTCACCCAAACACTATGCTTTGTAGTTGTAATGTGTCTTTCGACAACTTTTTGAATACCCATAGATCGACATTCTTGCATCACTATGAATATAAAATGTTTGTCTCTTCAGGATTTAGCAACTTATGTGCATTACCTTTCGAGGATTTAGCATATTGAAAATTTGAAAAATGCATGTCTCTTCAAGATTTAGAAACTTATGTGTGTTACCTTCTGAGGATTTAGCATATTGAAAATTAAAAAATGTGTGTCTCTTCAAGATTTAGCAACTTATGTGCATTACCTTCAAAGGATTTAGCATATTGAAAATTGAAAAATGCATGTCTCTTCAGGATTTAGCAACTTATGTGTGTTAACTTCTGAGGATTTAGAATATTGAAAAATGTAAACTATAGCATAAGGGAGACCCTATATATGCCCCCCTCCTTATCATGGTTGTCTACTAGACATGATAAGGAAGAGAAGGAGGATATATACTTCACAAAGTAAGGAGATATCATGTTTAACAACAATGTACACTATATTCTTAGTGAAGGGTATTGATCCTTACATCCAAGAGCATAGATAATCATGAAAAGGGATATGTCACTCATGGAAAAATGATCCTCAAAGAAAGAGATCTTATCAACAGGACCCCCACCATAGAGGAGTGCTTTTAGAAAAAATATCATCTTTCAAAGAGCAACAAAGATTCAATCATCCAGCCCCATGTAATCAAGAGGAAGAGGAATCTTTGAAAAAAGGAATCAAAGTCTAACCCTACAGCAAGGGAAAGAATTTATAAAAATATAATTTGCAAAATAAAGAAGAAGTGATGACCTAGGACAACAACCTCTCACATAAAAGGATATCCATAGCCAAAACCTCAGTTAGTATAATGAAATAATGTTGCAAGATAAACAAATGCCACTAAGCTAAGGAAAGTAGATCCCTAGAAAAAGAGAAAGAAGGAAGAACCTTGCCCCCCAGCGATGAAAGAAAGGGATACCTTTACAAAAAATTCTTTAGAAAAGATATCTTGAATATAAAAGAGAATATATGGATGATTATAAACATAATACAAAACCATAAGGGGGAAAGATAGAAAGAATGAGAATTAAGCTCGAGACAAAATATATGCTAAGAGCCTAATGGATCCTAGAAGACTAGTTGAAATACCTCTTGCCCCCTACTCATAAGACAAGAGGATAAAAGTTCTATATTATGGAAAAATCAAGGGGATGCTCCTTATCAAAGTTATGAAGGAATTGTAAAATTGCACGAGTGAGATATAATTCCTAAAGTAGCTCTTTCTCTAACATATAACTTGAAATGAACACAATCTGCAAGTAAATGTTCATTACAGTAATGAAAAGGACATTTGTACTTGGATAGAGCATCTTTCAGCATAGTTTTAAAGATTTATTTCTTGGAATTCATTAACTGAACATACACCTTCTTAGCCACATATTGAGGAGTCTCAAGGTAATCTAAGGTAGGTGTTGGAAGAAGAACATGAAGAGGAGGACGATGATCAAAATCAACCACCTTAAATTGAGATTGCGAACAACCAATACCATGCATATATTGATTACAGGATATATGAACTGCATACTTAATACCATGCTCATTAACACAAAGCCCTAAACCTTTATATCCTTGTTTAGCCATCATATCATGTAAAACTTCTACAGGAGGTGATTGTTTATTATGTTCATGACTAAAGGTTTTATAAGGTTAAATAATAGGTTTAGAAGAAGTTTCTCTTTTATTTTCTTTAATATCATCTTGGATCATATGAGAAGGGGAAGGTAAATCCAAGAATTCATGCACATCTGCATCATGAACCATAGTTTGAACCTCATCATAAGTATGGGAAGAACTAGGAATAGCAGATGGAGAATTAGGCATGTTAGGAATATTAGGAATTGGATTAGGATTAGGATGATTATGAACTAGATTAGGGATGATAGGATTATGATTAGGAAGATTGGGAGATGTTTCATCATTTACCAAATTCTTCACATAATCCAAAAGAGTAATAAGTCTGCCACATAAATCTTTAATGAAAGTTTTGAAAGTGGGAAGACTAGTATTGGTCAATCTCACAATAGCATAGGCAAGTGAAATATGAAGAGTGACAAACATAAAAAAATGGATGATACTCTCATAAACATCATAAGCATGATAAAGAGATGCTAAGAGGAGGATAATAAAGAAAATAACCATACACCAAAGCATCTTAAAGATCTTCATAGAAAATGAAATGCAAGAAATATTTTTGTATTTTGTAGAATATATTGATTTTATTTTTTTTAATTTTAAAATACAAGAGCATAAAATAAATCTAATCTTAAGGAAAGAAAACAAATCATCCAACACCAAAAAGAAAGAGTTGTCTATCGCGGGTTCACCAAAATATAAGATATAAAAATATATCTATGATATATTTTTATATCTATGTTTAAGTGTGTGTAGTGTTGATATGTGTGTAGAAAATGTTATGGACATACAAAACTTAATAAAACATGAATACTTATCTTGAAAGGGAGCAGATTTAGAAATCACTATTTTCTGGTGTTTGTACTTAGTTTTAGGAAATTTTGCAGTCGAACCTACCTGGAAACAGAGAAACAGAGAAAACCCAGAAACCTTATATCTTTTTGAGAAAGGTCGACCTTGACCCAAAATAGGGGAAAGATCTTACCCCTAAAAGTTGACCTTGACCTGCACTGTTCTAATGGAAATCCTATTCGCGGATCCCAAAAGTTTACCAAAAAGGGTACATAGATTTGATCTGTGATCTGCTGTCCCACACTTGTACCTACTAGAAAAAGGGTTTTTTTGTTTGGATGAGGGGTTTGCCTTGGTCAATCCCTGGTTTGGAATCAACCTTAAAAATGGAATTGAAATAGATAATTCTAGCAAGTCGTAGAAGTAGATCTAACAACGAAGCTATGATATTTAATAGATATGCAATTGTATTTGGAATGTAAACAAGAATGTTGATATGAAAACTTGGACTCAACAAATGTAAATCAAAACCTCCATGATTGTATGCTTGGAATTCACTTTGAAGGGAGAATGAATAGATCTTGAAGATGAACAAAGGATCTTTAAGGAAGATCACTCCACCATGATGATGATCTAGGGTTTGAATGGTGAATCTTGAATGCTTGAAATAAATCCCTCTAAAGGCTTGAATTCTAGAATCCTTGATCTTCAATGCAGAACTTGAATGCTTGAATGTAGATGATGGCTTGAATGCTTCCTTGAGAATGTGTGCTTGATGATGGAATGCTTGAGAGATTATGACAAAGGATGCTTGATGGAGATGGAGAGCTTACTTGAGATCGAGATGGATTGAAATGAGAGAGGAAGGCTTCCTTTTATACTAGTCTAGGGCACAAACTTCTAGAGAGGTCGACATAGGAGAATTAAATTCCCATTTAAACCTTAACCCCTAGAAATGGACTGAAATTAAATATAATTTAAGAGTTTATCGCTCTGAAATCTGAAACAGTTGAGACGGAAGCGGGAAATAAAACTTTCTAAAACTTGACATCCGAAAAATTTTGGATTCTAAAATTTGGACCCAAGGTCAGGGTTGAGGTCGACTCTGACCTAGGTCAAGGTCGAGGTCGACCTTGACCCAGAAGGTTGACATTGACCCTGAGGTCAATAATCTCAGGGTTTCATGTTAGGGTGCCATAAATGGGCTGGAAAGAGGTGGAGGAAAGGAAAATACAGGGGAAAAAACATGATCCAAGCTAGAGATCCCATGAAAGCATCTGACATGACCCCAAACAACCTACTCGGAGGGCTAAACCATTCCTAAATGGAAGTGCTCCCATTTTTCAATGATACATTTAGCCCCCACTTTAGAAAGAGTATGGATTCAATACAAACTCTTGGTAAAGGAGAGGAAAGATCCAAGTGGATTCATAATGAGATAGAATAACACTTAGTTAAGGACACAATCCCCTAAGCTAAGGATTCTAACTCAATATACATGCATGAGGATGCAAAAATAAAGAGAAAACTAAAAGACACAAAAAGAGGGGTTAGTACAAAAATAAACCCAAATCAACTAGCAAAGGAAACCTTGCTAAAAAAAATGCTTCCTATACTAATATCATATTTGGAAAGCTATTATAAAAGCATAAATGATTACATAAGAAAGAAAAGAGCAACACTATAAATAACATAGCTTCATGATCTAATCCTACTAGCATGAAAGAGAAAAGAGAGAAAAGAGAAAGTGATTACCTCACCCAATAAGATGCCCACCTTACCGTGAATCACCAATGAGGGAGAGCCCAACAGGTAGAAAAACCTAGTATTTCAGCCAAAAACTATGCTTTGTAGTTTTAATGCATCTTCTAATGGCTTTTGGAATACCCATAGATGCACATTCTTGCATCACTATGAATATAAAATGTGCGTCTCTTCAGGATTTAGCAACTTATGTGTGTTACCTTCCGAGGATTTAGCATATTGAAAATTTGAAAAATGTGTGTCTCTTTAGGATTTAGAAACTTATGTGCATTACCTTTTGAGGATTTAGCATATTGAAAATTGAAAAATGTGTGTCTCTTCAAGATTTAGCAACTTATGTGCATTACCTTCAGAGGATTTAACATATTGAAAATTAAAAAATGTGTCTCTCTTCAAGATTTAACAACTTATGTGCGTTACCTTCTGAGGATTTAGCATATTGAAAAATGTAAACTGTAGCATAAGGGAGACCCTATATATGCCCCCCTCCTTATCATGGTTGTCTACTAGACATGATAAGGAAGAGAAGGAGGATACCTACTTCACAAAGTAAGGAGATATCCTATTTAACAACAATGTACACTATATTCTTAGCGAATGGTATTGATCCTTACATTCAAGAGCATAGATAATCATGAAAAAGGATATGTCACTCATGGAAAATAGGATCCTCAAGGAAAGAGATCTTATCAACAAGACCCCCACCATAGAGGATTGATTTTAGATAAAATATCATCTTTCAAAGAGAAATAAAGATTCAATCATCTAGACCCCTGTAATCAAGAGGAAGAGGAATCTTTGAACAAAAGAATCAAACTCTAACCCTACAGCAAGGGAAAGAATTTATAAAGAACATAAATTTCAAAATAAAGAAAAACCTCTCACATAAAAGGATATCCATAGCCAAAACCTCAGTCAATATAATGAAATAAAGTTGCAATATAAACAAATGCCACTAAGCTAAGGAAAGTAGATCCCTAGAAAAAGAGAAAGAAGGAAGAACCTTGCCCCTATCAATGAAACAAAGGGATACCTTTACAAATCATGCAAGAGCATCTTGGGTCTTTGAGCAATCTTGCATCAACCAAAAACATTTCTTGATTTCTGTACATGTTTGCTATTGTTTTCTTTATAATTGTTGCATTTGTTGGTTTCATGGTGTGAAAAGGTTACATTATTATGAAGACCTATTTGGTAACCTTCTCCTATGATCACATAAATTTTGGATGGACTGTTTTAGAGTTACAGTTGTTTTCCTTGCCGTCAGAACTGCATTTTCCTGCAGCTTTGGTGCTGATTGTTCTTAGTGGTGATCTTGATCCATAAGGAATCATCCTTTTCTCTCTTAATTAATTTTAGAGGACCTAAATTAATATCATTTCCCAAGAGCACAAGCCCTAATTCATTATGAGTAAAAATTTATGCCCATTTTTCTCGAGGACCTATTTTCTGCCAATTTTCGGTGGAACGTGTGGTATTTCTTCTTGCAATGTTCCGTGTGATTAAATGGGACCTTTCACCCTTAAAGGAATGTTCTTGGGTCATGTAAGGACATAAATACAAAGGTGTATCAATTTATATTAATTCTAGCATTATTTTTGGTTTAAATCTTCCAGACTAGACCTATAATGTAATTAAATGCCTGGTTGGCCGACCTGTGGCTTAGCTGGCTATATAAGGAGTCTAGATTGATGTAGTAGGGAATCAAGGAGATAAAAGAGGGATAATTATCAAGATAAATCATTGGATAAAAAGATAGGATGCAATCTATAGTTTTGATTTCATAATTCTCATTGTATAAGGCTGAAACCTGGAAGGCCTCACAGCCAGGCATGTTGAAAGAAATAATATAATTCTCTGTTGTTGCTGCTAGTTGATTATCTCATATCCATTGTGAATTCATTACTTTCATGTAATTTTATATTTCTTCCATTGTGTAACTCTGAGCAGGGCTTGGTTGTTGATTCAAGTGGACTCAATTCTGCTTGATTCTACTTGTATCTACCCTGCCCCTGCGTCAACAAACAATTCTTTAGAAAAGATATCTTGAATATAAAAGAGAATCTATGGATGATTATAAACATAATACAAAACCATAGGGAGGAAAGATAGAAAGAATACCAATTAAGTTCAAGAAAAAATATATGCTAAGAGCCTAATGGATCCTAGAAGACTGGTTGAAATACCTCTTGCCCCCTACTCATAAGACAAGAGGATAAAAGGTCTATATTATGGAAAAATCAATGGGATACTCCTTATCAAAGTTGTGAAGGAATTGTAAAACCACACGAGAGTGAGATATAATTCCTAAAGAAGCTCTTTCTCTAACATATAACTTTAAATGAACACAATCAGAAAGTAAATGTGTATTACTGTAATGAAAAGGACATTTGTACTTGGATAGAGCATCTTTCAACATAGGTTTAAAGATTTCATTCTTGGAATTCATTAACTGAACATACACCTTCTTAGCCACATCTTGAGAAGTCTCACAGTAATCTAAGGTAGGTGTTGGAAGAAGAACATGAAGATGAGGACAATGATCAAAATCAACCACCTTAAATAGAGATTGTGAACAACTAAGACAACGCATATCTTGTTTAGGGGATATATGAACTAGATACTTAATACCGTGCTCATTAACACCAAGCCCTAAACCTTTATATCCTTTTTTAGCCATCATGTCATGTAAAGCTTCTGTAGGAAGTGATTGTTTATTATGTTCATAAGTAAAGCTTGTATAAGGTTGAATAATAGGTTTAGAAGAAGTTTCTCTTTTCTTCCCTTTAATATCATCTTGGATCGGATGAGAAGGGGAAGGTAAATCCAAGAATTCTTGCACATTTGCATCATGAACCATAGTTTAAACCTCATCATAAGTATGGGAAGAACTAGGAATAGAAGATGGAGAATTAGGCATGTTAGGAATATTAGGAATCAGATTAGGATTAGGAAGATTAGGAACTAGATTAGGGATGATAGGATTATGATTAGGAAGATTAGGAGATGGTTTATCATCTACCAACTTCTTCACATAATCCAAAAGAGTAATAATTCCACCACATAAATCTTTAATGAAAGTTTTGAAAGTAGGAAGACTAGTATCGGTCAATCTCACAATAGCATAGGCAAGTGAAACATGAAGACTAACAAACAAAATGAAATGGATGATACACTCATAAAAATCATAAGTATGATAAAGAGATGCTAAGAGGAGGATAATAAAGAAAATGACCATACACCTAAGCATCTTAAAGATCTTCATAGAAAATGAAATGCAAGAAATATTTTTGTATTTTGTAGAATATATAGATTTTTTTATTTTCTTGAGTTTTAAAATGCAAGAGCATAAAAGAAATCTAATCTTAAGGAAAGAAAACAAATCATCTAACACAAGAAAGAAAGAGTTTTCTATAGCAGGTTCACCAAAATATAAGATATAAAAATATATCTATGATATATTTTTATATATATGTTTAAGTGTGTGTAGTTTTGATGTGTGTGTGGAAAATGTTATGGACATACAAAACTTAATAAAACATGAATACTTATCTTGAAAGGGACCAGATTCATAAATCACTATTTTCTAGTGTCTGTACTTAGTTTCAAGCAATTCTACAATCAAACCTGACCTGGAAACACAGAAATAGAGAAAACCTAGAAACCTTTTGTCTTTCTAATAAAGGTCAACCTTGACCCAAAATAGGGGTAAGATATTACCCCAGGGCACAATCTTACCCCTAAAAGTTGACCTTGACCTACACTATTCCAATGGAAATTCTATTCACAGATCCTGGAAGTTCACCAAAAAAGGTACTCAGATCTAATCTATGATTCATTGTCCCACACCTGTACCTGCAAGAAAAAGGGTATTTTTGTTTGGATGAGGGGTTTGCCTTGGTCAAACCCTAGTTTGGAATTAACCTTAATATTGGAATTGAAATAGAGAATGCTAGCAAGTAGTGGAAGTAGATCTAACAACGAATCTATGATATTCAATAGATATGCAATTGTATTTGGAATGTAAATAAGTATGTTGATATGAAAGCTTGGACTCAACAAATGTAAATCAAAACCTCCATGATTGTATGCTTGGAATCTAATTTGAAGGGAGAATGACTAGATCTTGAAGATGAACAAAGGATCTTGAAGGAAGATCACTCCACCATGATGGATAGATCTAGGGTTTGAATGATGAATCTTGAATGCTTAAACCAAATCCCTCCAAAGGCTTGAATGCTTGAATCCTTGATCTTCAATGAAGAACTTGAATGATTGAATGTAGATGATGGCTTGAATGCTTCCTTGAGAATGCTTGCTTGATGATGGAATGCTTGAGAGATTATGACAAAGGATGCTTGATGGAGATGGAGAGCTTACTTGAGATCGAGATGGATTGAAATGAGAGAGGAAGGCTTCCTTTTATACTAGTCTAGGGCACAGACTTCTAGAGAGGACAACATAGGAGAATTAAATTCCCATTTAAACCTTAACTCCTAGAAATGGACCTAAATTAAATATAATTTAAGATTTTACCATTCTAAAAACTAAAAAAGCTAACCCAAAAGTGGGAAATAAAACTTTCTAAAACCCGACATCCAAAAACTTTTGGATTCTTAAATCTGGACCCAGGGTCAGGGTCGAGGTTAACTCTGACCTAGGTCAAGGTCAAGGTTGACCTTGACCTTGAGGTCAAGAATCTCAGGGTTTTAGGTCAGGGTGCCAGAAACAAGCTGGAAATAGGTGGAGAAAAGGGAAAAATAGGGGGGAAAACATGATCCAAGCTAGAGATCCCATGAAAGCATCTGACATGACCCCAAACCACCTACTCAGAGGGCTAAACCAGTCCTAAATGGAAGTGCTTCCATTTTACGATGATATATATATATATATATATATATATATATATATATATATATATATATATATATATATATATATATATATATATATATATATATATATATATATATATTGTGTGTGTGTATAACTATTTTGGTATACAAAGATGGCACTAAGAAAAATGTGTCTTATATCAAAATAAATACATTAATCATCCTCCATAGGATGATGAGAGGCAGACCTCTCAGATCTAGGATAGGATTACAGTGATGCTCTATGTACAGTCAAAGTATGGGAGAGGCTCCTTGATGAGCTCCTCTCTAACCAACTATGAGATATGTACTTTTTCTCTCATAGCTCATACTCTAGACACTTTAGTCTCTCTTCCTGCAATTATAGCTCAACTGTTATGGGAATGAAGATATCTCTATCTCCCTAGATCTTTCACCCCATCAAAATAGATCTATGATGTGGAAGGAATCTTGGATGATACAACCATGCCCATTAGGACATCTTTAACAAAGGGTCTCCACTCCTTTGTGCTAGTTGCATGTTACCTATTTCATTTGTCATTTATATATATTTTTAAGATGAAATTTTGCACTTAATTTAATTTAATTTTAATCATACCTAGATCTCCCTTGAGGAAGCTAGGGTTGGTACTCCAAAGGGGTGTCTTTGGAGGGGGCTGACTAGATTCTCCTTTCTCTCTCTTCCTAGTCTAAGGTAGCGGCATCTCCTCTATAGCATGTGTTGATCGAGATTATAGGGGCCTCACTGCTATGGGGGTTGGTGGTGCCTCGGCAACTAGTGCATCATCTCTACCCTCTACCTCCATGGCCTCTCCACCTAGTGCTAGATCCTCCTCCAACTCCTCCTCATCCTCCTCTCTATGATGACACCTAAAATAAGGTCCTCGATCTCCAATCATATAGTCATCTAGGAACACAATTCTTAGACCCTAAACATTGATGTATTGTAAGAAGTATTGAGATACCCTCACATCCCCAATTGTAGGAAAAACCTTGATATTATCTAGACCCTTAGCATCTTTCAGATCTATGTCATTAATGGCTAGTGTGGGTATAGTCTATGGCCTCTACAATTATCTTCTCTCATGAGTGTACATAGGCACCTATGCAGGTGGACCCTACTGCAAACTGAACAGTCTCATCACTCACTCATAATAGTAGGGCATCACTATGTAATCATGACTTCCCTCTAGAAGCCTTCATCTTTTCATCCATCTTAGTTGTACTAATATTTCTAGCCATGCTATCATGTGATGGTAGGGCCTCCATACAATTTTTGTACCTATAAGCCAGTTTAGTACGAACCTCGAGTACAAAGGGTCTCCAAAATGCCATGAGTAACCCAATGGATATGAAAATTCTCTTGGTAGCTTAGTCATTATGTATATGGGACATCCCATAGGTCGTGTGCATGTCAGATACTCAAAGGCCCATACCTCTAGTAGCGTGAACATAGTCAAGTTGTGGCTTTGATATCTAAAAAACTTCCTGATCTTGTAATAGAGGTGTGCAAGCATACTTTGTCCCCATGCATACATTGTAGACTCTCTCTCCATGTGTTGAACCACATGTGTAAGATGAGTTTACAAAATAGTACCCTTTGTATTGAGCATCACTACTATTTCCATAATACAAAGTATGAATCATCTAAGAAATGGAGTCTACCCTAGTAAGATACCCTTTATGATCACCTAATTGGGTCTCTCTCTACCTTTGTATGGCAGACACATATAGTACACAAAATCTCTCTTGATCTCCTCTAGAGAATAGTTGACCTAAGGTCTAACTATTAGTCCATAGACTGGAAAGTGTAGGATATGGTACACATCCTCTAGTGTCACTATTATCTCTCCAACTGGTAAATGGAATGAACATGTATCCTCGTCCCATCTCTCCATCAATTCTAAAAGAATAACATTATGAAATCGTATGTGAGGAAGTTGAGCTATCGAGTAGATTCTAGTGTCTCTCATCACCTATCTACCTGATGCATCTGGATCTCTTATGTGCTCTTGAATGTATATCATAATGTTTGACATATAATGCTCCATCATCAATGGAAGCTCCAGCAATGGAAATGTGGAAATGTTCAAATCAATACTCATCAATCATACTAAACATTTTGACTAAAAACTATGCAATTTGACCTCTCTAGGGAATGAGTCAATTTCTCAGGAACAGGTCAACTTTTTGGGAAGAGGTCGACTTGCTCCCTGAGAAACATGTCAAGTTCCTAGGAATAGGTTGACTTCCTAACCTAGTAAGAAAAAATAGCTTCCTACAACATGTACAACATCTTCCTACATCTACAAAAAGAAGTAAAATAGAAGGAAAGTGAATCAAAACAAGCAATGGGCATTGAGACATACCTCCTCTAGCTATGTGCCCTCTTCCACTACTAGTTGGAGCAGCTCCATCCATGTCAGTGATACTTCCTCTCTCCTCAACATCTTTGTTTTTCTCCTTGATTCACCTTCAAGAAACTATTCCAAATGAGCTCTTACAAAGGTAAATTTTCTTTATATGTACTATTAATTAGGTTACTTTCTAAGTTTTGGTTTAGGATGTTAGATTATTTTTTCTCTCTTTTGATCATAGCTTGATCTTGGTAGCTCTAATTAGCATTTTGTTACAGGTGTCAAAATTGTGATTTAGTTACCTTGTTGTCCAAGTGCCTTTGAAAAAATTTAGGAGTCATCTTGAATGGATTTGAAGGCTATTTTTCTTCACCTCTCTAATTCAATTAACAGTGGTTAACATGATACCATGTTTTACCTTTTTATGTATAAGCAAGATGAAATAGGGGGGCATATAGCTACCCGTGAACTTCATTGGCTTTCTCTAGTAAGACCTAGGTTTTTTTTATTATCAATAACCTGTGGTTTTTTTGGATCCGGTTACTAATATTTTCTTGCTGGAACTACACATGAGGACTTACCCATATCCTTTTTTAGTTATATATGTTTTTCATACTTTAGCTTGCATATGAAATTAGTGTCATATACCTCTAAAGTGGGGGCTAACAGTACCATCTTAAATTGGATGAACTTCAATTTATGACCTTTTATCTCCTCTTTAGTATGTTTTGCATTTCACAATGGCACTTTGAGCACACACCCATCCCTTTTTCTCTCTCTCCTAGGCAAAATTGAGGTAGGACCTAACACTTCCTCCTAGATTTCCCCATCTTTCATTGATAGGCTGGGGTAGGATCTAATTTCTAGGTAGAATCCTCTTTTTAGGCCCCATTTTCTTGAATTTAACTTTGGATTTTGAAACCTCGATACATATTACACCGAGAAACCCTACATATCTAGAAGCTGAGTTATAAACCCAAGATCCTGGCACCTCAAGGAATAGGTTGACTAGGTCAACTTGTTCTAGAACAAGTCAACCTATTTCTAGGTGGCTGTGGATTGTTGGGCCTGGACCTATTTGTAAAGTTTTGATAATTCCCACTCATTTTAGTTGGCTCCCATGGGGGTAAATTTATAAATTCACTATAAAATGGCACTCAAAGTCTTATTATTCAACAAGGACAACATAATGATGGATGATGGAAGAAAGGTACAAGCATATGTGAACACCCTGATCTAACATAGAGAAATTGTAAGGTGGAAACTAAGGGGATCTTGTTCTTTTATTTCAATGTGAGGACTTCATCAATAACTCGAGCATTCAAGCAATTACATGTCATCGTGGAGATGCAACAGGATCATGAAGATTGTTAGAGTACTTTAGCCTTTGGGGCTTGGTATGATTTCTATGCTATGTTTAGATCTAATCTTTGTCTCTTCATATCTTACACATTTATACATACACATACATGCTAGGGTTTCACTTATTTAGTAGATTCTTAGCATTTCTAGCTCTTTTACATTCTAGATCTACAATCTGGGATTCACGAGCACTATATACACACACAACATTTTTCTAAATGACTATTCCTAGAGGTGGAAATCACCAAAATGGGGGGTTGACTAAGACAAACCCATTTATAGCTACCCACACACACACATTCTATCATAGATTTTCAAGTTATCAACTGCATAGTTACAGATCTGGAGGTTACAGACTGAGAGCTACTAGAAGAACTCAGGTCAACTTCATAAAAGTTCCTCAAGAACATGGTGACTTGGTCAAATTGTTCTAGAACATGGTGACATGGTCAACCTGTTCCCAACAACTTCATATTTTCAACAATTTTTAAGTTTTCAATCATGATCGGGTATCCGTAGTCAAAAATTCAGCTATAGGTCCAGATCTTCTATTTTCATAATAGAAAATCACATTCCATCACACATTTTGAGGTAAACACCCTATCCTTTGTTTTATTTTTTTAGGATAGATTTGTTTGGTGTCTTAATTAGGTTGATTTCATCCACTTGGTTTCTAGACTCATCTTACACTTCTTGCTTAATCAATTATTTTAGTTTTTGTCATCTTCATTACATATTTATAATTGAATTACATTTCATGAAAGAGACCTTGTTAGTGTACTTCCTTAATATAACTTGGATTTATCATTTGTATCCCCTGTCACCTTTTGGGTTCTTTCTAATCTAACCTAGGTCATATTGAGAGTTATGCTTGAAAGCCTCTCTTTCTATTGTATTAATTCACTTAGGGAGAAAGTGTTAAACTTGATATGCCTATTTTTCATTGATACCATTTCCCTCTAAACACCTATTAAGACATCTTCCTTCTTATTGTGAATTAGGAAAATGTAGACAATGTCTTGCATTACACAATTTCTAATTAATTAATTATTTCTAAAAACTTGCTAATGATTTCATTCAACAATTTCAAAAAATATTATTCCTAATATTTCTTTAACTGATTTGATGCATTATAAACAAGGTGTTAAAGAAAGTGACAAATTCCATTGGTAAATTTAAGCATTTGCATGCTTAAATTTCTTATCCTATGCCCAATGTTGATATTCAATGTATTTTCATTGCTAATTTATAAAAAGACATTAGAGATAAGATATTTCTTTTTGAATTATCTTCCTTTACTTAATTGTGTGGAGTGCTTTATAATTACCAACTTCAAGTGAGTCAATTTGAGAGTACCACTCCAGTGGCTCTAATTGATAAGAGTGATGTCACATCCTAGTCTTTCTAAAAGTATAAAAAACCTAAAGGCTTTATCAAGATCAATAATTCATCAAGCAACATCGATGCACAAGTAACAATAGCATCCAAAGGTGTGGCTCCTTTATCATCTTATTTTAGACCTTCTCATAAATTTACACTTCTTTCTATTTGCATAATGTGATGTTGAAGTTTCTTAATGCTAATTTATTAATACTTCCTCCCATTAATCCAATTGATTCTTCCAAACAATCCAACAAGAACTTTGATCCCAAATCTTTTTACCAATATCATTGTCAACTCAGTCATGATACTGAAAACGTGTTTCTATTTGAAATATATTGTTCAAGACCTCAATGATTCTAATGCTATATATGTTTAGGGTTTCAATGATCAAGGAAAAAAATATATTTCCCTTCCAAACCAAAACTTAAAATTTTTTACCAATCCTTTGCCTTCACATTTAACCAATACCATTGAATCTATTCATTCTTTTCCTTCTTCCTCTACTCATGTTATTGACTCTCCTACCATTATGAGCTATGAAACTGATTGTACTAAATCCAACAATGATGTAAACCTTATTAATCAATCTAAACCTAAACCTGAAATAGAACCCAATATTTGCATTATATTTGATCCTAGTGAGACTATTAGAGAGCCTAATGGTTCTATTTACATTGATGCAAAATTTAATGGTCTTCCTTCTTATGGAGTTCTTATAGATCCTAATTGCATGTTGAATATTATAACTAAGGAAAATCTTTACACTAGACACATACAACAATATTCTTATGAAAAATATTATGTAATGATCAAAAATTTTAATGCTTTCACTTATCCTACCCATGGTTCCTTTACCATTCATGTAGAAGCTGGTAAGAAAAATTTATATGTCACCTTTTTTTTCATCCCAACTTCTGATCAATTCCAAGTTAGACTTGGTCTTCCTTGGCTCACTTTTATGAAATTTGTAGTCTCTTCTATCCATAAGTGTTTTAAATTTCCCCCTGATAGAGAAATCAACACATTTATCCATAGTCTTTATTAGCTTTTAGCTAGATTTGAGGGAACTTTGATCTTGACTTATTTTAACCTTCCATGGTTCACCCAATTCAACCTAACAAAGATAATTTCTTCTTATCCTATCCAAAATTCAAAATCCAAATAAAAACTGAGCTTAGTAATCCTCATCTTGTTCCATATCCTTTCCATGGACATATACTCCTTCCTACACCTTCCATACCTCCTATTTATACTTCAGTTCCACATCCTATATCTTATAAACACTCACATATGCTATAATTCAACCTAGTGTGGTGCTTTGTGTTCTTCCTCCTAACTAACAAAAGGACCTGATGTTGATTGATCCTAAACCACCTCAAAATTCAAACAAAACCAAATGTAACCATTATGCTCATGAATGTCATTGTAAATGTCATGCTAGAGCACATGAGCATTCTTCCCAAAAACTCTCCTCCCCTAAGACACCTACTAATGCTTTGATTCTCTTTAACCAACCTACACATAGCCCAAGGGAATAAGTAATTTAAAGAAGATGAAATTGAACAAACATAATAATTTTATTTATACCTTAGATCCTATTGTGATTAATTTTGATGAAGAAGATACTATTGATGATTATAATTTCAATTTTTCTAATGAAAATTATTTTCATTCTAGTGATTATAATGATATATATGAGCTTATTTATGTTAATCATGATTTACCAGATATATTTGCAAATAATTATCTTCTAATCCTAGTGACAAACAAAGTGACTCATCCTTAGACCATGATCCTTATATGGAACTAGCTAATTTTCTATCTATTTTTCTTGATGTTTCTCCTCTTTCATGTTTCCCACCTTCCCTAAATAATACAAGCCAAGATGGGGGGACTGGGTCAGGTGATATGCTTGACAAGATCCTCCTCTTTTGCACTAGATTCTTTTGTGTGTTTTCCTATTTTAGTGTGATTCCCCCATGATGTGGTGCTTTTTATGTATTTTTGTAGATTTATTTAAAGGACCCTTATTTCTTTGTTGGTGCAAGATGATAAAGGAATTGACATGTTGTTATATTCCTCTATTTGTATCTTATTTACTCTATATGTTATATAAATGTTATGTTGTGCATGTTTTATTGTTCGTAAATGTGTCTTTGTGTTTTCTGATTAGGGATGACACAAAGAGATCTCTATCATTATTTTTGGTCTCTATAATGTAAGTCAAAAAAGACTCTTCTTTCCATCTCTTATGTGATATTCTATTGTGCTTATATTACATCTACCTTTGGGCGATGTTGATAGTTTATTTTGATATATTTTTAATATGGACAGTATGAATGAGGAGACCACTGATCCAGTGATAATCTATTGTGACAATACAAGTGCTATTAATATTTCAAATAATCTAGTGATGCATGCAAAGACAAAGTACATATCTATTAAGTATCACTATTTGAGGGAGAAAGTTCAAGACAAAAAAGTTAGATTGGAATATGTGAATTCACAGGAGCAACTTGTTGATATATTTACAAAACCCTTACCGAAGGATAAATTTGAATACTTGAGAAGTAGACTAGGGGTCCATCCCCTGTTTAACAATCACTAAGGTGATATGGGGTTGCATCGACCTATACTTTATCAGAAGATATAATGATGTTGATATATGATGTTCACACTTTGGGACTCCTAAGGTTGTGAAGAAAAAGAAGAAGATGGAAGACACACTAAAACTACATATCTGTACATGCAAGGTTCAAGAATCTGAACTGAATAATAGAGATACTAATTTGGCTATTGAAGAGCTGATTACTTTTGGAATTATTTTCAAAGGGAGAGAGAATCATGAAATATACAATAATGGAATAAGGGAGAGAATGATCATGGAATATTAAAGAATGATTCACAAGGAGAGCGATGATCAGGAAACATTGGAGAGAAGATACATGAAATATCGGTTAGAAATGAAGCTAACCAAAAGGGAGCGATAGAGATGTTGTGTAGTGATTAAAGATATTAAATACATTACCGATTCATGGCATATAGATAGAGTTGTAGAAACTTAATATGTTTGGTATTCTATGGCATATTTCATATTGTTTTTCCATCAATGCCAAAGGGATAGATTTTTATACTACAACTGATTAATTACTTGGAGAACAGAATGTGAAGATGATCACCAAGCTACAAAGGTATATGTGAGACATTAAATTAGTTATTATATTGTCATTGATGTGAGATACATATGATTTCCAACTTGAGATGATGTTATGGAAAAATATGGATGATTCTGAGGTTAAAGATAAATTTTGTTATGAAGATCTACAGCTGACAAAATTCAAGGAAGATCGGATGATGAAGATTGAAATGTGTTGAAGGTACAAGTTTTGAGGAAGGCTAAAGTGGAAAAATCAATGATGGATATTAAGTGGGAAAATCTATGGATGAGAAGAAAATGGTTTATCATGTCTATAAAAGGAGACAAGAGATTCATAATGAGAATGCGCGTGAGGATAATATAGCATTCATGTGAAGCTGGCCAGATAGGTTGAAGTGAGAATTGAGAAACTATGTAGACTACATCGAGCATCAAAGAAATGAGATAACTGAGCATAACAGAGTTGGAGGATAAAAATAAATTTGAGAGATTATGATGGCCAGAGGTATTTTGAGCTTAGCATAGATCTAAAAATCTTCAAAGGAAGTTGTATTTGAATTAGATCATTTACTGTTGCATTCTAACCATTGCTACAGATAAATCTCTTAACCAAGTGGGACTTAACAGTCTTTATTTATTTCATGTTATGACATTCAATGAACGTTGATTATTTTCTTATTGACCCCAAGTGAATGTATGGTCATAGAGAACTATTAGTGATAAATCCTCACTTCAGAAGAGTGAAATTATTTTGGGTACTGGTCCCAAGTGGTTTTTCTCGTAACAGGGTTTCCACGTTAAAAATTAAGTGTTAAATATGTATGGATGTGATGATTTTTTATTTTACTTTACACATTACAATTACTAGTTTGATCAGTATATATATACTAGTTAATTTGACTATCAATCAGTTAATGAACAAAAAGGAACAAACAAGTTTTTACTGAGTTATTTAAGTTTATTTGTTGGATTTTTTTTATACATCTGAGAGTATTTGGGACTATAGGATAACTAGATTTAACTGATTCACCCCCCCTCTTAGTTATCTAACACATACTAACCCCAAAGTTAGTAGATCCCTTTCATGCTCTATTTTTCATGTGTTTCATTTCCCTTGGTTTGTCCTTGGCTGCGGACATCTCATAGTGGAAATGTCTCCTGTGGGTGCATGCATGCTCCATTAAATCAGTTGTCCTATTTAAATGTTTACAATCACTTTAACATGGGGGCATACACTTTTCTCCTTGTTTCACATTTTGAGCACACACAATGATTCAACACAATCTCTTTTGTATATGGCTAAGGAGACAATACTTTCCTTATGTTCATATTTACATTATCATGCCATGTGCATTATTCAGTGGATCCTGTTAATATTATAAGGTCCAAGATTACTAAGAGGGGGATGTGAATTATTAATCTATCAGATGTAAAAAATTTCTTAGTTCATTCAAAAATATTAACCACATTAATCAACTTTCAACTTTATGCATGCAATAAATAAAGTAACCAAACAACCATTCAAACATGCAACAAATTGACACCAGTATTTTTATTGTGGAAACCCTGATTAAGGGTAAAACCAGGGTGGGAATTAGCTCCTACTAATAATCTACACTCTTCTAAAATGTGTCATGTTAAAAGCCTATCCCTGAGAGGATATTACAATGATGCTTGGTTAGGAGCAGACCCTATTAGGAATCACCCAGTTAAGGGATTTACCTTTATCCCTGTTAAGGTATTTTGAACCCTAATCAAAGGGCCACCTAGTTAAAGGATTTACTATTTAGACATGTTAAATTCTACTCAGTTAAGGGATTTTCTTGTAGAAATATTTAGGAATCAAGAAGTACAATGATCGAGGTGTAGCACTTCTCCTATGTGTGTTCAGATCCAATTAAGCACAAACACTACTTCTCTTGCAAACAATCTTCACTCTTTACTTGACCACACCTTCGCATCCACAATCTACACTTGCATAATTCACTTATTTACATACAAATATGGTACATACTCATTAGGGCCTTATTTGACTTAAAAAATGTATTACATTTAAATTTCAATCATTCTCACTTGATCCTTGACCCCTAAAATGTATTTCCAATCTAGAATATTCAATTAGAAATTTAGGTCAGCCTCAAGATTCATCACACATTGATTTAAAACAAGATCAAATAAACTTTATTTGACTTCCCTAGTATTCTTCCAAAACTAGATAGATTTGATCACCTCGAACAATGTAACATCAAATAATCATTACAAATCAGTTATGTCACATCACCTTAACATCTAGATCATGAAAACATTCACCGCAACTGACCGCGTCATCACTTCTCACTGCTCCAAGATCAACTATTTAAAACTGTTCAAATATTTTGTTAACTTCCATAAAATGATCTTCTATCCTTTGAAACTATACCTTCCATTACACCAATCAACTTGTGATCATAGTATCACTAACATATCCTAGTCAAGATAAACATATCATGACCACAACACTTCGATACATACAAATTTGATATAACAATCAAATCATTCATTTTCTTTCACTATTTGTTCTCTTGTCTTCCCTCTTTCTCTTCAATCAATTATAACTTACTCCATCCTTGTTTCCATCCACTGTAGTCATACATACAACATCAAGAAACATAACTAAATCTCCAACAATAATCACATACTCCAATTCCTTCACATACTCACTGCACATAGGATTCATCAGCTCAAACACTTATCAACTCACTATCAACCAACATAGTACTTAGTTGACATCAATGACAACACAATAATTAAAATTCCTATCATGAAAACTATACCAATTCATACTCAATCATCCTCTACATTAGTTATGCCAAAAATATCCCCCTTTAGCATTGATGGAAATGCCACATTGATTTGATAATAACAACTCCCCCTTAGTTGATGAACCAAACTTATTATCTTGATCTTCCTTGTCTTCTCCCCTTGTGTCTTCTTCTGGTTCTTCTAGTAATCTTATCCCCAATACCTAACTTATTTTCTCTTCTCCCCCTTTAACAATAATGCCAAAGGCACCACATACATCACCTAATGCTACAACAACTTCCTTTGCCTCTGAGTGCTATGACTAGGGAGTAGTACCCTTTTAAATCAACACAATAGTGAAAGATATTCAATGAGTTCACTAGATTGATGTTTACAATAAAATCTTAGTTATGTTCAGGTATGGTAATAACCCATAACTTACCTCTTGGATACTTAAAAGTATCTTTAGGTAGTGGCTTAGTAAATAAATTTTCTAGTTGCTCCTTTGTTGGCACATATTGCAACTTGACTGCATTTTCATGCACTTGTTCTCTTAAGAAATGATACTTTATTTCTATATTCTTATTCTTAGAGTGCATCATTGGGTTCTTCAAAATATTGTTTCACTAGTATTATCACAAAATATAGTTATTGGTTTAGTTATCTTCTCTTTGATACCTTCTAGGATTTGCTTCATCCATGCTATTTTTTACAATTGATAGCTTATGTTATATACTCGACTTATGCAGTTGATTGGGAGATGTAATTTTTCTTCTTAATTTTCCATGACATAAGTCTTCCTCCTAGAAAGAATCCTCATCCACTTGTACTCTTTCTATCGTCAATGTTTCCTGCCCAATCTGCATAAGTAAAAACACTCAAAGAGAAATCACCTTTGTGAGCATACCAAAGATCATAGTCTTTTGTCCCTTTCAAGTACCTGAATATTTTCTTCACTGCTACTATGTGATATTCCTTACAATTAGCTTGAAATATAGCCACTATACCAACTACTTATGCAATGTATGGTCTACTATGAACAACATAATGCAACTTACCGATCATGGATCTATAAAGAGTTGCATCCACTACACTTGACTCATCATCCCTAGATAGCTTGCATCCTATCACCATGGGGATTTTAACTGGCTTGGAATCTTCCTTTCCAAAATTCTTCAACACTTCCTTTATGTACTTGTACTGACTAATATAGATACCATCCTTTCATTGTGAAATATGCAGTCCAATAAAGATTTTAATTTCTCCTATCATTAACATCTCAAAGTCCTTCATCTCCTCAGCAAATGCCAAACCCATTTCATCATTTCCTCCAAATATTATGTCATCCACAAACACTTTATCTAATGGTATCTTATCACCTTCAACCTTCAAGTACACATTGCTATCTTCACTTGTTCTTGTGAAATCAATGTTGATGAGATAAGAGTATAATCTTCCATACTATGCTCTAAGTACTTGTTTCAGTCTATAAAGTTCCTTTTGCATCTTGCACACCATATCCTTATCCTTTATCAAAGAAAACCCATCCAATTGTTATATGTAAACCTCTTCTTCAAGAATCCCATTTAGAAAATAATATTTGACATCCATTTGGAAAACTTTAAACTTCTTATAGGCAGCATGAGTAAGTAAAATTCTTACCCCTTCAAGTCTTGACATGGGAGAAAATGTCTCTCCATATTCCAGTCCTTCCTCTTGTGCATATCCCTTACACACAAGTCTTGTCTTATTGTGAATCACTTCTCCATCTTCATTCAATCTATTCTTGAAAACTAACTTTGTACCAAACACATTTTTGTCTGTTGGTCTAGGAACAAGTATACATGTGTCATTATTCTCATTTTGATAAAGTTCTTCCATTTCCTTTTTCTAGTCTTCACTCTTCAAGGCTTCCCTCACAGTTTTAGGCTCAAACTTTTAAATCAAACATGTACTTTCTCTAATCTTCCTCCTTTTTTTCACTCTTTCATATTTATCACCAATGTTCTAATTAGTAGAACGATTCAATTTTGCATAACTTGGAATAATAGGTTCAAGTCTAGGTGCTTCTTCTTGTTGTTCAACTGGATGAACCATTTCTTCCTCATTGTTATGTTCAAAATTTTATTTCTCTTTTGGTTGTACATACACAAATTCATGATCATTTTGTAGTTCTTGCTTGCTTGTTTTATCATATTTCTCTAGATATTCATCTATCTTCAAATTTTCACTTTCAACCATCTTGTTAGTCCTTTTATTGAAACACTTGTAGGCCTTTATTTAGTAGAATATCTCAATAAAATACCTTCATCACTCAAGATCAAACTTTCTAGTGAAATTATCTCTCTTGATATAGCATCTAATACCAAAAAATTTGAAATATTTAACACTAGATGAAAGACCATACCATAATTCATAAGGTTTCTCACTGGGTCCTTTCTTCACTTGTACCCAATTTAATGTGTATATTGTAGTGCTAATTGATTCTCTCCAATATGACTTAGTTACATCACCTTAATCATCATTATCCTAGTAGCATCAACTATAGTTATGTTCCTCCTTTCAATAAATTCATTTTATTGAGGTGTTCTTGGTGCTAACATCTATCTCTTGATTCCATTCTCCTCACAATATTGAACAAACTCTGATGAAGTAAACTCTCCTCCTCTATCTTATCTTAAGAACTTCAAGCTTTTACCTATTTCATTCTCAAAAAGTGCCCTAAAATATTTGAACTTATAGAAAGCTTCATATTTATCCTTCAAGAAAGTCACCCACGTCATTCTTGAGTAGTCATCAATAAACAATATAAAGAATTTATCACCATGATAACTTTTTGTCCTCATAGGACCATATAGATTAGTATGCAATAAATCCAATATATTCTCTGATGAAAATGACTTCCTACTAAAAGTATAACTAATTAACTTACCCAAATAACATTCCTAACACATCATGTTGTCTGGTTTAACTAATTTTGGCAAACCTCTAACTGCATTCAACTTACTAACTTTGACAAGACTATCAAAGTTCACATGACAAAACCTTCTATTCCACAACCAACTATCCTCAACCCTAGCCACTAAACAATTATTTATAGTAGTATTTAGATGGAATAAATTACCTCTAGTCTTCCTACCATTTTTAATCAGATCACCTAATCTTTCAAGTATCTTGTATACACCTTCCTTGAACTTAGGTCTATAACCTTTTTCATTCAACTAACCCACACTCAATAAATTATGTGTTAGACCTTCTACAAAGTAAACATCATCAGCCTTTCTTTTTCCATTCAAGTAAATTGTACCTTTCCCTTTAACCAATCAAGGTATGCTATTACCAAATTTGACCACACTACCATCAAATTCTTCAAGCTTAATGAACTTAATTATATCATCGGTCATGTGATGTAAAAACCCACTATCAATGACCCACTCATTAGCTTTATCCATGTGAGAGACTAAGGCATTTTCACCTTCTATGAAATCCTCTTTCACTACAATAGACACTATCTCTTCTTCTTCATTGTCTCCTAATTCCTTATCAATCACACCTTCATCTACTGCAACATAACATTGTTTCTTTCCTTTTTCCTTGAATCTTCTAAAATTTTCCTTCAGTTCACCATTAAGACACCTAGAAAAAATATGTCCAATATTATTTTATGAGTAACACTTCAAAGGTAACTTTCCTTTGTACTTATTGGTACCTCTAGGCAGTCTTCTTGCAAGTAATGCTTCAAGTTCCACTTGCTTCTTCTCTTCAACAATGATAGATTCAAAATCCCTTGAATAACTTGACATGTAGGTAGATTCATGACTTATCTATTTTCCCTTCTTCTCTGATGCTAATAACAATGAGGCCTTAAAATATTCTTCAACTATAGAAACACTATTATTAAAATTACTCAACTCAAAAGTAGTAAGCTTACCAATCAAACCATCAATAGATACACTATCTATTATTCTTAATTCATGAATGACAGAAACTCTAATGGCATAAGAAGGTAGTAGAGTCCTCAACATTTTACTTACCACATCTTCTTCTTCAATGGTACCACTAACACTCTTTATAGAACCAACAAAATATTTTATCATTTGACCATATTGAGAAATGTTTTCTCCTTCAACCATTTTAATGTCATCATATTTTCCCTTAAGACTATCTACCCTAGCATTTTGCACATGCTTATCTCCACCATAGATTGGTTTAATCTTTTCCCAAACCTCGTAAGTGAGGCAGAGCATCTCAAGAAGACAAAGAGGTCTTAAAAAATTTTCCATAAAGACTCTATGTTTGTAATTTGGGCCGTTAGTGCCTTAATTTTGTTCATATTTCCATGATAAGGAAAAGTGCCCTAAAAGGGCCACCATGTAGTCAAAATATTGATCTTTTTAGTATTAGCAATGGGAGTGTGTGTGAGGTGTGATTTCATGATTCCAGGTCACCAAAAGACCATTAGAAATTATATTAGAGGATCAAAATATCTGGTGGTCAAGTTGACAACTTCATTTGTCACTTGACAACATTGGTTTCATGCTTTAAAAGAATTGGCATGCTTGGAAGGAGTTAGTTAGAGTTTTGGAAAATGGAGATAGAATAGGGTGTGTGTGAGAAGAGGTAGAGGCTCTCAAAAATCTAGAGGAGAGAAAGAATGACAGAGATCTGATTTTGTTTTAGTTTGTGGACAGCCATGTATGGCTGTAGCAGAGTTTTTGGAAATGAAAAACATCAAGTTTCCCATTAATCTAGTGTTGTTGTTTTGTTCATTGTTTTTGAGACTCCAATGGTGGAGTGATCATCCTAATATTATCTGTTATGCATGATCAAGATTGGGGATTTAATCCCTTGAAAGCATTGCATTAATCTTTTTTTTGTGTTTGTTGTCATGCTGTGTCAATGCATGGATAATCACAGTCACTTGCCTTAAGAAAGAGTATTCAAGGTTGTAGAACCTTGTAAGGCCACATATCTTCATGGTATAAATGCATGCTAGTTTGGTATGTGTTTTGTAATCCTTTTTGTGCAGGGAAAAGGGACATGCAAAGGGTTGAAGATAGAGATCTTGGATTGATAGAGAATACTATATCTGAAAAATTGACCCTCAGTACGGGAGCCATATCTTTCCAACCAATTGTTGGATTTTGATGCGCTTTGGATATCTGTTGGCAGACCTAATTATGCTCATCCTCACTAGAGAGATTTAAGATTTTTGGTCTGGGTCAAAAGTTATATACCTCTGTGTATAGGTATATCCCAAGGGATGGAAAGAAGGTAATTTGGTTTGGTTTTTGTTAAGAGTGGTTTGCATTTCTTGGTGTGGAGAAAAGTGGGAATGAGTCTTTAAGAAAACTAAGTGTATGACCATTATTTGGTCTTGGAATGGTATGGATCTTTGATTTGATCCATGAGTGAAGAAGGTTCAAGGGACCTTACAAAAACAACATTTGTGTTGAAGACTATTTGGAGCCACCAAATAGAAGCCCCACTTTCCTCTACATCAGATTGGTATTAGAGCAAGGAAGTGGATCCTTGCTAGATAAAGATGGAGTTGTACAGTGTATTCAAGAAATACATGGATGCTGCAAGAAAGAAAAGAGAAGTAGCATAGAACAAGAAGAAGGAAGAAGCTAGAAAGAAAGAATATTTGGCAAGGCAATCCATAGAGGAGATAAGAAGATTAAGGAAAACATTGGAAGAAAATGAAGCAAGAAGGAAAGAACTCAAGAAATAATTGCAAGAGCTCATGGAGCAAGAATTATTGGAGAAGAAACAACAAGAAGAAAAAGAACTAGTTGAACAGTTATCTATGGAAGAGAAGAGTGACCAGCATGTGGTGGTGAAGGAACCTAAGTGTCTAAGGGTTCATGAAGATGCCAAGAAGGTGTCAAAATGTGTTACTCATGAGGGCAACATATGTGTGCTTCTAGAGGAGAAGTTCCTACAAGAAGTTAAATGTAAAAAGCCAGTACAAGTTGTGGAAGGTACCAAGCAAGTAAGTCCTCAAGGACTTGATGAGAAAGAACTCTTAAAGGAAGAGTTGGAAGCCATTGGTGAAGAATGGCAAGATAAGTTTGGAGCTACAACAGCATGCCTAGGACAAAGGCATAAAGAAGACTTGGATATCTTCATGAATGCAACACTAATCTCAAAGAAAGAAACTACAAGGGACCTTATAGCAAGAATTGGTCATGAGAAGACCATGGTGACTACATTTCCTCCAAGCATGGAGAGCTCACCTGCTGAAGTAATGATAGTTGTGTTTTTTTACTCCTTTGTGTTTGATTGCAAGTACATTGTTTGTTGGGTTGGTGGAAATTCTCTTGCTACAGGTACTCCACAAATAGTGGCTTCCAATTGGAAGACTAGAAAGAGGGCCATTGAATCCATGAGACTTGGATTCTTCCCCACCCCAGGAGTATGATGCAGAGCATCTCAAGAAGACAAAGAGGTCTTAAAAATTTTTCCATAAAGACTCTATGTTTTTAATTTAGGCCGTTAGTGCCTTTGTTTTGTTCATGCTGCCATGATAAGGCAAAGTGCCCTAAAAGGGCCACCATGTAGTTAAAATATTGATCTTTTTAGTATTAGCAATGGGTGTGTGTGTGAGGAGTGAGTTCATGATTCCAGGTCACCAAAAGACCATTAGAAATTATATTATAGGATCAAAATATCTGGTGGTCAAGTTGACAACTTCATTTGTCACTTGACAACATTGGTTTCATGCTTTAAAAGAATTGGCATGCTTGGAAGGAGTTAGTTAGGGTTTTGAAAAATGGAGATAGAATAGGGTGTGTGTGTGAGAAGAGGTAGAGGCTCTCAAAAATCTAGAGGAGAGCAAGAATGATAGAGATCTGATTTTGTTTTAGTTTGTGGACAGCCATGTATGGCTGTAGCAGTGTTTTTGGAAATGAAAAACATCAAGTTTCCCATTAATCTAGTGTTGTTGTTTTGTTCATTGTTTTTGAGACTCCAATGTTGGAGTGATCATCCTAATGTTATCTGTTATGCATGATCAAGACTGGGGATTAAATCCCTTGAAAGCATTGCATTAATCTTTTTTGTGTGTTTGTTGTCCTGTTGTGTCAATGCATGGATAATCACAGTCACTTGCCTTAAGAAAGAGTATTCAAGGTTGCAGAACCTTGTAAGGCCGCATATCTTCATGGTATAAATGCATGTTAGTTTGGTATGTGTTTTGTAATCCTTTTTGTGTAGGGAAAATGGACATGCAAAGGGTTGAAGATAGAGATCTCAGATTGGTAGAGAATACTATATCTGAAAAATTGAACCTCAATACAGGAGCCATATCTTTCCAACCAACCATTGGATTTTGATGAGCTTTGGCTATGTTTTGGCAAACCTAATTATTCTCATCCTCACTAGAGAGATTTAAGATTTTTGGTCTGGGTCAAAATCTATATACCTCTGTGTATAGGTATATCCCAAGGGACAGAAAGAAGGTAATTTGGTTCAGTTTTTGTTAAGAGTGGTTTGCATTTCTTGGTGTGGAGAAAAGTGGGAATGAGTCTTCAAGAAGACTAAGTGTATGACCATTATTTGGTCTTGTAATTGGTATGGATCTTTGATTTGATCCATGAGTGAAGAAGGTTCAAGGGACCTTACAAAAACAACATTTGTGTTGAAGACTATTTGGAGCCACCAAATAGAAGCCCCACTTTCCTCCGCATCAGTAAGTAGTCTCTAAACCATGTATACCAATATATTTAATGTCAGATAGAGTACTTACTATAGCCTCCAATGCTTTCATATTCTCTTGTTTCTCCTTCAATTGATCTGCAATAAGAGTCCCAATATGAAGAACATATTTGATCTCAACATGATTCCAGAATTGTGACACCATACCTGTTGGCATTAAGCAGAATTGCCACTACTGACAACACTTATTTGCATTCTGGGTACAAACTGAGCAGACAGTGCAAACCGAGCAGATAGTGCAAACCGAGCAGACAGTGCAAACTGAATAGACAGTGCAAACTGAGCAGACAGTACAAATCGAATAGATAGTGCAAACAGAGCAGACAGTGCAAACCGAGCAGACAGTGCAAACTGAACAGACAGTGCAAACCGAGCAGACAGTGCAAACCGAGCAGACAGTGTAAATCGAACAGACAGTGCAAACCGAGCAGACAGTGCAAACCGAGCAGACAGTGCAAATCGAGTAGGATAGTGTAAACCGAGTAACATCATGTCTACCGAGTCACCAGTATTTACCGAGTTCAAAACCTACCGAGTGGTCAGTATGAACCGTGCCTTCACTTCTACCGAGTGCATGACGATGCTGAGTAATGCAGTGGACGCCGAGTATCAGAAAGTCACCGAGTTAGTTTGCAGGAACCGTGTAACCATACTTGGGCCGACTTAGTAGCACTTATGTTTATTTGTCAAGCCGACTTTGTAATTGTAATTGTAATTAATTGTTTAAGACTTGTATATAAACAATGTTGTAAAAAATGTCAAGAGTAATGTAAGAAGAATATATGTGAAAAAGAAAGAAAGGCAGAGATAAGCGAATTACAAAGGGCTTCAGTAGTATAAGGAACAGCAAAGAAAAATTCATCACAGAAGGTGATCAGTACATCAGCGAATCTCAATCAGCAATCCAGTTGCAAAGCAAGAGATCTACTGTTTCATCCTAACAGGTGAATCAGTACTAAATCCTTTAACCGGGTAGACTTAACAGTCTTTTGTAAAATCTCTTTACCGAGTGCATACTTCATTGTATGTTTTGTAAATCCTTTAACAGGGTGGATTTAGCAATCCTTATTGCTCCTAACAGGGCAGATCATCAGAAGTGATCAAATTGTAAGCCTTAACCGGCCAACTTTATTCTGCAGTATTAAAGCTTTGTGGGTTTCATCCCCACCCCAGTTTTACTTTCTTTTTGGAGGGTTTCTGGGTAACCAAATCTATGTGTCATTATTGTGAATGTTTTTAAGTTTCATGCTTTCTGTATGCAAAGGTTAAAGTAAATTACATGTTAATACATCTGTAATTGAAAGAAAATTTGGAGTTACTGATTCACCCCTCCCCTCTTAGTAACTCGGTTAATTCCTGAATATTTCCAACAATTGGTATCAGAGCAGCATTGGTTCTCAAGTCAAAGCTTAACTAGCTTGAGCAAAGATCCAGGACAATGGAGGTATTCAAACTGAACAAGGTGATTGAAAATGAAAAGCTAGATCTGGAAATGACCATAGCTAAACTCAAAGAAGCAAAAGAACATCTTTCCCAATCCCTAAGAAGAAGGAAGGAACTTGCAAATCAGATGAATGATCAGAATTACATTGAAGAAAAGATTGAAGATCTTTTTCCCTCAAATAACTCAGATGAAGCAAACAATGTTGTCAAAGAACTCCTAGAAAGAATGGGTCTCTACAGGAAGAAGTGAGAAAATTAAAAAGAGAACAAGAGCTACACTCTACAAGATTTTGTGAGATCTTGGAACAAAGAAACAAGTTGAAAGATGAATTAGATGGAAGGAACATTGAAGTCCAAAATAAAACCCTTCAGCTAGAAAACCTAAATGATCAGATCTCTCATACAAATGAGGAAATTCTGAATCTAAGATCAAAAATAGAAAGCACAAGAGAAGAACTAAGATCTGAAAAGGAAATCAATCTAAGATTGGTGGATGACCAAAACGCTGAAAAACAAATCAATGAAGGAATGCTGAAAAGTCAAGAAGACTTGAATCAGCTGTATGAGCGAAATCTTCATAGGCAAAAAGGAAAAGCAGGACTTGGATACAAAGGAGAAGGTGAATCTTCTACGCAAGGTACTCAAAGGAATCAAAAACCTACTTGTAATCACTGTGGTAAAATAGGACATACTTCAAATAAATGTTGGAGCAATAAAAAGGCAGAATTCAATGGAAAATGCTACAACTGCAATCAACCTGGTCACAAAGCAAATGAATGTAGGGAAAAACCAAGATTCAGAGGTAATTGTCACAAGTGCAACAAACAAGGTCACAAGGCATCCGAGTGCAGATCCAAGACATTTAATCCAGTAGAACAAATTATGAAAGCAATGTTTGGATGGGACTACAACACCTGGTGTAGATGTCATTACTGTGGAGAATATGGACACATTGGCATGAATTACATAAAACATCATCTAAGGAAAAGAGATACTACCGTAAGATGCTTCAAATGCACTAAACTCGGTCACATAGCCAGAAACTGCATGAATGCTAGTGAAGTTGAAGATGGAAAGAAGAATGAAGCAACTAAGGTCAGGAAACAGGTGAGACAAAAATGGATTCCTAAATCTATCGAGCAATCCAGTCCAAGTAATGGAATGGATGGCTCTACCGACTCAAACTAAATTTCCAAGAAAGCACTGGAACTGTATTCTCATAGACCAATCTCAAGCAGTTCCAGAACCGAATTAAAAGAAAGATCTAAATCAGCATACAAGATGTAGTAAGATCACAGGGAGGTCGGTATCAGTCTTCACCGAGCGAGGTCGGTACCCGTCTTTACCGAGCGAGGTCGGAGCAATATGAATTCTTGAGTTCACCGAGTTGCAAAGTCTTTACCGAGAAATTAATTCTTAGTGGGTGACAGTCTGTCAGAATTCATACCCTAATTTGTACTGAGCATTAATGACAGAGTTATAAACAAAAGACAAGTAATCGAACTCATTCTTCACCACGAACCTTTAGCACTTTGAGAGCAGAAAATTTCAAGAGCAACCCAGGGATTCAATACTTTTGTGAAAGGAATTTTCTGTGAGCTACCATGGCATCATCCAACACCTCAGCGAAGAAAGGATCAGATATGTTTGTCCAAGGGGAATGGAAAGCACCAGATTTCAAGATCGTGCCCGTAATTGCAGCAGCCCTAGATCCGAACGGAGCTCAATCTCAGATTCTTCCTAAGGTACTACTTATTAACGATATCCGCAATCATTTCAACTGTTTAATTCATGAAATGGGGAACCTAGAATTAGATACTGTGCGTGAAGAACTGTGTGTGGATGGTATTCTGAAACCCGAGCACAAACATCTGGAAGATAAAGGTTTAGTTCACATTGCACATCTACCTCAAAACTTTTGAGATAAATGGGTTAGATACATTCTCAGCCGTGTACATGATGGCAAGATTTGGCTTGAGCAACCCATAGAGATCACAAAGAAGATGATTCATCAAATCACTGGTCTTCCCATGTTGAACAAAGCAAAAACTACCAAAACCCTAGGTCGGACGGAACTAGAGAAGAAAACCCTAGCCGAGTGGGATGGTAGAGGCATGAAAGTTAGCAGCATTACCGATGCTGAACTGAAGTTTGGTACACACATTATTGCCCATAAGATTTACAATTCTAGTCGACAGAATAGTGTCTCCTGTGAAGCTATTGACCTAGCATACAAAGTGGTCAAGAATAACTTAACATTTGACCTAGCAGACTTATTGTTAAAGCAGTTTAACAAAAACATGGAAAGCATTCAAACTTCCAAAAACAATCCATGTAAGTTTGGATCCTTATTGGTCTATTTATTCTTCTATGTTCAGAAATTCTTCCCTTCTAAAGGAAAAGTTGTATGGTGAAAAGATGTGCAGCCCTTTATGAAATAAATGAATACATCTCAGAAATGGGTGAAATTTTTGAAAGCATCATGGATAATTATTTTGAGTCCTTCAAAGAGAAAATGAATGACAGATTCCGGATTCCACAGAAGTTGGTGGAAGATTACAAGGATGACATTTGTTTTATGGTGGATTGTGACAATATATATATTCAAGCAGCTAAACCGAGGACTGTATATGTAAAACCTCTTCCTTATGAGGTAAATATTGATGAAACCAAGAATATCATTGAAGCTCTTCTTAATCAGCCTGTCAATCCCAAAGCTCCATATTTTGGAACATATGATGAAGCTAAGGTGAGAATTGAACTAAGCATAAAGCTTCCACAGGCGGTAAACAAAGGAAAGAAGAGGATAGCCAAAATGCAAATGATAACCGAGGACAAAGAAGAAAAAGATGAAGAAGAAGAGGAAAAGGATGAGAAAACAGAGGAACCAGAACCTGTAAAGAAGAAAGGAAAGGTATTCATCACTAAGGCACCTAAGCCTCCCACTACTGTATTTACAAGGAGAAATGCAAGAGGCAAGGCAGACAAGGCAGACAAGGCAGATAAAGACATAGTATTCAAAAGGCCTCCTCTAAACTTTCAAGAAAAGATCAAACTCTTTAGAGACAGATCAGGATCTGGAGTAAGTAACATAAAATCCTTTAAATATGAAACCAGATCAGAAACAGAATAGAAGGAAATAGAAGATGCTGTTATTGAAAAGATGGGACAGTGGAAATACTCTCCTGAAGAAATAGCCCCATAGGTTCCAGCAGTTCTATTAAATCCAATAAAAATGAGATGGAGCAATGCAAAGCAAACTGTGATAGACATATTTGATCAAACCCTGAGATAGTTAATGCCGAGCTTGAAAAATGATGAATTAAAGAAGGCATTAAAAGAAAATGAAAGTAAGATGACATTAAAGTTCAATACTTATTTGATTCTGATCAACAATATTGAATTGGTTGTGAAGGCTGCAAATGCTACATGGAAGAACATATACCACCTTCACCAACCGAGTATTGAAACAGTCATAATAAAAGACATTGAAGATGACAGTGATGAACAAGAAGAAGCCACTGAGGTAGATGATGCTGTGAGGATAGCAGTAGAAGTCATTGCATCCCTTCCTACCTCTCCAGTAAAAGTTTCTACATCCAGCCCGGAGACACCTTCAAGCATGGTTGTGACAACTTCAACATTTGTCCAATCATCTATAGCAACAACAGAAGCAACTACCATTTCTTCTACCGAGTTGCAGTCTCCCGCATCATCAAGTTTTCCAGCAGTAAGTTTTCCAATTTTTGATTCTACAAGTGTAAATATTTTAAGCTCTCCAATAGACAGTGTGCCAGTCTCTATAGCCAGCCCTACTATATCTATTGTCACTACTACTAAGACATTAAGTACAAATAAGCCTAAGGCTCTACCGAGTATAAAATTTTTGGGTAAGAATATAGTAGAGGATATAGACCTAGATGAAGAGATAGAGATTCCAACATTAGATTTTGCAAATCTATCAGCGGACCAAATGCAAAATATAGGTGAAATCCTCCAAAGGAAAGCAAAACAAAAGAAGCTTAAAGAGGAGAGAGACAAGGAATATCAAATCATCAAGGATGCTAAGGACATTTTGTCTGATGCATTAGGTATTAAAGTAGACTCCTCCCAACATGTTTTGCTACAATTAGCAGAAGCAGTTAATAAATACAATGAGGATTCATCTGGGATAGAAAAGTTAGTTGAAAGAGCCGAGAAGAGATTCAACAATAAAGTGCTTGAGCACATTGCTCAGCACATAGCTATTAACCAAGTAGAATTGTCTTTAGTTTTGTCAAACATTGAATCTACCTATTCAAATGCTACCTCTCTTTTGGCCAGATTGTGCAATATTGCCGAGTTCACAAAGGATGTTAAGGATAAAATGAATAAAATGGATGAGGATATGAAGATTAGCATACAGAAGCTGCAACTTGAACCAAGTTCAAGCTCTGCTCATCACATAAAAATCTCATATCTATCAAATATGTAGTCAGATCTACTGAAAGAAGACACAAGGATCCGGTCCACACTGCTAGACATCCAACACATGATCCTTCCCATCATGAATACAATGTATAAGCACATTGAACATTCCAAAACATTGATTCATGACAATCAATTCTCTATAGCAGATCACTTGATTGAACTCTCTGCAGAAGTCCAAATTGAAATCCAAACATGCAAGATTTTGCAAGAAAGTTGGGACAGAACCCTGGCACTAATAATGAAGGTACATTCTGATTTTCTATCAAATTTTGGATTCTCTCTGTAAATCACTTGTATATGCACCTTTGGCATTATCGCCAAAAAAGGGGGAGATATGTATAGAGGGAGATATATGTATAGAAGAAGATTTGTATAGAAACAGTTAGCACATTGAAAGGGGGAGACAATGTATAAAGCCCTATAGCAAAGACAAATTTTGAAAAATCAAAATAAAACTCAGCATAATTCATGTATATAAGTTTTGCCCAATAAGTGTTTTTGTCACTAATGCCAAAGGGGGAGATTGTTGGCATTAAGCAAAATTGCCACTAGTGACAACACTTATTTGCATTTTGGGTGCAAACCGAGCAGACAGTGCAAACTGAGTAGACAGTGCAAACCGAGCAGACAGTGCAAACCAAACAGACAGTGCAAACTGAGCAGACAGTGCAAACCGAACAGACAGTGCAAACCGAACAGACAGTGCAAACCGAGCAGACAGTGCAAACCAAGCAGACAGTGCAAACTGAACAGACAGTGCAAATCGAACAGACAGTGCAAACCGAGCAGACAGTGCAAACTGAGCAGACAGTGCAAACTGACCAGACAGTGCAAACCGAGCAGACAGTGCAAACCGAGCAGGACAGTGTAAACCGAGTAACATCATGTCTACCGAGTCACCAGTATTTACCGAGTTCAAAACCTACCGAGTGGTTAGTATGAACCGTGCCTTCACTTCTACCGAGTGCATGACGATGCTGAGTAATGCAGTGGACGCCGAGTATCAGAAAGTCACCGAGTTAGTTTGTAGGAACCATGTAACCATACTTGGGCCGACTTAGTAGCACTTATGTTTATTTGTCAAGCCGACTTTGTAATTGTAATTGTAATTAATTGTTTAAGACTTGTATATAAACAATGTTGTAAAAAATGTCAAGAGTAATGTAAGAAGAATATATGTGAAAAAGAAAGAAAGGCAGAGATAAGCGAATTACAAAGGGCTTCAGCAGTATAAGGAATAGCAAAGACAAATTCATCATAGAAGGTGATCAGTACATCAGCGAATCTCAATCAGCAATCCAGTTACAAAGCAAGAGATCTACTATTTCATCCTAACAGGTGAATCAGTACTAAATCCTTTAACCGGGTAGACTTAACAGTCTTTTGTAAAATCTCTTTACCGAGTGCATACTTCATTGTATGTTTTGTAAATCCTTTAACAGGGTGGATTTAGCAATCCTTATTGCTCCTAACAGGGAAGATCATCAGAAGTGATCAAATTGTAAGCCTTAACCGGCCAACTTTATTCTGCAGTATTAAAGCTTTGTGGGTTTCATCCCCACCCCAGTTTTACTTTCTTTTTGGAAGGTTTCTGGGTAACCAAATCTATGTGTCATTATTGTGAATGTTTTTAAGTTTCATGCTTTCTGTATGCAAAGGTTAAAGTAAATTACATGTTAATACATCTGTAATTGAAAGAAAATTTGGAGTTACTGATTCACCCCTCCCCTCTCAATAACTCGGTTAATTCCTGAATATTTCCAACAATACCTTCTAGATAGATCTTCATCCCTTCACTCCATATTGTGTAATTATCTCCTGTGAACTTAGGACCTTCCTTCTTCATCATTGGATCTTTTCCTCAAGCTATTAAGCTTACCAAAAAGAGGACCAAGAGCTCTAATACCAATTGTTAATACTATAAGGTCCAAGATCACTGAGAGGAGGGGTGAATTAGTAATCTATCAGCTCTTAAACTTTTCTCAATTCATTCAACAAAATTAACCACATTCATCAGCTTTAAACTTTATACATGCAATAAAAAAAGTAACCAACAACCATTCAAACATGCAACAAAGTGACACCAGTATTGTTTTTATCTTGGAAACCCTGATTAAGGGTAAAAACCATGGTGGGATTTAGCACCCATTAATAATATGCACTCTCTAAAATGTGCCTTGTTAAAATCCTATCCTTGTTAGGAGCTTAAAATGATGCCTAGTTAGGAGAAGACCCTCCTAGGAGTCACACAGTTAAGGGATTTATCTTTATCCCTGTTAGGAGAAGACCCTTCTAGGAGTCACCTGGTTAAGGGATTTATCTTTAGCCCTATTACAAGCTTTACCCTATTAGGAGTAACACTGTTAAGGGATTTCAAACCCTAATTAAAGATCCATCTGGTTAAAGGATTTATAATTCAGACATGTTAAAGTCTACCTAGTTAAGGTATTTTCTTAAAAAAAACTATTAGGAATCAACAAGTACAATGATCTAGGTGTAGCACTTCTACTCTTCTCATTTAAATCCAATTAAGCACAAATATTACTTCTCTTGTAGACAATTTTCACTCTTCACTCAATTGCATCTTCGCATCCACAATCTACACTTGCATAATTCATTGATTTACATATAAATACATTACATGCTCATTAGGGCCTTAGAAAACTTACAAAACATATTATATTTGAATTTCAATCATTCTTGCTTAATCCTTGACTCCTAAACTATATTACCAATTATCTAGAATATTCAATTAAAATTTTAGGTCGGCCTCAAGGTTTATCGTACATCATTTAAAACAACATCAGTCAAACTTTATTTGACTTCCCCAACACACTTCCAAAACTTGATAGATCTTATCACCTCAAAAGATGTAACATCAAATCATCATTACAAATTTATTATGTCATGTCACCTTGACACCTAGATCATAAAAATATTAAATGCAACTAACCTCATCATCACTTCTCACAACTCTAGCATCAATTCTTTAAACCTATTCAAATATTTTGGAAAATTCCATAGAATAATCTTCTATCCAGTACACCAATCAACTTGTGATCATAGTATCACTAACATATCCTAGTCAAGATAAACATATCATGACCACAACACTTGGATCCATACAGATTTGATAGAACAATCAAATCATTCATTGTCTTTCAATGTTTGTTCTCTTGTCTACCTCATTGCTTTTCAATTGATCATAACTTACTTTGTCCTTGTTTCCATCCATTGCAATCATACATATAGCATCAATAAACATAATGAGTCTCCATCAACAATCGCACACTCCAATTCATTCACATGCTCACTGCACATAGAATTCATCAACTCAAACACTTATTAGCTCACTATCAAACAACACAGTACTTTGTTGACATCAATAACAATACAATAATTAATCTTCCTATCATAAAACTTGTACCAATTCACACTCAATCATCATCTGCATTAGCTATGTTGATATATCCTAAGATTTATCCTTCCTTCATTTGGCCCTTAGATTGACTATTTTTCTAGATCCCTACAATATTTTCTTAAGGATTGATCCTCTTTGTTTCAATGGGTTGAATAGAATCTCATATCTTTCTATACTATCAATTCCATCATTTGTATTAGTGTTTTCTCTTTGTATGATCCATATCTCTCTCTCTCTCTCTCTCTCTCTCTCTCTCTCTCTCTCATGTTGCCTCTTGGATTTGATGAAGAACTAAGCCACTAGGGGTTTGGTGTTTCCATGTCTCCTTAACCTTGATAATTTTTTCCAATGCATTATTCTACTTTACCATGATCACAAGGTTTTCTCGTACTCCTGCTCTAAAGTAGAGGATAAATTTACCATCCTAAAAAGTTAATACATATAATTGGATGTTTAGTTAGTCCCCATTTTGGTCATTTCAAATTTTCATGTCTATTATGCTTGATCCAACCACCTATCTCCCCTTATTTTGACATCTTCTTGGTCTCCCATTTCCATTTTGGCTCATTCTCTTGGGTACATAACCCCTAGGGCCTTATGTTCCTAAAAAAAAACACCCAAGGCATTGTATTCCCCTAGGTCTAGGTTCAATTTTTTAATTTTTAATCATGAGATGTCTAAGAGGTATATAAACACCCTATCTCTCCTCATTTTGCATATGACATCTACACTTAAGGATTTTGCAATCAAGTGAATTAAATATTAGAAGGAAAGCATCCAAGATCTAACATTTCCTTAAGCATCCAAGGTACTTTGAAGGAAATCATCTCCATTGTATAAAGCTTCTCTCCCATGATGGCTAAGTAAAGGAGTTTTCAATCAAGTGAGAAGATCATTTGTCCATGTACATGCATTCTTCATTCATAGCAAGTGTTCATCAAGCATAAAAACATTGAACATATAAGAGTGACATTCATAAATCCATACATTTGTGATGGAATCCTTGATTCCTTTCTACATTCAAAGGTTCAACAATATAATTCAAATAACATACAAGCACCTTCATGAATATGTATGATCTCAATATTTGTTCATGAAGGTATTTAAAAGGTAGATCTAATATTTACCTTGACATTTGCATTCCATAATGTAATTTCATTTCATTTTCAAGTTTTATTCCTAAACAAGGGTTTGACCATGGAAACCCCCTTTCTACAACCTTTGCCCCATTTTTCTATGTGTGGGAATAGGTGGCACAACTATCAGGACTAATCTAGAAATTTTGGGACCTATTGACTTAATTGTGAAAGTTTTGGGTAGTGTGATAGGGAACACAAAAAATTTATAAGATTGTTCCTCCCTAAAACTTCACTTTAAATTCAAACTATAGGGTGGTACAATCTTTGCGATCTCATTTCAAATCATTGCATGTATTTATCAATTTTCTATTACACTGTATTTCTTGATTCTTGTCAATTTTGACTATTTGTCTTCTATCTTGCATCACTATATCATTTTCTCTTAAATCCATTGCATCTTAATCATAATCATGAAGGATCATTGCACTCACTTAGTTCTTAAGTCCTAATTGAGCCTATTGGGTCATCTTCCTTCTAATTTGGCATTATGGAAAGGTGGACAATCCCTTACATTACACCATCCACCTATTCTTAATGCACAAACACTAAAACACATATTTTGAAGTAAAAGAAAAATGTAGAAAATGTTGAACATCCAGCATACTAAGAGGGGAGGAGTGAATCAATATACCCTTGAAAAATTTAAAACATTTAAGCAAGTTTCCACATTACATAATTTAAACTTGCAATAAATAAATTGAAAGAAAATAATGCAAATCATATAACACTAGATTTTTAGCGTGGAAACCTAAGCTAGGAAAAACCGCAGAGAAGGTTAACTCTCAAGTATTAAATAATTAATTAAGAAATACATAGTGTGGCTCACTACCAATGTGACTCACTTCTAATTTGATATAGGAGCATCTTGGATTCTTGGAAATCTTGCATCAACCAAAAATATTTCATTTCATATTTTCCAATTTGTCAGTCACTAAGTTTTGTTTAGTGTTCCTTCAGTTTGGATCAGTTGTTGTTTCCCACCTCAAGGAGTGTTCTTGGTATCATGTTTTACCTTCACCTAAGTTTGCATCTTGATTGGTTTCTTTACATATGACATATCTTGGATTCTTGGTGGAACTTATTATTATTCACATTTCATGGCTAGATTGTGTTTTCTGATCTCGTGAAGGATTTTCCCAATCAACAAATCTTTGTGGCTCATCTCTCAATGTTTCTTTATTTTTGGCTAACCTTCATGTTGGTTCACATGTTTTATTTCATCTTTTTTTTGGATTTTCTTATGATTTAAGCCCTGACCTATACTGTAATATGTTTTCTTGTTCTTGGAGAATATTATCTTTCTCAAGCCAACTTGATGCTTGTGAAGTCTTTATAAGTTGTTTTAATTGATCCTTTTGGGTTATTTATAGGGAAATAAAGTGATAGATAGTATAAAAACATAACCTCTTAAAGGTTATACAATTAGGTATATATGCCTAGAATGTAAGAATGCATGTTGCAGACCCATTGTATTTTATTTTCTATAGATGTGAAGAATGTTCTTGCATATCTCTCAATTATTATATATTGTTTATATTGTATGAATCTTGTTTCAAGGATTGGAATGACTTCTTTTAGGTCCCTCTTATCCTTGGATGCATCAATTCATATTAGAGAGACTTTTTGTTCCTTGTGTAAGTGATATCTTTGTTCCATAGCTTACGAAATCCTGAATTGATTTGTTGTGGGGTGGAAGAGTGAGGATATGTCCCACAATTGTAGAGGATTCATCAGTGATGGCTCATAGAGGACATTCTAGAGGTGGAGGAAGGAGAGATGCAGATCCATTAATATTGGAAATGTTGAGACAAATTGCATCTAGGTTAGAAGTTGTGGAAATGGCCCAAAGAAGAGGTCAACATATTGAGGATGTGAGTGATGAAGAGGAAGAAAGAGTTGAAGAAGTAGCTAAAGAAGGGGAAGAGAAATTGAAACTTGATCAAGGAGATGAAATATTTCTAAGATCCCTAGCTAGGGTTAATGCTAGACCACATTTTAATCCACCTGACTATGATGGCAATTTGGATTTGGATGAATTACTTGATTAGATCATAGAGACAGAGAAGTACTTTGATTTTGAAAGAAATGATGATGCTAAGAAGGTGAAGTACACTTGGACAAAGATGAGAGGACATGCATCTTTATGGTGGGAACATTTGTAAACTAATAGACAAAGAAGGGGCCAAGATAAAATTAAATCATGGGAGTAGATGGTAAACAAATTGAAGGCCAAATTATTATATGTTGATTACCATGTAATTTTGTTTAGGAAATTGCAAAACTTAAAGTAGAGAGATCTTAGTGTGGAGTATACTAAAGAATTTTATAGAATGGATATCAAATCTGGTCATAGAGATTATGAGGTTGAAAGACTTGCTAGATATTTGAATGGTTTGAGTATTTCAATTCAAGATTAAATCAATTTGGTTAAATTGTTAAGTGTAGAAGAAGTTTACCAATATGCCCTAAAGGAAAAAAAGAAAAGTTGAATAAGAGGCAAGATAAAATTCAAAGAGGAAGAGGTGGACGAGAGGGAGGAGATTTGCAGGAGGAGAAAGATATTATCCAGATCCAAATAAAGGTAAGGCAAAATTTAAGGTAGAAGAAAGTTCACACCAAAGAGATGATAGGACTTTCCTTAAAGGAGGAGTAACAAGCAGTTGTGGAAAAGATGACAAAAGAGTGTTTATAGGAACCTGTTTCAAATGCAGAGGAGAAGGAAACCAAGCCTTTGAATGAACCTAATGAAATTAAAGCAAGAGGAGTGAGAACAAAAGTAGATCTTCTTATGTGCAAGAGGCATCTATAGAGTCTTTGAATCCACCAGAGGATGGAGAAACCCTAATGGTGAGGATATACCTATGTCATGGGGAGACAAATCAAGAATGATTGCTAAAGAATATTTTGTTCAAGACTAGAAGCAAAGTTGTAGGAAAATGTTGCAAACTGATCATTGATAGTGGAAGTTTAGATAACTTAACTTCGGAGGAACTGGTGAACAAGTTGCAATTGCAGAGGTTGAAGCATCCAAAACCCTATTAGATTGCATGGATTAAGGATGATCATAAGGTAATGGTAAGTGAACAATGCCTTATGAAATTAAAAATTGGATCTTATCATAATGAAGTTATTTTTGATATCATGCCTATGGATGTGTGTCATATATTGCTAGGAGGACTATGGTAGTAAAATAGACAATATTTGCATGATAGTAGAAGGAATAGGTATACTATCTTTGCAAATAGGATAAGCCAAGTATTGTTTCCCTTAGTAGAGACTCCTAAAAGTTAGATTTGTACTAGTATTAGAGTTCATTTGGTTGAAGGAATTAAATTATTTGATATCCTAAAGAGTGGTAGTATGTGTTATGCATTGATCCCTAAGAAGTCTAATTTGGAATTAGAAGAGGAATAACCTAAGGAGGTAAAATAGTTTTTGATATAATATGAATATATAATCTTAGATAACATGCCTGATGGATTACCACTTGTAAGGAGTATTAGTCATTGCATGGATCTAATTCTTGGAACTAATTTTCCTAACAAAGTATCACATCAAATGACACCTGGAGAGAATGAAGAATTGAATAGGAAAGTGCAAAAGTTATTGAGGAAAGGTTTGATCCAAGAAAATTTGAGTCCATGTTTAGTGCATGTAGTATTAACACCTAAGAAGAGTGGATAATGGAGGATGTGTATTGATTCAAGGGATATTAATAGGATCATAGTAAAGTATAGATTTCCTTTACCTAGGATGGATGATATAATAGATTATTTGAGTGGAGAAAGTGTTAACCCCAACTTATGGTGATGATGAAGACCGAGATCAGAGGTATACAAGATTGTAGAAGGATTAGATCAAATTTTATTTTTCATTGATGTCAAGCAATTGATTTGTGGTTCATATTGAGTTTCCATATCATTCGGAGTATGATATAAGTTGAGTGACTTAACGGAAAAGAGGAAGTAAAAAGATGTAAAGTTGAAGAACTTAATTGGGTAGCTAATACAGATCAGTCAATGATAAGCTTATAATGATTGAATTATTTTCTACTTTACATTTGATGATATCAAGTTAGTAAAGGAGATTGGACAAGTGAGAAGAGTTATAGAGTTGACAAGGCAAATAATGTTAGAGTAAAGTATTAATTTAATTATGTTAATTAAATTAACTTTACTCCCTTCTTAAGATTTCCCTTTATGCACATGCATTAGTAATTTAATAATTCAATTAATTATTACATGCACATGCATTAATCATTTAATAATTAAATTAATTATTACATGCACTTTCACCTCTTAGGGTTTTCCCTTTTAAGTTTTCAATATCCTTTTATAAGGATTGATCCATTGTATATTTCATGTGGTTTTTCATTTAGGAAATATATTCTTCATTATTTTAGAGCCAAACCCTTTCCCTCTTCTTGTCTCTACCTCCTTGTGATAGGTTTTTGTTTGCAGGTGTTCTTCAAGTTTTGTGGATTTGTATTGCTCAAATCCTTCATGGTATCAAAGCCTGATCAGCTACAACTTGTTCATGTTTGAAGGAAATAGAGATAAGAGGATTAGTTGGTTTAGATCAGGGCTTTTTCAAGTATTTTTTATTGAAATTAGGGGGTCACTATTTTTGGTGCACTTTGGGCTCAAAAAGACCTTACTGATGAGTTTGTAGCACCCAAAAACCCCTATTTTGATACAAAATATATCCGATTTGGACAACATTGTAGGGAGAGGCAAAAAACATTTTCCATAGGGCCGTATTGATATGCACGCATCCTAAGGCAAAAAAAATTCATGAAAATCAAGGTTTTGGCACAAAAAATTTTTTAAAAATATGCACTGCCCACACGTCGCCCATCCTCCACCACCGCTATTCCACCATTGGCAGGCTATCCACAACAATAACCGTCAGGATCACTGCAACGGTCACCGTCACAGCTAACTATCGGTGGCTACGCCACTATCAGTAGCTATCCCTCTTTGCCTAGTGGCTAGTCACATGTTGCAGCCAAGGGCTTAGATTTTTTGGCCCCTTTAAAAAAAATTGAATATTTTTTTTGCTTCAGGAGCCCCTTGCCTTAAAATTGGCGTGACTGGAGCTACATGCATCATTTTTTGGAAAACAACATATCACCGGAAAGATGGTTTCAAGCCCAGCGTTCTCATGAGTTTTACTCTATATTTTTCTTCTGTCTTGATTACTTTTTATGTTGTCAAAGCTAGATGATCATTTCTACATTCTAGGGGGGCTAATTTGCTCAAATTAGCTCTATTTTTTTATCTAAAAGAAGCATCAAAAAACTCTTATAGAGCACTATCTAGATCTCTGCCATTTTTTATCAAAAAATTTTCAAGGTATACATGATTCATATCTAAAGCTTTTATTCATTTTTCTTGTATAATCAAATCTTTCTAGCTTCTAGGGTTTGGTTATTTGCATTGTGGGGGTGTTTTCCTTTCTTTTTTTTGTCATTTACTTTGGTAAACCAGATATACATAAAAGAAAACCTTCTAAAAAGATATGGATGAGACCTCTTTTTATCTAGAACTTTTTACCCATATAATTATCACACATGGAAAACCCTAATGACAAGGCTTCTCCATTCAAAAGGGTTGTGGTCTTGTTCAGATATAGTGCAACTAGTATTAACAAGGCCCTTTAAGGTCATGTAGCATGGTAAAAAGATGGATGAGGCTATGGGGTTGATTTCTTTATAGGTTTCATATAGTTTTCAGTTTCATCTCGATGGGTGCAATACCCCTCAAGAGGTGTGGGCTAAATTTGAGAACTTATTTGGTACCATCAATGAATTCAAACCACTCTAGATTAAGGCAAAGCTTACCTCCCTTGTACTTGATTCTTTTCCCTCCATTGAGGACTTCCTGATGAAGTTCAAACAATGGAGATCTTTGTTACACAGATGTGGAAAGAATAAGACTAATAAAGAATGCATTTATCTGATTTTGTCTAAGCTTCGAGGAAAATTTTGGATTTTCTCTTCTACCTTCTACTCTACCATGGATGCTTTGGGACCTAGATTCACCATGCCCACTTTTGAGGTGTTCTATGATTGTTTGACTAGAGAGAATACCAAACTTACCCAATTGGACTCTCTAACAAGATCAAAGAACTAAGCATTGGTTGCCCATCCATCCAAGGGAAACCAGAAGTAGAAGCCCAAGCCCAAAATAGATTTAGCTAGCAATGAATCCAAGCCACCTCCAAAATCAAATCCGAGGAAATTCACTCCAAAAGGAAAAAATTCTAAGTCTAGTGAGTCTTCCTCCAAGACTACGAAGTACACAGGTGATCCTTGCAGTTGTTGTGGCAAAGAAGGGCATCCAATTTCTAAGTGTTGGAAATGACTTGAGGCTCTTGAAGAATCCATGTAGCAACATAGTATTTCTTCTCTGAAGCCTCCAACTTCTTTCGTAGGGAAAGGACATGCTCTTTTTGCTCAATCTGTATCTTCCACTACCTCATGGATCATTGATTCAGGTGCTTCACACCATATATCACACTCACCTAGATTGGTTACCTCTCTTGCTTAGAGTGTTACTACATAGATTATAGTTGGTGACTCGGCACTACTTTCAGTTACAGGTTTTGGAACTATTTCATTGGATGGTGGTTCTCTATAGGATGTTCTTTTGGTTCTAGCCATTTCTACAAACTTCTTGTCTGTTTATTAGATTTTTCATTATGGCTCTGGTAAGATAGTTGAGTTCTCACCACATGATGTGGTTATTCGAGACCTCAATGATCCTGATTTGGTTGTTTCTATTGGGATTGTTGATTCATAGACTCACTTATATAGGTTTGATGGCTTTGAGAGCTCTGACTCTACTGGTGTTTCTCTTGTTTCTCATGAAAACATAGTGAGAAATCTTTGGCATAAGCTCTTTGTCCATGTCAACTATAGATAACTACAATAGATGAGTACAATGGAGTTAGTGATTGAGCTACCTCGAATCTCTTGTATTGATGGTGTTTGTCATAGTTGTGTGCTTAGAAAACATTACAGAGATACATTTCCAATAGGTAGATCCTCACGTGCTATAGCACCTTTGGAGTTGATCCATTGTGATCTTATGTCATTTCCCACTCCTTTTTTTGGTGTTCGATATCTACTCACCTTCAAAGATGATTTCTCCAAATGCACATGGGTGTACTTCTTGAAGTACAAGTTTAATGTCTTTGATTTATTTTGAATCGTTAAGACATTTGTAGAGAAGCAATATGATATATCTGTCAAGAGTATATGCACTAAAAATGGGGGGGGGAATATGTGAATCTTTCTTTTAGATATTTTTTCACTGAGCATGGTTTATAACATCAGTTCACATTTCCTCATACCCCTCAGCAGAATGGGACTATTGAGAGAAAGAACAAAACATTATGAGAGATGGCCAATTGTATGCTACAGTCTCAGGCTATGAGTGCTTCCTTTCGGATTGAGGCTATCAATTGTGCCAACTATATTTAAAATAGGATGCCTCACAAGGCATTACACCATTTGACTGCTAAGGAGGCTTGGACTCATGTCAAGCCTGATGTTTCCACATTCTTAGTTTTTGGTAATGAGGCTTGGGCATTTATTCTAGATGCTTAGAGGAAAGCCATAGAGAAGAAGATTTGACCACTCATATTTGTTGGCTACTATGAGGATGTGAAGGTGTACAAGTTGTTTGGTCTTGATTCCAGAGAAGTCTTGTTTCGATGAGATGTTCATTTTGATGAGCGCTATCCTCATCTGGATCCTCAATCATCACCTTCTTCTTCACTACCTATTACTTCATCTTCTCCTCTAACAGATTCTATATCCTCTAAGGAGGATTTATATGATGATCCACCTTCCCCACCTCCACTAGATGTTCAATGCATGCCCAAGTGGGCTCATGATACTTTTGATGCAGTTGGACCTTTGGTAGGTAATCCTTCAGATACTCATTGCACTCATGCTTAGACATCTGGTACTATTTTATTGATTCATGCTATTTGAAATGATCCTCAAAGGTTTGTAGAGGTGATGGGTCAGCCTAAGTGGGATAGGGCTATGGATGAGGAATACTCTTCTTTAATGAATAATTATACTTGGGATCTATGTCCTCTTCTAAAAGGAAGGAAGTTGGTTTGGTGCAAGTGGGTGTACCATACCAAGTTTGTTGTAGATGGTTCTATCGATATGTATAATACATGTCTTGTTGCAAAGGTATTTTCATAGGCTAAGGGTATTGATTACTCTGAGACCTTTTCTCCTATTGCCAAGATGAATTCTATTCACCTTGTACCCTCTCTTGCAACTTCTCAGGGATGGACAATATATCAGATGGATGCAAAGAGTTCCTTTTGCATGGGGACCTACAAGAGGATATCTATATTGAGAAGCCTCAGGGTTTTGTGCAAGACTCTTCTATGGTGTGCAGACTTTAGAGGTCTATATATGGTCTCAAACAAGCCCTTTGGGCTTAGTATGAGAAGATGGATTCTTTTTTTCTTGCCTCCCACTTCACATATTGTCCTTTTGATCCTATAGTATACATTCAGTGTCATGGGGTTTATCTTTTGATACTTGTGCTATGTGTTGATGATCTCATCATTACATGTAGTTCATCCTCTATGATTTAGAGTGTTCAGCACACATTGAGAGAGTAGTTTGAGATGAAAGATCTTGGACTTCTATGCTATTTTTTGGGCCTATAGGCTATTAAGTCTTTAGATGGGATTTCCATACTCTAGTAGAAGTATGCTCTTGATATGCTTTAGAGGTTCAACATGCTTGATTGCAAGCCTGCTCCCACACCTTTTTCATTTGGGTATTGTTTTATTTACCACTTTCTCTACTCCTACAGTGGATTCCACATTATATAGACAGCTAGTGGGTAGTTAGCTGTACCTAACACACACTCATCATGATCTTTCCTTTGTGGTTGGCCTTGTCTCTAGATTATCATGTGATCCTTAAGAGATTCATTGGAAAGAAGCCAAATATATCTTGAGGTACATTTGGTGTACTACTTTTTATGAAATTCACTATATATCAAGGGATCCTCACATTGTTGGTTACATAGACTTGGATTGGGCTGGTGATATTACTGATCGGAGGTCTACTTTTGGCTTTGTTTTTTGTCTTGGTTCTAGTCCTATCACATGGTCTTGCAAGAACTAGATAGCTCATACATTATCATATACAGAGGCAGAGTATCGAGAAGTTGTGCTTGCTAATTAGGATGTTTTATGGCTTTGACAGTTGATGACAGAGTTTGGTTTTCCTCCTGATAGTCCCACTATTATTTGGTGTGACAATCAAAGTGCTATACATATTTCCCACAACCCAGTTGAGCATCAGTGGACCAAGCACATTGAGCTTCATATGCATTTCATCAGGCATTTGATTCAAGATGGCTCTCTGAGTTTGGAGTACATTCCCACTATTGAGCAGGTTGTTGACATCTTCACAAAACCTTTTGCATCACCATGTGATATCTTTAGTTGCATTCTATTCTTGGGGTGAAGGAAGTTGTCCTCAGGGGTTTCAGTGATGAGGCCTTCCTTCCTTCTATTTCATTTTCTTCTTGGACTAGGGATTTTTCCCATGTGGTTTTCCCTATTTCTCCATTTTATAGAGATTTGGTTGTGTCAGGTACCTCATCAAGCCATGTTGTCGAGACCCATTTTTTTCTTTTAGCTCTGTAGATTCCTTTGCTTTCTTCTTGCATTGTTCATAGTTGTGTTATGAATAGTCCCAAGAGATAACTAAGAGGGGGGGGTGAATCAGTTATCTACAAGTATCAATTCTTTATCCAATTAAGTATACTTAAACATAAAGCATAAACATAATGAAAGAACACTTTAACACAACACCAATATTTTGGTTACAGGGAAACCCAAATAGGTAAAAATCCTGGTGGGAATTGACACCCACTAATATTCTGCACTGGTGTATAATGATCCTTGTTAGAAGATCCTTAACCCAATTAGGAGTTTCTTTATAATATATTTAGTATAGTAGACCTGGTCAAGGGTTAGACCTTGTTAGGAGTCTTTTACAATTAACCCTGTTAGGGGTGAGGATGCATTGTCCAAGAGCACACTGCTCAAAGGGGTGAAGGCTACAACCTTCTGTTTAACAGATACACACTATATTTGGATCTTGGTGAACTGTGCTTTGACCTTTTGTCTATATCAATTCCAACGTATAGCACAAATACTTTACTTGGTCACATAGACCTTCTTCTGATGGCTCAACACTTCACACACTCTGCTCTGCTCCTCATAAACTATGAACCACACTCAAGAAATCACAAATGATTACCTATAAATATCTTTCATCTAAATGATATAATCAATTTGGCCTATTAGAACCACCTTGAAATAATATTAGAGAAGCCTTGACAAACTCTAATAATAATTCAATCAGCTCTACTAAGCACGCAACACATTCTGGGACCTATCCAATAAGATAATTGTAGACGCACGCTACACACTGTCGGCTCTACCAAAACAACTGGATATTTATCCTCAAGCTAAATTATCTCATGCACTCTTAACCAAACCTTCCTAACTCTTCTCCAAGATCTAATCCAAGGACACATACCGAAATGATAGCCATAATGCTAGAACCAATATAATCTCTATCGACTCTTCTGAATAAACATAGGAAACTGCTACTAATGAATAGAGACTACATAACTTCACTTCTACTAATCATCAGACTCTACATCCATGAATGTAACATTAGTACCATGTCTTCATCACATATCCAAATGCACAAGGCTCCATGATAACTGTACGGACAATAGTACATAGGACACCACATGTTACTCTGTCAAGAACACTGCTGATACAAGTTGCTATATAACTGTCTGTACTAATAGTTAACCTATGCACCCATGATATCATGTTGATAACATGTCTATGCTACATATATTGAAATCTTATTGCATACATCTTCCACACATGCTACTTACCATATGTTGTCATAAATGACGAACATGCAGTCAACACTGGCTTGCTGGAAAATCTCCAACAATCTCCCCCTTTGGCATTGATGGCAACATATGGAATGAAAAACTCCACCAATCCAAATGAACATTTCTTTAATAACATTATCAATTTCCTCTTCAAAACTCCCCCAAGAATGAATCCTCCATCTACTGTAATATTCTTCAACATTCTCCATTTCCTTAATTGAACCACTTCCATAATTGAATACTACTCCCCCTTAGTATATTACTCCTTTTGCTTTTGTTTTTCATGACTATATATTACTCCCCTTTGACATCAATGGCAAAGGGTGCCAAATAGTTTAAGCACCAGTACTACTCCTAAGTTAGAGTAGTCAACCATCCATCAGTCCCTGAGGACTGATGTTCTTTCTTCTTTCTTCTAGCTAGAATCAGGGAAGGGAATTACTACCAACTTCTCCCTGAGATACTCAAAAGTATCCTTTAACAAGGTCTTTGTGAATATGTCTGCTAGATGATCTTTAGTACTCACATAGTCCAACTTAACTTCTTTTTCTTCGGTATGTCTATGTTTGCTATTTGATCTTTAGTACTCACATAGATCAGAAGGCTAGATCAGACTCAAGAGACCACTTTAAGGCGAATAGATTAGATTCTTTATAGTTTCTACTATGTTCCTGACACAATGATTTTTTTGACAGAATCTGGAAGTAGGTTGTAAATTAAAAACTAGATTTTTGGCAATTTTGGCAAGTTTCTGGAAATTTTTCAAAATTCTCATACGACTTTCTTGGGCTCGTACAAGTCTGGGTAGGCTCTGGCACAACAATTGACAAGGCTCGTATGATAGTTAACACCGGGGATTTGATTTTATTTGTCCTTTACAGACAAAACTTGTATGATAATACACAAGCTCCTGTACGACAATATAGGGGTTCTGATACAAATTTTGGTGGAAAATCATATGAGTTTTTGAGACTTTGGGATGACTTTGGACTCCAGAAAGGAATTTTGCATCAAATTTTGCAATTTTTCAATTTTCAGAATCAATTTATTTGTAAGATTTTTTCTGTCCAGGTTTGCAGATTCGTGTAACAATTCAAGATTGTTCATTTCCAAAGACCAAGTAGATAGAAAACACATAGAACAACAAGCAAAGGGAAGCAAGCAATCGTCTCAAAATAATGAACAAGGGCAAAAGCAACCTTGCGCATGAACAAGCAATAGTGACTTATTAAGCTAATCCCTAGGAATGATATTTGTGTATGTTCTCAAAAAGTTTTCCAATAACACACATAGTCCTAGAAAATGAAAATTTGGCCTCGCTAAGGTTTGTAGTAATGGTCTGACTCTGCAACTTTTGTAATCTCAAGAGAGTGAACTCCAATCCAAGTGCATTGGGGTTTTGACACAGTCTGAGAATTTAACCAATCAAGAGCTTCTAGGGGGATCTGACAGCCCAACAAGAGACCACACTTGTGGATATTTCTTCCACAAAGATATTTATATAGCGGCTATTGCTACCATGGAAAAAATGGCTATTACCACTTGGGGTTCTGTCGACGTGGTTGACCCAATAAAGGGAATGTCCACTATGGTTAACCCTCTCTAAAGGTGACTCACAAAATATACCACATGGGGACTTGGTCCAGATCCAAGGATTTGAGTTTCTGATACTACCCAAAAAGGGAGTAGAGCATAATCCTCTAGCCTTATCACTTTTACCCAAACATAGCAAACATATTAATCTGACACGCTAAGACTAAAATTATCTCACCAATATTTGTGATGTCAACAACTATGTCTATCGATCTCTCTGAATAGAGAACATATCGATCAAAAGCTAAGGACCAAACCTAGTAAAATCGTAAAATAATCTCAGTAACCTCCCTACCTACAAGAGGATCCTTCATCAAGAAGATCTTTGCATGCATGAACAAGTGAATGAAGCCCACTCTCTCAAGATCATCCACAAATAGTGTTCATAGGGCCTATTTACTATGTGTAACAAATATGCAAAAAGAAAATCTATGTTCATTTTATAGCCCAAAACTAAAGTCTGTGATATGAAAGCAAGAAAAGTCACACAAGCTTGACACATGAGAGTTCATTTTATGTCCCAAATTGAAGTGTTATCAAATGCAACAGAATACTTGATTTCCTCGCAACGCACTTAGTAGATTTTACCTATTTTGCAATTTTGTTATGCTTTTCCAATCATAATCAACAAATACCAATCAGAAACAGAGCATCTCAATTATTAAGGTTAGTTGTTAGTCCAAATCCAAAAATCAAATCAAGAAAACTACCTAAAAATTTGAAATGACAATTGAATTCTGATGTCAAAAATCATACGACAATATGTTACCTCCTACATGACAATCTAGAAACTCGTACGACAGTGGGTGTATGCCCACATGACAAAGTAGCTCCCAAATGATAATGTGTAAGAATGGGTATGAGTCTCAAAAACATCAAATGGCGTACGACACTCAGAGGGTTTTGGCATGACTTTCTAACAAAACTTGTACAAAAATTATACGGACAAAAATTAAAAAATCACAGTTTTGGCCAGAAAATGATAGAAAATTGATAGAGAATGTTAGAATAGAAATGGAAACCCATTTCAGGGCCCCACGATGGGTGCCAAAAATGTGTGTAAAAATTATACCTAGCTGTGGACACAACACTTCAATAAAACATTAGAGGTTACCAAAATTGAAATCTGTAAGTAAATGAAACTAAGCTAACCAAGCGATTTACAGCCTTCTAGTAGTTGCGAGTATGGTATTCTCAAATTAGACCGAGATCAGTGACAATGTAACACCTAAACAAAGGATTTAAATGATTGAAAGCAATGAAGATGAAATGCAAATTAATCTATTTTTATTTTTTTTGAATGCAATTAGGATGGAAAACTGTGTGAATCTAAGCTAGAATGATTGAAATGGTATGCAGATCTAATCTAACAATGATATGAATTGATATGAAAACCTATGCAAAGCTATGAAAAATAATGAATTGATCTCACAAAGTCACCTATCGCAAAAGATTGATTCTTCATGTGCAATTTCACCAGAGTAATTGTGCAAATTCGAAAGATGTCATTGTGAAGAGCTGAGCCTTGATTTTATAGAAATCCAAGGCTTGAGGATGCATTGAGAAAAACCATAAATCACTCTTGATAAACTTAGGTTGATTTTTGAGTCAACAAGAAATTAAGAATAAATAACTCATAAAATCATGCAAAAATAGCTTTTTGACTCAAATCAGAAGTTTAGATCAACTTTCAACTCAAAATAGATGTTGAGTTTCAAAAAGATAACAACTTGAATTGATTTTCTGATTTAAAGTTTAACTGCTCCTTCAAATGTGCATAGATAATTATGAATTAATTAAATAAATAAAGTGATTTATCTTCAACTTAACTGATTTTTGAAATAAAACAATTGATTTATGGGTTAATCAATTATTTAATCAAACTTTTATTCAAAAACTATATCATTAAATATTGACAATTGACATCAATTAATTAAACAAGAATTTAATCAATTAGTCATAAGATTTTTGATTTATTGTCAAAATTAAATAATACAATTTAAGAATAATTGTAATTAAATTTAATTAAATAATTAAGTGGCAGAATTAAACTTAATTAATTAAATATTCAAAATATTCAATTAATCAAACTTTAGGATAAATATGATTTATCGCCAAATAATATTTAATTAAAAATAATTAAGATAATTAGGAATATTCAAGTAATATTCCCCAATGTAGAATTAAGATAATCAATTAGAGTTTTGATAAACTGATGTGCAAATGTGCCTTAGGTTAGGACTTTGATGTCGATTTCATTTGATTTGAAGATGTAGGAGGTTAATGAACCTATAGCCCATTTTTGGGGTATTACAGATCCCATATTGATATGGACCAAAACAACCATATTCCATGGTAGAATTAATTAAATATTGTTAATGTCATTGTTGGTGAGTTGTAGAACTAGACTAGTAGATGTAACTATTAGAGATTTGTACCGAAACATCTAGAAATATGGCATCAATGACAATCGAAAAAATGGGGTAACTTAATAGAAAATACATGAGGGGGTTCTCTCTAGTTGAGGAAGATTTTTTTTGGCCCTCTTTATTGAATAGAGAGTTCTCTCTAATCTACCTCCCTAGATTATAATGTAGAAACAAATGATGTTTGATTTATAAACAAAATAAATATAATTAAACCAAAATTGAATTACATTGTGAAAACTTGAACATATCTTTTAATCACAATAAGAATATCATAACATTGAAATATAGGTCAATACATTTAATTCATAAACTATACATTGAACACTCATAGTAATATGATAATATTTTATAATGACTATCCTATTGGAATGAGAAAGACACGAAGAAGAGGGGGGTGAATTAGTGTCTTAGAAAAATTAAACAAGATAAATCAATTTAAGCTCTTTATCATTAAAATAGAAATATAAGTTCTTTGAGCATATTAAATATCATCATGTTAGAAATAATAAAACCATAACAAAAATAATTTTTTGATTGGGAAACCATCTAGGGGAATAAAAACCACTCAAAGTTGCCTCACTGGCTTAATAACTATCATTGATTACAATGCCTCACCTACCTCATTGTGTCTCATTGACTAAGCCTCACTGGCTACAAAAAATAATGTGACTCACTAGAAAGGTAATGTGCCTCACTAGAAATCTAACATTATACATCATATCATTATAGTTCTAATACAAGTACGGAGTATCATATCCATATCACTTTTACAACATCTTCTGATATTGCATCACTTGAGATTTAGAAGCATAAGTCTAAATATAATATATTGATGCGTATATATTTTCTATGCACAACAATATAATATATTTCTACACTGGTGTAAATCAATTTCTTAATGCACTACAAGTTCTTTTCAATAACACTTTTAAGTACATATATGCATCTCATAAAATAAGCAATAAATCCTTTTACATCACTCAAAAAATGACTCTTAATATAGTATAAAACAACAACTGATAATTTCTTTTTCATAAATAGAAGAGAATGATCTTTCTTTTAGTTTCACTGCTCTATGAATGTATTCAACAAAGAATATATATAATATTCATTATTTCTAAACTAATAATCAAACTGCCAATTGCATAATTTTCTTACACATTTACTCAACCAATAATAGAGTGATAAACATGTTGTTTGGAACTATGATTAATGTCATCCCAAACTAGGATTATAATTATGATGCTTTGTGGTATGTAGACTTCATGTTAAAGAAAGAAACTTTAATGCAACTCAAAAAATAACTCATGATAAAAAGAGAGTTAAATCAAACTAGAGTTACATTTACAAAACCTTAATCCACAAATATTTGACACAAAAACACAATTTCATATGCATACCAGGGTTTTAACAAAAACTCTAACTATGCATTGTTAAAGAAAATAATCATATACTCATACACAATACAAGTAATGCCATCTTTGTAGCAAGAAACTAATCACAGTTATAATTTATGGTTACAATGCCTTAACAACAAAACTAATAGTCGCAAAAAAACACACATAAGAGTTTCAACTATACAAAGAACTATAATGAATTATTTCTTGATAAAATATACAAACTAATAAAGAAACCCTTAACAATACATAAAATAAAAATTATTTCTTTACCTTAACACAATCCTTATAGAAATAATCAGAAACCCTTTCACTAATATCAAAAGAACATAGTGAAAAAGTAGAGGTTACTAGAGATTTAGGATTTGAAACACCTTTGTCACTACCACATCGCCTTCTTGAACACACATACAACTTCAACACTATTACACTCACTACCTTTCCATAACTAAAGATATCTAACCCTAGCTAAACACCCATGCCCTAGAAACTTGAGAGTTATGAATTTTGAAATTTGATTTACAAAAATAAGCTCAGGGATCATTTTTTCTTCTTTTATGTTGATGCATCTTTTTAGAAAAATTCTCAAATGATCGACACCAAAATATACCTTTTTTCAACTTAGCATAAAGTGCTCATTATAAGGTTTATAAATATTATATTAATGATGCCTTACAATTTTTGCATTTAGGTATTGTTTAGGGGGTAAATGGGTGCTAATGAATTTAGTAATATAAACTATGTAAGATGAATGCATTAACCAACCACTTCCACACTAACATACAAAATACAAGAGAAAGAGGGGCTTCCAGGCATAACTCTCAATATAACCTAAGTTAGATTAGTGAAAACCCAAGAAGATAAGGGGATGTTAATTCTAAACCCAAATTATACTAAGGAAATACACAAGCAAGTCCTCTTCATGCAATGTAAGATTTGATTAAGGTTGTATAAATGCACTTGTAAAATTGAACTAATTGATTTATTAAGATAAGCAATAGAGATTTAGGTGCTAAACATAAGAAATCAACCTAATTAAGATGTGAAAATAGATCTAAGATAAGATATGAAATAGACAATGAGGTACTCACCTTGAAGTATGAAGAGGAATATGCTTTTCTTCTTTGAAAATTGTTGTTCTAGACCTATAACTGGTTTTTTTTACTGCGATCATGGCTGAAAATCTAGAAAATGCTAAAAATCTTAGGTTGGTAGGAATAGGTCGACCATGTCACCATGTTTTGGAATAGGTCAACCAAGTCACCATGTTCCTGAGGAACTTTACTAAATTCGACCCATATTTTTCTGGTAGATCACTTTCTAAAACTTCCAGATTTGTACCTACAATTTTGAGATCCTACTCATGCATGCAGAAAACTAATTTTTGGGGGTTGGGGTGGATAAGGGCTTGCCTTGTTCAACCCATATATTGAGGAATCAACCTTGAATTAAAATTTAAATATATAAATGAAACAAGACAAATGTAAATATTTACCTTCCTTGAAGAAACCCTCATTAATAAGGATTTTGTTGTGTTTGTATGTTAATCTTAAACTTGCAATGTAGGAAATCTTCATAAATGTTATGGATCTACCAAAATCACCTCATGGATCCATGGATTTAAGTGTGTGTCAAATGAAGAAGATGATGAATGCCTTAATGTAGATCTTCTCGCTTGATAGCCAACCATATGCTAGATCTTGAAGAGGAAAGATGCCCACAAAGTATCCTTGAATATTTGAATGTCTTGAATGTTAGAATGCTTGAACATGATATTTATATCATGTTTATGTGTATCTAAGTCCCTCAAAATGAGGTGCCTAGGATTCCTTTTATACTAGTTTATGGGCAGGAAAACAAAGCAAGCCAACAGGGTCACCAAATTTTGCAAATTAAATCCTCAAGACAACACCAGGCCTAAGGCTCACAACCCTTGGGGAATAGGTTTACTTGGTCAACCTATTCTAGAACAAGTTGACCCGGTCAACCTATTCCATGGTTGGCCCATAGGGAACCATCATCGAGGTCTCAGAGACTGCATAGATGAAAAAGGGAGTAATAGGGTTGAATGAGAGAAAAAGGGGATTGAGCACAAATCTATCCATGGTCCAAAAAGTTGATAAAGGATGGGTGCTATAATGTCTTAAATGAGGAGTGTGTCCATTTTAGGACTGTACATTTAGCCCCCACTTTAGTGGGAGTATGAGTTGTCTCAAACTCACTGTAAAGTAGATCAAAAAGAAAGATTTGATCTTATCATGGCTAAGGAGATAAGAAACCATCAAGCCCCCAAGAGAATTGAGTCTTCATCACATCCAAAGCTAAAAAATAAGAGAGATGTCACTGACAAGAAAGTGTAGCCAAATTTCCCAATAAGGTTTGTGTTCCTTATTGTGAACTACATGAAACTAATAGAAAAAGGGGGTGCAACAAAAGATGGCATTGAATGGTCTAGCAAGTGTGTGTGGCATGCTAGTCAACCCATAGAAGATGAATTGAATGGTATAGAAAGTGTTTGTGGCATGCTAGTCAACTCATTAAAGGATTCAACTTCTAGGGAACTCCATGTCCCAAAAAGAAGAATTGAAAGATAACCTAGGCATAAGGATGTGTGTGTCCTTAAGGGATCAGAAGGTGATCAGGCTTCCAAGACTGTCAATAGTCCCAAGAAGGATAAAAAACAAGGATAAAAAAGAGCGAAAAGCCCCCAAGAACTGTCAATAGTTCAATAGAGGAGACAAAACTGCCAATGTGTGTATGTGAAAAAATTGAGCAGAGTGTATGCCCCCACATTAAAGTGATTGCAAATTCCTCAATAGGAGTAATGGCTTTAACATAAGCGTACATGCATCCAAAAAGAATATTTCCACTATGAAATTCCCCCAAGAGAGAACATTCCAAGGGAAATTAACACATAACAAAAGAGAGAACACGAAGGGATCCACTAACTTTGGGGTCAGTATGATCATATGATAATATGTAATATTATATCAAGTATGAAATGTCATCATTCCCCAAAGGAAGTAGAACTACAACACAATGGAGGAAAAATGCGTAAGGTATTTGAAGAAGAGCCTTTTTGGGCCAGCAACAAAGACCAAAAAGAATCAGTGCTACTATGTCTCAAGCATCCAAGTAGATTGTGTTACACAAGGGCACATTTATGAACAATAGCACATATATAGCACATGTAAAAAAAATATATAAGGAGAGAGATACAAATAGAAGAATCACACAACATGTTTGACTACTTTATCATCTTGTGCCAATGGAGCAGTCAATAATTGTCTAAAGAAATCTAGACAAAACATATAACAAAAAGTACAACATGGGGGAAACACAACATGAACACACAAATGCTACCATGCTAGAGAAGTTTACATCAAGCATGTTGCATGCCCCCACCATCTTGGTCTGAAATTTTAGGGAAGGGTGAGAAACTTGCAAGAGGAACAACATCCAACACAGTAGGAACCATCGCCAAATCCAAGCAAGGAGTCTGATGGGAGTCACTACGCTCTTTATTAGGAGTGATTGTAAACTGTGTAGAAATCATGTTAGGAAAATAACAATCCATATTGACTTTCTCATATTCATCATAACTAACATGTGCATTAGGATCATCACCAAGAGTATCTTCCATATCAAGATTAATAGAATCTAAAAAATTAATAGAATCATCATGTTTATCCTTTTTCATATTGTTATTTTGATTAACTTCCTTTAAAGGCTCAAGCATGGGTTGATCAAAGGAAGGGAAAAGTTGAAAGGAAAAAGTGGTGTGAGAAGCAAGGGCATGAGTCTTAGCCTTGGCTTGATGGATCTTGCGACGCTAACGAGCATGTTGGTTACAAATGGTTTTACGAGATAAACTTGAAGGATTAGGTTCTAGAATCATAGGTTTCAAAGAGGAAATGACTATGGTTTGAGGAATGATAAGCAGAGGAATAGGTTGGGTAGGTAAGACATTTGTAGGAGTATCAACCTTAGGAAGGATAAGCTCAAGAATATTTTCTACCTTGTATTGTTGATAGGATCAAAAGAGATGATCAGGACAGTTAAGTGGTTTTTGAGGAAGAGATGGCCAAAATAAATCTATACCAACACAATATCAAGGACGTGAAGATTTGTAAAGGGAATGATTAATGGTGATAACTTCTCCTTTATGGGGAAACTTTATGCACTTATGAATAAGAGAGGCTATAGCTTGCATGGAGGAAATCCATGCAATGCCAAGCTTAACATGAAATTGATTCGAAGTAGGAATGACGACAAAGGTAGTGTAAACAACCTTACCCACAATAGTCACGAGAATATTAATAGAACCTTAAGGGAGATAAAGAAAACCATTACAAGTTTGAATCCAAAAACTAGATGTATCATAGGTGTCCTTATGCAATTCTTTACTAAAACGATGTTCTTCATTGATAACATTCACGATGGAAGAGGGAACAATCAAAATACCATGGGAAGGGATATGAGCAACCCTAGAAGTAATGTAAACAGGACCATTAGGTTCTTTAAACATATCAGAGTCATCAAAGGTGATAGGAGATGAAATTTTAGGTGAAGGTTGAGGTTGATACTCAACATGATTAACCACATGATTAGCTTCTTTTACCTTATCATCATAACTAATGTTGGTAACTAGAGAAGAAGATTGATTAATGATATTTTTTGAATGTGAAGGAAAAGGGTTGGTGTAAATTTGCAAATCCTAGTTAGGAGGTGCTACAAACTTATTTGTACTATTAGCCTTAGGATCGACAAATATAGCATTGGAATCAATAAGGTCTTGAATATAATTCTTCAAAGAATAACATCTTTGAGTATCATGACCAGGTTGACGATGGTATTGATAGAAATAATTTTGATCAAATGACTTGGGCATTAGTTTGCTAGTGTCAATAGGATGGATATGATTAAGTTTAAGAATGTTAGAATTGATTAACTTCATCATCACCACATGAAAAGGTTCATATAAAGTAGTATACTTACAATTAGGATGATACCTAGATGAAAAAGCAGTTGTACCTTTGGATGTAGCAACCACTTGATCATCAACTATGTTTTTTGACTTTTGAATATTTATGTAGTTGTTAGTCTTAGAGAACTTATTTTGGTTAGCAGAGGCATCACTCTTATCCACAGTAACATGATCCATTGGAGTAGAGCTCTCAAGTTGGCTCACTTGTAAATGATAATGGTGAAGCACTGTGCAAAGATGTGAAAAGGAAGTATACTCAGTTAGGAGAATCTTATCTCTAATGTCCTTTTGAAAATTAGAAATAAAAATATGTTAAATATCATAATAAGGCACAAGATTAGAAATTTGAGCATACAAATGTTTAAATCTACCAATAAAGTCACTAACTTTTTCTTTAACATTTTTCTTACAATGCATTAAATCAGTCAAAGAAACTTGAGGACCAATATTATTTTGAAATTGTTGAATGAAGGCATTAGCAATAATTTTAAAGGAATTAATGGAGTAAATAGGTAAAGAGAAATACCATTGCAAAGCTTTATCCCTAAAAGTATGTGTGAACAACTTAGCCATGAGAAAAATCACTACATATGGTTTGGAAAGTCCTAACATGAATCATAGGATCAACCTTACTATTATAAGTCTCAAGACGAGGTATCTCCATATGTTATGGGATAACAAGAAGAAGGATATCTAACAAAAGGGGATTGGAAATATCACATGTAGGGATGTTGTACTTGGATTGACTAAATTGAGATACTTCTTGTTGTAAAGTAGTGATAGTTTAAACTAAGCTACTAATGGTAGGATTAGAAGACCCAATAGTAAGCATAGACATAGTGGATGCACTGGGAAATTTGTAGGAAGCTAAAGGAAAATGAAGGATTTTGGTGGAGGATTAGAAGGAATGGGAAGAGGATTGAAATATGTGAAAGGGACAACATTGTATGAGGGTAATGGAGAAGGTATGGAAGTAGGAGGAAGACTAGAAGGAAGTGAAGGATTAGGAAGACCAACACTTAAAAGAGTGGAAACTTGCGTAGAAGTTGTCATTAGAGGTGGTGTATAAGTAGGAATACTAGGAATGTTAGTAGAAATTGAGATAGAAGGTTCAACGGTTGTGGAAGGAGGAGTGTATCCTAAATCTTGAGCACATTACATCAAAGGGTTACCATGAGTATCAATAAGGTGTGAGATACCATGCAAAATGGATATTTTATTGTCATCATGATTAATAAGCTTCTTAATAGCCTCAATAAAGGAAACACTATCAAGATTTAGATTCTCTTGCACAAGCCAATTTTCCAATTTATCAAACTCATGAGAGAGCTTATCAACTTGGGAAGGAAGAATTCTTAAGGCTTCATCTTTTTCATGAGAGGAATTAGAAGAATTGTGCTTCATTATGGGATTGACATCTTGATGAAAAATATTAGTATCACCATGGGTCCTAGGAAGGAAAGAGGAATCATGGTCAAAAGATCCATGAGTCTACAACTTCTCCTAACGAGAATGCTAGAGGTTGGACTTAGTGTAATAAAGCTCATAAAAGAGGAGATCACAAAAGGAAACTCTAATGAGATCTAAACAAATTATCGATGTAATGAAGAGAATAATCAGAGAGATCTAACTACACAAGTATAGCTTAATCTAACTCCAAAATTAAAATGCAGAGATGCATCGGTTTCACCAAGAGAAAGAAAAAAACCAATGCAAAAAGGGAAAACTAGGGATCTAACTCCAAGAAAGAGGTATAAGACATCGGGTTCATCAAAATATTTAGGAAAGGTGAACACACAAGATAATGCAAAGGAAAATCTAACACCAAGATCAAAAAGAAGTTGTAACACGTTGGGTTCACCAAAATGTTTATGTGGAAAATGATTTCAATGAATTTAGTGATGTAAACTATGTGATATGTATTCATTAATTAACCATTTCCACACTAACATTAGAAATACAAGAGAAAGAGGGACTTCCAGGCGTAACTCTCAATATAACCTAAGTTAGATTAGCAAAAACCCAAGAAGATAAGGGGATGCTAATTCTAAACCCAAATTATACTAAGGAATTACATAAGAAACTCCTCTTTTATGCATGATTAAGGTTGTATAAATTCACTTGTAAAATTGAGCTAATTGATTTAGCAAGATAAGCAATAGATATCTAGGTGTGATAAATGTAAGAAATCAACCCAATTAAGATATGAAAATAGATCTAAGCTAAGATATGCAATAGACAATGAGGTACTCACCTTGAAGTATGAAGAGGAATATGCTTTTCTTATCTAAAAACTATTGTTCTAGACTTGTAGCTAAATTTCCAACTGTGGATCTGCGATCATGGCTAAAAACCCAAATAATGCTAAAAATCTCAGGCTACCAGGAACATGTCAACCATGTCACCATGTTCTGAAATTGCTCCTACACAAAAAACAATAGGTTTTTGGGCTTGGGGTGGATAAGGGCTTGCCTTGGTCAAGCCCTAGAATGAGGAATCAACCTTGAATTGAAATGTAAATGTATAAATAAAATAAGGCAAATATAAATATTCACCTTTCTTGAAGAAACCCTTGTCAATAAGGATTTTGTTGTGTTTGTATGTTGATCTTGAACTTGCAATGTAGGAAATCTCCACAAATGCTATGGACTACCAAAAAAACTTCATGGATCTGTGGATGTAAGTGTGAATCAAATGAAGAAGATGATGAATGCCTCAATGTAGATCTCCTCCCTTGATGGCCAACCATATGCTAGATCTTGAAGAGGAAAGATGCTCACAAAGGATCCTTGAATCTTTGAATGCCCTGAATGTTTGAATGCTTGAATGCTTAAACACTTGAACACTTGAACATGATATTTCTATCATGTTTATGTGTATCTATGTCCCTCAAAATGAGGTGCCTAGGCTTCCTTGCACACTAGCTTTTGGGTGGGAAAATAAAGAAAGCTAATGGGGTCACCAAATTTTGCAAATTAAATCCCTGAGACAACACCAGGCCTGAGGCTCACAACCCTTGGGGAATATTTTGACCTATTCTAGAACAGGTTGACATTTTCTAGGGTTGGCTCATAGGGAGCCAACCTTGAGGTCTTAGAGACTGCATAGATGAAAAAGGGAGAAATAGGGCTAAACATGAGAAAGAGGGGACTGAGCACGAATCCATCCATGGTCCAAAAATTTGATAAAGGATGTGAGCTAAAATTTCTTAAATGAGGAGTGCGTCCATTTTAAGACGATATAGGTATTATCACATAGCCTTTATAAAAAACACTTCTATGTGATCAAATTCAAATTCCTTAACAAAAATAATCAATCTTTCCAATGTATATAATGAGAACCTCTTTTAATGATATTGTCAAGGAGATATTGAATATACGTATTATCACATCCTTTTATCACTACCTATTATCACATCTTTTTATCACCTTAGCATTAATATGACAAAAACCTTGTCCAAAATCTATCCACTAATGAATATCAATGTTGTGTGCTGCATTAATAGGACATGTAACATATTGTGCATTTTACCACAAGAATTTTTCACTTTAGCACTCTAATGGATATACAACAAGTGTGTTAAAGGAGATGTGATTGAATTGTGCACATGAACTAATGTGTCATGAGTCATAGAAATTGTCAAATGCTTTACCTTTGAAAACTATTTAAAAAGAACCTTTTTCCAATTACAATGGACCAAAAGTGTAATGAATCATTGATGAATGCACAATTTCAATCAGTAATGAAGATACATAAAAAATCAATACCAAATAAAAAGGATATAATGTACCAACCACCAAGAATATAATAATGTCTAATGATAGATAGTATATAGCATGTACCAAGGATCAACATAATATTGCAAGCATGAATAAAATAATGATCTTGTAACCTATCCAATAGACCAAAGTATGTCCATGTTGTATAAACTAATTTTTTTTTACTAACACCAATGCCAAATCAATGCCAAAAACTAATTTGTATCATTGTGTACATGTGTACCACTGCCAATCAAGAATACTTCATGTATTCAAGAATATTCTGTAAACCTATTCAAGAATCATAATAGATGTCATGACCACTATTCAAATAAATTTTTGTTATCTGTAGTGAACCACTGATAATACTCACATGTTTTTCTATTGGAGAATGTGCACTATAAACATTGCCAACTAAAACAATGAAACTAACTTTAGAATGCACTCTATATGTTGTTCTAGAACTGAAAGATGTTATATGCAATGAAACTATAATTACAACCACTGTACACAAATGATTGAATGAAATTAATAGTTATAGCTACTATTATACCAAATAATTATGCATGTTCCTTGTTGACCATATCATAACTACATATGCCAATGTCAAGAATGATATATCACAAGTGTTACAATTAATATAAGTATATACTATTCAATTAAATATGTATATGCCAATAACAATGATTTCCAATGTCAAGACCAATAGCTCTAATAGGTCATCAAGTCAGACTTCCATATATATTCTCAAGAAAGTATCACTATTACTGAGATCAATATATAGTAGCATTAGAAATGAATCAAAACATATATGTATGTGTCAAAGAAGATCATGTCAAGTAAGCATGTAAGATCACTATAATACCAAACAAAATTCATGGAGAGACCAATCAACCAAGTATACTTGTGTAATGATCAATTGTATAATCAAGTGTACCTTTTAAGGATAGTGTACCTATCTCAAATTTGTTCTTTGACATCAAAGACAAAACTATGTTCCAAAATATCAGGACTACAATCCACTAGTGTTCTCAATGATTGTGAATCATTTTTACTGTCCACTCCTACAAATATGTCTTTTTCCTTGTATAATGCACACATTAAGCACATAACAATAATTGAGACAATGATTGGTCCTCTGTGACTGTGATTGTATCTACATTCAGTGTATGTCCTTAGTAAGTCATTGTCATGTACATTTCACATATAGTTATCTTCATGAAACAAATAAACTACATATGAAAGAAATTTTAGATGAAATGATCTATATATTACTATCAAAATGTCTTGACTGTGTCTGAAACAAAAAGCTTATCCTTGCAAATTCACATCTTTTGATAAAACCCTATTCTTGCTCACAGTTTTGAACAAATAACTTTACATTTCACAACTTCTGAACTGCCTACATATTGTCACATATTTCTTAGTGACTAGCATTTTTCTATGAAGAACTCTTGCAGCTATGAGATTATTATATGTAAAACTTTAAGCACACTACTTTTTCTATCATCACTTTGATAATTTTCAACATCTTTAATTAACCACTAACCAAACCTAGTTTTATTTTTATTTTTAAGAACTAAGACAAGTCTTGAATGATTACCACAGTCTGACTTTTACAAATGAAAATTTATTATTTCTAGTACTATTGTGAACTTCCTCTTTAAATGCATGAATAAATAAATTGTAATAAGAAATAATCCATCATATAAGAGGCATGAAGAAATTACGCCACAATGCTTATAACTTGTCCTTTGCCTTTCCTTAGGGGACTACGAGATGTTACCTTTATTTCCTCCTAACACTATTCGATTATATTTATGCATTAAGGAATATCTCTTGTTCTAAAAGCACAACCTTAGGATATTCTTTATTTTTTTCCTTGGATTTCTCCTCCAAATCCTCATAATCATTTTCTTATTCTTGCTCTAAGTACCTGTTCTTTTTTTAAATCTGCATTGTTGTACTTTATGTTCAGCTTTATTACATTTATAGCATATGGCATTATAATTTATAGGAGGAAGATAAGTATTTATTGATAACCTATAAGTTACACTCCTATGAATCTCTCATGAAACCAACAATATTTTTCTATGTGACCAACCTTACTGTATTTACAACCAGAAAAATTGTAGTTTTGGTTTGACAACCTATAAGAATTTCAATTTCTAGCTCTATGACCACATTTGTGACAAACAGAAAAATAACCATGAAATTAAAAAAATGTTATATCTCATTGATTGATATTGCTTGACATATAGAAATTCTATGGGCTAGTTGCTTCTTCTTCCAACTCTATTGATTATCTTGTCTAGTTTTTCCTCGGTAACCTTATCTTCTATTTCAGGACTAGTAGTAAGATAGTTCAAGACTCTCTTATTTCTTGGTGAATTTCCATCTTTACAAATCTGATATTTTCCATTTGTCTTTGTATATACAAAGGTTATGTCACTTTTTGACCCTTCTTCAACAATGGAGATTTTCCCTATCTCATATCCTATGCCAATAGGATCTTTATGTTGTTTTTGTTTCCTTATCATCTCATTCAACTTGTTAGTACTTTCATCAAACTTCTGATATTTTTTCTAATTGCTTCCCAACATTCTCCAGATCTTTCATTAAAGAAAATATTTCTCCTTTCAATTTTTTACATTCACTAGTTTTGACTTCAAGATCAATTTTTTTTTATTTCAATTACCCTTTTTAATTATTCTATTTTTATCTTTAGACTAATAGTAAGTTTATTAAATTCTTCAAGGTTTATAGAAAAAATTGCAAAATCTAAAAATACCTTGTGCTTGGAGTCTTTTTCTTGTTGAAATTGACCTTCTAGTCTTTGATTTCCTTCTTTGAGTTGCTTGATTTTTTTCAGAGTGCTTATAAGTTCACCTTTTAAATCAACTTCACATTCCTATTCATAGTCATCTTCACCTATAGATAAGTCTTTTTCTACATCATAATTTGTGTAAATATTTAGGAGTGACTCATGAACCACCTCACTAGTTTAATTGACTAGAGCTTATCTTACAACCTTTTGTTCGACATCTCTCCTTCCTCTATTTCTTTTTCTTTTTACCATCACTAACACTCCAATACCAATAAATCCCTAGGCTTTCATTCAAGGGCTTGGCTACCACTTGTTGGAGTGAGGAAGACATTAATAGGGAGAAGGGGGGTGAATCAATGTATTAGAAAACTTTAAAAAGATAAATCAATTTAAGCTCCTTGTTACTTCAATGATAGGTACATTCATTAATTAAATGCAATAATTAAAAAATAAATATAGGTTCTTTGAGCATATTAAAGACCACCAAGTTAGAAATAATGAAACCATAACATAGATATTTTCCTGAGTGGAAAACTCTCTAGGGGAAGAGAAACCACTCAAAATTGCCTTACTAGCTTAATAAATCTCACTAATTACAATGCATCACTAGCTTCATTTGTGTATCACTAACTAAGCCTCACTAGATAAAAAATAATGTGCCTCACTAGAAATCCAACAATATACATCATATCATTATAGTTATGATACAAATAAAAAGTATCATATCTATTTCACTTTTACATCTTTTAATCTCACATCACTTGAGATTCAGAAGCATAAATCTAAATATAATAGATTGATGTTTATATATTTGGTGTACACAACAGTATAGTATATTTCTACACTAGTATGAATAAATTTCTTAAAGCACTACAAGTGCTTTTCAAACATTTTCAATAATACTCCTAATTACATATATACATTTCATGTAATAAGCAATGCAGTATTTTACATCACTCGGAAAAATGACTCTTAATAGTGTATAAAACAACAAAAAATGATAAATGCTTTGTCATTAATAACAAAAAATGATATTTCTTTCAATTTCACTGCCCTGCAAATGTCTTCAACATAGAATATATAATATTCACTACTTCTAAACTAAGAATCAAAATTACAACTACATAATTGTCTTACACATTTCCTCAACCACTAACAAAATGATAAACATGTTGTTTGGAACTGTGATTAATGTCATCCCGAACTAGGGGTAGAACTATGATGTTTTATGGTATGTAGACATGAGGGTAAAGAAAGAAACTTTAACAAAACTCACAAAATAACTCATATTAGAAAGAGAGTTAACCTAAACTAGTTTTACAGTCACAAACCCTTAATCCACAAAGATTTAAAACAAAAACACTTCATACCCATACTAGGGTTTTTTAACAAAAAATCTGACTATGCATTGTTAAAGAAAATATCCATATACTCATACACAATGCAAGTAATATCATCTTTGTAGTAGGAAACTAATCACAATTATAATTTATGGTTACAAAGCCTTAATAGAAAAACTAAAAGCCAGAAAAACAAAATAAGACAAGGGTTTCAACCACACAAAGAACTATAACAAATTCTTTCTTGATAACATAGACAAACTAATAAAGAAATCCTTAACAATACAAAAAATAATAGTGGTTTCTTTATCTTAACACAATCCTTACAAAAATAATAAAAAACCCTTTTATTAATATCGAAAGAGTACGATGAAAAAGTAGAGGTTATTAGAGATTAAGGATTTGAAACACCTATGTCAAGTTGCCACATCACCCTCTTGAACACACATACAACTTCAACACTATTACACTCATTGCCTTTTCATGACTCAAGATATCAAACCCTATCTAAACACCCATGTCATAGGCACTCAAGAGTAATGGAGTTTGAAATTTGCACGCTTTACACAAACAGGCTTGGGTATCATTTTTTTCTTCTTTTATGCCTTATGCATCTTTTTAGAAAAATTCTCAAATGACCAACACCAAAATATGCCTTTTTTCAACTTAGTAAAAAGTGTATGTGATAAGGTTTATAAACCTTATATTAATGATGCAGGTTAGAATTTTTGCATTTGTGTATTGTCACATAGCCTTTGTAAACAATAATTTTATGTGATCAAATTCCCTTTACAAACATAATCACAATCTTTCTAGAATGTATAATGAGAACCTCTTTCAATGAAATTGTTGAGATACTGAATATGGGCCTATTATCACATCCTTTTATCACTGTCTATTATCACAAGCTTTTATCACCTCAGCGTACATATGACAAAAACCTTGTTCACAATCTGTCCACTAATGAATATCAATGTTGTGTACTTCATTAATAGGACATGTAACATAATGTGCATATGACCACAAAGATTTATCACCTTAGCACTCTAATTGATATATAACAAGGTGTGCCAAAGGATTGTAGTGCTACAAGATCACCTTACTATCTTATTGCCTTTGACATTAATGACAAAAATATGCCAGAGGGGACAACATATCCAAATCGAATAATACTATACTTTATTATTCTTATTACATTGAAGGCATCCCCTCTATGAGACAAATGAGTCAAATTTGCAGATCAATGGTTCCTATCGCATTAGAGGCAATGCTAGAAAGTTTCTTTGATCTAGAGAATTCATTTACCTCCATTTTAATTTGTTGTGTTCATTGAGGCTGATTACTCTATGCAATACACCTACATTGGTGCATGATGTGATGTGATGCATAACAATTGTCCTTTGTATTTACCTCATAGAAGAATATTGTCATGTGTACATGGAAAAATATACTTTTGTAGAAACTCTTTGACATTTAGCTAACATATTTATAGCTTTTACAATTTCACACAAATTATGTTGTCACTTCAAGTGCTTTGTATATCTCACACCAACTCCTTACATCTAATGGCTAGTTACAAATTGAATATATTAGAGACCACATTGGTCTAAAAAAATCTTCCCATCTAACCACAAAATTATTTTCCAGTTGTTGTCAAACATATTTCTCTATTTTTTAGTTGGATCAATAGATAACTAGTTCTCTAAATAAAGTTAGTTTACCATAAAATATGGATCAATAACATAGATTGAAATATAGTTACTTTCCCGATAGATTATCCCAACACTTTTAATGAGCCAATTGGCGAAAAGCTTGATTATGGTGGTAATTCTCGACAAGTTTGGATTTTGCATAAATTTAATAAACAACATAAAATATTTGTTATGGATGTGGTGGGTGCTTCCCTATTCAAGATTCAAACATGAACTTATTCACATATTTTTTTTCTACTGTTACTTTAATGAATCATGAATTCCGTATTGCTTAAAAATTATATTTTTCTTTAACTACTTTTTTAGTATAAACAATGATTTATAATTAAATAAAGTTGATGTAACTCTTAGTTGGCCTAAAACTTGCCAATCTTTCAATTTTGATAAATGGTTAAATACCTGCTAATATGATAATTCAATTCATGAAAGATTTGTTTAAATTGTTTGAACAACATTTGGGAGGATTAGAGAACATATGTTTTTTATTTTAAAAACAACCAAAACTAGGGGGATGTCCCATTACAAACCATTAGAGAAACATCATCAGATTAACCAATGTCACCAAAATATCAACAAATTAGCAACCACCTAAACTTTCCTAGAATCAAAAACTATAAAACTACTAACCATATTAAAATTATAAGCCATAAAACTACCAAAGTTTATGAGAGTCTTAATAAAAACTATACTATGCCACATAGGGAAATAATAAGCAGAGTCCAGAAAAAATCAATTGAGAGTAAACACATAAACAAAACTACTAAGGCCATGAAGGCCACCAGGCATCCCAAAAATCTATGAAATAACAACCATCATTAATTCTTTTTGCTATGGTTGGGCTTGGAAAGCAACATCCTTGTCGAGTTTTCAATGAGGAACTTGAATAGGTCTTTATAATCTTCCTCTTCACTCAGCTTTCCATTGTGGATCTTCTCCCACAAAAGACAAAGGGTAGTGTCTAAACTGTGCATGACCTTCAGTGTGAAGCGACCAATTTCCTGAATCCTCTTATCTATGGTTTTAGCATTGCTGAAAATCTCCTGCATTTTCCCATCCAACCCATTCAACTTCCTCTCCAAATCAACCAATTTGCAATCAATATCCTCTTTGATGCTACTGGCTTCTTCCACAATAAAATTCTTCTCTAACCTCAGGGTAGGAGAAGGAAAATTGGCACGGGTTGTGGGCTTAGGGACCAGATTGATGGACCTATTAAGGCTCTCAAAAATGTGGGTGGACCTGCTGGCAATAGGTGAAAGGGCAGTTTTTTCCTGGGTATCTTCATCTTTCTCCCCATTCTCCATATTAGAGAACACATGTTACCTTTTAGTGGGAAATTAGCTTTCTCTTGTTTTTGCATGTCAATCAGTTGTTAAAGATGACATTCACAACTACTCTGCTTGTCTGCTTAAAGATGGTGCTCACTATTAACCAGGTACCTATCATTGCCTCAAGACACTCAAATAATTGCCTTAAAATAAAGCATCTTTACGCCTGACCACCAAAAACATGTTTGCACATGAAATGATTTTTAGTTAGCAAAATGTGATTGAAGAAAAACCTTTATTTTTTTTGTTGTATCAAAAAGTTGGATAAATTATATAAAAAAGGATGAATGAAATTAAAAACCATATAAGTTCCTTTTTTATATAAAAAAAAATATAAATGTACTTAAAACTTATATGATCAATTTATAATATGTGTATTTCAACTTTAAGTTTTATATTCTATTTTCTTGTATATTTTTTGGTTTCATTTCTTATATGAGTAGGTGCAATTGCTATTTGTAGGTATAAGCCCACTTATTTTAGAATAATGTAAACACATTTATTATTATTATTATTATTATTATTATATTTAAGCATACATAATATATAGTTAACAAATTTTAAAATTCAATCTTCTATGATGTCCGAATAGAAATATTTTATAAGAAATTATTTTTAGGTTTTTGGAATAAGTTTTATATCCTATTTTCTTTTATATTTTTTAATCTATTATTTTTACTATTTTAAAAGTTTAATTTAGTAAAATAATAAATTTAATATATTAATAATAAATATAATATATTAACAATTAGTTATATACTTAAAGCTTTTAATAAAAAATGTATATTTAATATTTTTAAAAATTAATTTTATTTACTAAGTGACTAATATTGTTTTAAATACATGTAATAAATTTCTCTCTTTCTCTCTAGATGCATAGTTGATTTGAAACTATTACTTCTTTAGGAAGACCTTTGTTACTTGAACAACATACACTCCACATATATATTAAAAAAAATGGATCAAAATTAGACCGGAATTGGCATTTGCAACTTCCACTTCTGTCTAGTTTGGATGTGCAACATAGAAATAGAAGTGGAAGATGTAAATGCTCATTTTGGCTCAAAATGAGCATTTACATCTTCCACTTGAAAAGGTGGAATTAGAATTTGAGGGCCAAATTCCACTTTTTTGAACCCCATTTTCTAAAACTCGTTGGGTCCGCGGGCAAAATAAATTTTGTTTTGGCGTCCGCGTTGTTTTTGAGGCATTTCATCTGGCATTCATTTTTGAGGCATTTCATCTGGCATTCTTCACAGTGAAGGTATTTCATTTGGCATTTAGACAGTGAATGCATTCTTCACTCTACAAAGCGAACATTGAAGGCATTTCATCTGACATTCTTCACACTACAAAGCAGATAGCGAAGGCATTCTTCTTTAATCTAGTATGCAGAATTATTTTTGGGTATAGGGTTTTCAATTTTCATTCAAAGTAATTTCTCTTGTTCGTTGTATGTTTTTCAGTTTTGCAAGTTCATTTTCTGCAATCGACAACTTTAAAGTGTCATGGTCAATGTATGTATGTTAGCTAGGTTTTATGTAAATCCATTTACTATTAGCAAGAATTTTCAAGTTCATGTTCGTTGTAAATTTGGTTAGTTTGCAATAATTGTGTGGAAACCTTGGTGCAAAGCAAGATGATGCTATAATACATGTGTGTGAGCTTTTTCTTATACCATTTTGATTTTTAGTTACGAATAATCTTTGATGCTTCATTTGTGCTATTAGATCATTATTTGGGAAAAATTTGTAGAAATTTGTCCCATGAATGGGTTAAATTGGGGTTTCGGTACTTCATATATGAGGAATTGATGTATTTTTAAATTGTGTTGTCTTTCAATAGGTTATATTCTAGGTTTTTTTTTAGCAGTATTTTGGGGGTTTTGGCAGGGATTGTCATAATCATTAGACTCACTCACAGATAGAGACGTTGATAAAAAAAAAACATGATTTGTTATCTTCTATCATAAGCGCTCCAATTAAGAGGCCCCTCTAATGTACTGATTGATTTCCATGTTGTAATATGTCGACTCTCATATTTGGGAAAATGGGAGAGTTTATCATAAGAATTTTAGTATCCAGGGGGTTAGAAAAATGGAGTGTGTTGTTCCATAAACTATCTTTTATTTCTTAAACTTTGAAAGCTTTCTATTGTAAATTGCTTCCAAACCCAACTGAAACCATATATAGGACTCCCACACAAGTAAAACTCAAAGCTGAGACATAAAGCCACAAATTTTCATACCATTGAGCTATTAGCCTTTGATGTAGTCTGGAATGTAAGTAAAGAAAGTCAAGACATGCTTGATCTTCATATCGACCATGAAGTGATGATCCTATCTATGTTGAATAAGGTTTTCTATCTAAATTTTTGACATCTTACAAACGGTAGCAAGATAATAGCCTTGCCTATTACATGTTACACCATTCGTTCCATCAAGGAAGCATCAGCTCATCTTCAATTTTGATGTTGAAAATGTTCATAAATGTAATTTCTTCATGTGACTTGGATGTTTTGTTGCATGGGGCTGACATTTTATATAGCCAAGTAATTTATATTCCTCAAGAAATTGACACAAACCATAAAGTTTGCGCAGACTTATTCCAATAGCAGATTAGCTAATTTTACATTGAATCTCTCAAGGTCTGCTATATTCTCATATGGCGACTTTGACTATTGGTTGCTTATGGATTTTATTATGGTTACACATATTTATAGAAGTGGGCTACCACTTTTTGTTAAGGTTTGGAATACCATTGTCAAAGAAATTTTTTACAGAACATTTTTACGCATGCATTTTTTAGTTTTGAGATACAAGTATATTATTTTTTCATCAACATTTTTAACCGTGGCTATTCTTCTATTGATTGATCCTTTATGTGGAATCCTTACTAAGTTCAGTATTTCAATTAATGTGGAATCCTTACTAAGTTTAGTGTTTCAGCCACACATTGTGTGCTCAGTGCTTCTACAATAGCATATCACTTCCAAGTATAGGATGAGTGCTCTCTATGTCATTTTGAATGTGAATTTCTCAAAATTGCCTTCAAGCCCATTTTTATACTCTCATAGATCCTATCTCTGGCTAGACTCAAACCTAGGAACTCTTGTATCTTGTATGCATAATAAGTGCTTTTACCATGGAGCCACTAACTATTGATAGGGTTTGGAATGTGGATTGCTAGACCAACATTCAAGAAAAATCAAAGGCATGACATTTCCTTTGAATTTACCACTTTTTTCTATTTAACAGTCCATTTTTCTCAAATATGGTTGGGGATTAAGATTTGGGTTTTTCTTACACCTCTCGCAAGTCAAATTTAAGTGCTTCAGGGTCCCAATCTGACTGTTAAGTAAAATTTTCCATGGACCAGTAAAGACTCAAATTTAAGACCTAGTGTTATGCATGATATGGTTCTTGTACCAACACAAATAAACAAAGCTAAGACATGTCTGATCTTTGTATTGGCTATGATAGATCATGAATGTTAACTCAGGTCCTCTATCTAAATTGCAGCTTTATACATTTAGTGACAATTTTGTAGCCATCCTCATTCTATTTTATTCCATCAAGGAGGCTACAATTCGGTTTCAATTTTTATGTTGTGAGGGGCGATCCTGAATGTAAGTTTGCCTAGGAGAATCCCAAATAAAAAATCTTAAATAAAAAAATGGCAAAATTCAGAAGCTTTGTTGGATGAGGCTGAGATTTTAAACAAATGAAATGCATTGTTAATTCTCTGATGGCTTCATCTCAAATTATTTAAGTTTGTCATTAGGTTGGTTGCAACATCTTAATTATTTAAGTTTTACTTCTTAGTTTAAATATTTTTTTACTTGAAAATATTTTTGAATTTGACTTTTTTATCATCACTCAATTAAAATCAGTAGGTCTTGCAATAACTTCACAAGAAATTTCTTAAGGTTTCAAATTATTGATGTCTTTTACTGACATGGCTTCTGTGTCATTGCACATAAAGCATTAAAACAACATTAAAAGTTAAGTAATAAATAGAAATATGAAATTTCCAGTCCATGATAGCTGATATCAGCTTTACAATATTTTAGGATTATTATTTTTTTACATTGTCAAATTTAGAAATAGTCTAAAACTGATATAATTTCATGTTTTCACTGTTAATTGATTTTTAATGCTTTTTATATCAAATGAATCCAAACACTACACTTATAACAAAGTTTGTGTAAGATCTTATTTGATTAGTTGGTTAGCTATTTTACAACTAATTTTTAAAGTGGGAGACAAATTTTCCCAAGGTCTAATATGTCCTCACAAGGCTCCTAATTTGTTTTTCGTTGCTTTTGGATTTTCTGATCTTTACACTTTTGTAGATGATGTGGGCTACCAATTTTTCTAACAGTTTGAAATGTCATCGTCTCTAGGATTTTTTTAACATAATTGTTTATACATGCATTTTTAAGGCATGAGATATGAACGTAACTTACCATCTCCTATTCATATCTTGATCGAGTTTTGGAGTTTCTTGGATGGATATTGTTCTAGAATATCATGTATGCTATTGAGATAAGATATACACCGTTTGAGTGATCTTTTACATTGCTATTTTGAAAATAATAGGTAATGAAGAGTGATAAGACGATTTTAGATTTGTAGATGATGTAAAATATTGAGTGAGTTTTTTTGGATAGAGGATTTTATATAATTTACAAAGAACTTCTAGCTATCTGATATGGGGGAGTACGAGTCTTTAGACTGAAACCTCCTCCATTGAAAACCAAAGACTGAATTAGGTTTTTACCATTTAATGAAACATCTCATTTCCAATTGTTGGATTGGTATCCTATATATGGTTTAGCATACATATGGCCCAACATCATTGTTGGAAATGAGTCACATCTGAACCAAATAAGGGCTAGTCCTATAAGGGGCTAGTAGCTCAGTGGTAGAGCACTCCATCAACAAATAGGTCTTAAATTCAAGCCTTAACTGGTCCATGAAAACTTAACAATCATCCACAAGCCCATAAATCTGTACTTACGTGACCACAAATCCTAATCTAGCTATCATATTGAACTGGAGCCCAGGAAATCTTATGGGAACTATAGTTATTACCACTGACCTACTGATTCTTGATATTGTGGGGAATGGGAATTGCTTGATCAACATAGAAACAATCATCTCACTTCTAAGCCCATGATGGATTATGGATTGCTCCAACAACCCATTCAACCCTCATTTTTGTGCTTCTTGTCCCAATCTGACTAAGATGTTTAATATTACATAAGCCAACTACTAGTCAAACTTAAGACCTACTGTAACCATAATGGGTGATCTTCCAGTTCTGAGCTACTAGCCCTTGATTATGACCGTTGGACCAATGCTTACAAATAAGAAAGTAAAGTCTTTGTACTAACTATGATGTTGATGGGGATTTAATTTCAGGTATTCTAACTAAATTCCAGTGTAGTATAGATTGCCTAGAGACATGCTTTTTAGCTTCAATAGGTAGGTTGCGAGTGCTTCTAAATTGTACTTTTGCCTAGGAAAATCCCAAAAACAAAATCTTGAGAAAAGAATTTGGCAAGATTTAGAAGCATTACTAGATGGGGCTGAGCTTTTATACAAATGACATATTTTTTTTGTCGCTTTTGGATTTTCTTATAATTATACTTTTTGTAAATGTTATAGGCTATCACATTCAGTAGCTCTTGGGAATATCAGTGTCCAATAAGATCTATATTAACCACTATTAAGTTTTCTACATATACCTTTTTAAAGTGACAAGATCAATTCTTGCAATTCTTATTAGATTTATATTGGGTTGGATGTTTTCTAGTTTTAGGAGCTACCCATAAAGTGGGTTGGGTGTTTTGTAGTTTTAGTAGCTACCTATATTGGCATATTGGCTTAATGCATCAAATGGTGCCATGAAAATGTGATTCAATTAATCTACAACCATCTAAATTATATACATGATGCAATTAATCAAGGCTAGCCATGACACACTATTCCTTGTAATCTAAAGTTCATTTCAATGATCTTTTTGTAAAACATGATTAATAATATTACATACTTATATATATGTATATGTGCCTATATAATAACCATATACATGCACATATACATGTATATAATAATATTATTAATCATGTTTTACAAAAAACATCTTCTATGTTTTTCCCTCATTCGGATTTCTTTCCTAATGCAATGATGTTAACAAATTCAACACCTATAGATAATAACCAGCTAGGAATACATATACAAACAGTTGTGTCAATAAAGTACACACATTTCTTGGATTGTCCTCTTGCTGCCTATGACTATCGATTTTGTATCTCAAACCTTCTTTGTCATGTACTTTTCAGGGATGGATCTTACCAACAATATAAACATTCAAGGACGCATTTGTAGGAAGACCAGAACTGCTCGTATTCACGCACTTATTCTTGCTATCCTTGGAGTAGCCAAAGCGGTGTCTGTGCTTCAAGGTAGGCAAACAAAGTGTAACGAAAGAAGTGATGGAAGTGGTTTTTATAAATGCATTATTCATTTGAATGAGGTGCACTGTCACGACCAAATTCGCATGAGTGCAGCAACCTTATTTCGGCTAGCCAATCTTGTAAGGCAAAAAGGAAGCCTATCAGATACAATGAGCATAATGTTAGAAGAACAATTAGTCATGTTCATCCACACCCTTAGCCACAATATGAGGAATCGTAAGATTGCCCACAACTTTGGTCACTCTGGAGAGACAGTAAGTCGATACTTCCACAAGGCCTTGACGACTATCTTAGCATTCCATGTGGATTATTTCCTACCACCTGGTCCAAACACTCCTCCTGAAATTAGTGGGAAGGACCGTTTTGATCCTTACTTCAAGGTAAACCCCCTAGCGCTACGAATATCTTTGCCTTAGTGTTAATCTTATTACTGTGTGTTTCTTGACTACAATTTTTCTTTCTATAGGATTGTGTTGGAGCAATTGATGGAACCCATATACCAGTCATTGTCGATGTCGACTTACAGGGTAAATATCGGGATAGAAAAGGGAACTTGTCACAAAATGTTATGGTTGTCTCTTCTTTTGATTATAAGTTTCAATACATTCTTGTTGGTTCGGAAGGGTTTGTTGCAGATAGTTGTGTTCTAGCTTCAACTCTCACTAGAGCCGATCCACTTGTAGTTCCCCTTGGTATGCCATTTCACACTGTATGTTTACTGAAGAAAATGATAAATGTTTTACGGTGTCAATGTTTCACGGTTTAACAATATATGTTATTTTGTAGGAAAATATTATTTAGTCGATGCTAGATATCCAAATGTACCAGGATTTCTCGCACCTTATCAATGTACACATTACCACCTAAAGGAGTTTTCAAGAGAAAACCCTATAAACAGCCCACAAGAGTTGTTTAACCACCGACACTCCTCTCTTAGAAATCCAATAGAGCGTACATTTGACATTTTAAAGCAGCGTTTTCCTATCTTGAGGCATGCAACATCTTATCTAATCATGACACAAGCACGTATTGTTTTGGCATGTTGCATACTGCACAATTTCATTACTATAGAGGACAATGTTCCATCCGAAGTGGTTATTGTAGAGGACGACGATCGTGATGGGATAAATGTACCAATACTTGAGACATATGGGTTGAGTCAGCGTGATAGGGATGATTGGGGGAAGTTTAGAGATGAAATAGCAAGTAGGATGTGGGAAGACTACAGACGTAGAGAATAGTTGTAGTTTTACAAGACCTTTCTTTGTTCTTTAATGTGCTTTAATGTAGATGTAGGGATATGCATGATGGTTTCATTGACTTTTTGTTTGTCTCTTCATTCCTAGCTGGTTATTGTCTATGCCTCTTGAATTTGTAAGCCTTGTTGCATTAGGAAATATAAATGGAATACACCAAGGAGTACCACATGATGAAGATCAATCATACTATTGTAATGTTGATGCTCAAATCATATGTTCTCATAGTTTACATATACAAAGTTCTTTGAAATAAATGAAGCCTATGTATGATTTGTAACTCTGATTTCTCTTTGATTAACATTCATGCTTACTATTCTTTGATTTTGATCTCTTCGAAATGTGTGTATCTTGTTTGACGTTCGTGTATCTTGTTTGACACTTTGTCTTCTAAACGGGGATTGAGACAATGGTAATTTGGCCCTCAAATTCCAATTCCACCTTTTCATGTGGAAGATGTACTAGAACATATATACTAGAGCATATATAGTACAACTGTATGAACATAGTAGAGCATATATAAACTGTTTGAACATAGTAGACCATATATACATGCATACTTAGCTACATGCAAATGAGAATGGATAATAAAGACATATATTACATATTGCTGGATATCATGCATAAATGCAATATTTTGGATTATATGCCACTGTTGTATGTCTCTTTCTTTAATATCCATTCTCATTTGCATGTAGCTAATAATTGCATATAAATTGTATGAACATAGTAGACCATATATACATGTATACTTAGCTACATGCAAATGAGAATGGATAATAAAGACATATATTACATATTGTTGGATATCATGCACAAATAAAATATTTTAGATTATATGCCACTATTGTATGACTCTTTCTTTAATATCCATTCTCATTTGCATGTAGCCAATAATTGCATATAAATCGTCTGAACATAGTAGACCATATATACATGCATACTTAGCTACATGCAAATGAGAATGGATAATGAAGACATATATTACATATTGCTGGATATCATGCATAAATGCAATATTTTGGATTATATGCCATTGTTGTATGACTCTTTCTTTAATATCCATTCTCATTTGCATGTAGCTAATGATTGCATATAACAGGTGGTGTAGGTGATGTCCTTCACAGAACTCATGATGACCATGGAGGATGAGGTTCAAATAAACTAGTCAACTTCTTCCTCCAAGAAGGTTATGTGGACAAGAGAAATGGAATAGAAGTTCCTAAACTTGCTCCATGAGCAAGTTCACCTAGGTAGGAAAGGTGAAGGGGGTTTCAAAAAAGAAGCTTGGACTACCATTGAGAGGAAGTTCAATGCTGAGATGAACCTCAATCTGTCAAAGGAAAATTTCAAAAACAAGCTTAAAGGATGGAAGCAAGGTTTTAGAGTTATGAGAGAGTTGAAGAATATGAGTGGGTTTGCATGGAATGAGGCTACTCAATGTGTGGATGTTGATGACATGGTGTGGGAGGAGCTTCTAAAGGTAACATGCTCTTTTGAATATGTTGGTCTAAGCAATATTTCCTTCTTATTAAGTTAGATACAAGACAAAGATCTAATTCATTCATCATGACAACATGCAAAGAAAAGAATTCAAAAGTACCAAAGTGTATAAGAGACAAACCTTCCAATACTACAATGACCTAGCCTTCATTGTGGGTAATGACATAGCTAAAGGTACTGCAACTACTACTGCACAAGAGATAGAAGAAGGGCTCAATATGGATGGGCCCGCGTACATGGATTGTGATGAGGATGTCCCTATGAGTACACCTCTTAACACTACAACTGATTTGGATGATGAATTATATCATTCCAATCAATCGAGTGCAAGTGGTAAGCCAAATCCTTCAACACCGTCAGCAAGGAGGGGAAAGAGGAAGAAGGCAACTGTGGCTGGTTTGTTGGATGCACTTTGTGAAACTATGAAAAGAATAGAAGAGGACTTATGTTTGCCTCTTGTTTTTTATTAAGGGAAACAAGTTTTGAAGGGTGCCTGAAACCCTTTACACAGCAAAAAAATTTCAAAGGAGCCCAAACAAAAGATACAACAGACCAAAGGTGAAACAGGTCACCAACAAAAAAAGTGACCAGGGTGGCCTCACATATAACACAGTACTCTACTACCACCAAATAAAACTCAATAAAACCATTTAGGACTCCTTAACCCCAGACGAGTGAGATCTAAGAAGTCGATCGGAGGACTGTAGGGAACATTTGCATTTTTTACCTTTAACCTTTGTCCAACCTTCCTCCACTAGCGAAGCCTCCTTCTCCCAATCCAAAGCATCAACATCTGACCCAACAGGAGAAGCAGGCAAAGCCACATCAGAAACATTGCCCACTGGAACCCGACCAGTAGAGGGAGGGGCAACAACGATAGCCACATCCAACAACATATCAATAGCCTAGGCAGCCGGAGCAGAGCTACTGATGCCATCAGCAACCACAGACGGGGGGGGATCCTTAAGAGAAGATTCTTTAAGGACAGAGTAATGTTGAACCAAAGCCCTAGACCACCAAGAGGGTCTTTTCTTTGGTTTCCTCAATTCCATAGGACAACGTGCAGCAATATGTCCAGTCCTGGAGCAGGCCCTACAACGGAAAGGAATTCCCTCATAGTCTAGAGTCTGAATCCAGGAACCAGAAGGGACCTCAAGTTTGATCTTCTCCAAGAGGCCCTTCAAAATATCAACCACCACGAGGATGTGAGTGTAAGTAGTATGCAAAATATCAGATGTTTGCCTCTTGTTATCAAAGTGGATAATTCTGATTTAGATTCCGTCTTAGATAGTGTGTATGAGGCCCTCAAAGGCATCCCTAATTTGAGTCAAGGCACTATGGTAAAGGCATATGACATCTTCATGGCTGAAACTGAAAGAGACAAAGGGTTCTTGAGAATGAATGAAGATGAGAGAGTGCAGTACATTGCAATGAAGTTTGTAGACCTCTAGCTACTTTTGTTTCATTTTAAGTCTTGTTACTTAAACATTGGTAAGGCTAGCCAAGATACTTTTTAAGTTGGCAAGGTTAGCCAAGATGCTTGTCTTATCAACATCATACAGTTGATATCGTTGTGACATTATTTTGTTTTGTTGAAACTCAAATCACGTGTTTTGATATAGTTGATATCATGTGGTGATGACATTGTTTTGTTTATCAACTTCTCTACTATATATTCTCTAGTATATATTTCTACTATTTCAGCCATGATGATATTGTTTTTACTGTTATTTCATGCATTATAGATTGCATTCATGATTTACTTACAAATAAATATATTTGTTATTCCTGCTTGTGTTTTTGTTGACTTGGTTAGCCTTGTTGCATTACAAAATATAAATGGAATACACCAAGGAGTAACACATGATAAAGATCAATTATAGCTATAAATTACGTTGTTCTATTGCAAAGTATCAAAACTGTACATTTTAAATTCTTCAAAACTATTCGAAGAGTACTCATATGTATGGTTGCTCTACCCAAATTTTGTGTTTTTATGTCAGATTGTTGGTTTATGTATGAATCCCATGTGGGTGAATTATTGTAATTTCAAAATAGTATTGTAATATTCTTTTGTTCACTTCTACTGTGGTTATAAGTTATCCTATTTCTATGATTCTTTCTACTATGCTTACAAGTTATCCTATTTGTTGACTTCCAGTTCTGTCTATCTGTTTTACAATCTATATGGACTTTATGATTTAGTGCTTGATCTAAGCTATATGTGTACTAAAGAGTTGGCTGATGAATAATCTTATCTGTTTATACATCTCCCTCACATCTTTGTAAAAAAAATTGTGAAATGCCATTTGTTTTCCATTTGTAATTATATTAGTAGTAGTCACAACAAGGATCTCCAAGGCCTATCAGACAGATACATCTGCTATTTAATCTAGTTTGAGTTTATGTTACTAAATTGGCATGTGGTAATTTCTGGTACAACATGCAACATAATTGGAAATAGAACCAATTCGACTATTGATTTGGGCAGGGCATGATAATTTGATTTTCAGCCAGAATTTTTTGGAATTGTAGTCAAGCATAACCATGTGATTTAGGTGTGTTGGGGCAATTAACACAAACAAAAATGTGTATTTTTGGCTTCTCAAATGTTTGTCTATTCTCAAATTTAAGCTTGTTGCTTCCATGTTGACTATACAGGGATTAGCCATGGGCCATTTACAAATGTTTTCTGATGTTATTAGTTATTTTCTGATGTTATTAGATATTTTATGAGAGGGAATGACTCTAATAATGGAGATCTTATCTGTGCTTTTCCTTTAGTACAGTCAATGTTTGATTGGTTAATAACTTAATAGTGATCCAAGTATTTAATGGTTTAGTTTAACATTATGTGTGAGATTTTCCACTAAGCTCAACCGCTTGTGGTATTTTAAGTGGAAAGGTGGCTGTTGAGTCCATATTTGCCTGTTTGATGACGTTCTCCAGAAGAAAACATTCCCATCTCTGACTACACACAGACATTATGTATATGTGCAAATTCAAGATCTATTATAGCTCGCATAGGTAGATCATGAGACTCAGTCTCACATCTGCTAATTGCATTTGTTTGAAAGTTACACCGACAAATCCATCCTCCACAACTTGCCTGTGAGAGCATATCTATCTATGACATATATCCCAAAATATATTAACATACATTTTGTGCTTCATGAAGCCATCTCTGTTAAGTATTCAGTTCATGTCCATGCTCTGTGACCCACATACTGCAAACATATCTATTACATCACTTCCTTTTTTTACACAAATCTAAATATCGAAGATCACACTTTCATGAGGCGTTCATATCAAACTAATCACTGCATTAGTTGCATATGTTAATGGCATTTCATCAAACATTTTCTGTGTTGTGTCTATGTTTCATATGTACACCTATATTTGTGTATATCTCTACTAGAGCATATTCATTTTGTGCTCTTAACATTGCCTGTCTGACAAGCTTTTATATATGTCTACCATCTATAGCAAAATTGTTTTATAGATGTTCTATTTCTTGTCTTGGTCTTCTTAATTTTGGAAATTATATGTACCTTTTTGTATTGCTTAGATTGAGTCTTCATTGGATTAAGCGGATTCTTGAGCAAGACCAAGTGGAGTGTTCTTAATGTTCACACCATTTTCAAAAATTAATGTGTTTTCAATGTTTCATGTGCTTTGTCAAAACAATATTTATTGATGATCACTTGGATTCTTTGGTTTAAAACATACTGCTTCCAACAGATATTTCATTATTCATTATTTAAGACTTTTTAAAGAGAAGTTAACATTGTTTGAAGCTCTTTGCTTGAAGTTAAATTGGTTTCCATACTCTGTTGTTAGTGGATTAATGAAGGTGCCAAATTGACATTAAAATTATAGTCAGTATCAAGTTTGTATTTGTTATAAGGATCTATGTTTGTTTGTTATCATGGTTTGTTTCTAGTGAGATTAGAATATGTGGTTTGTTATCGTAGCAATTCACAAAAACTACAAGTTGGAGTAGTTTTTGAAAATAGTACTCCACCTTGTACAAATTTTGTACATTGCTCCAACACCTACTTTTTTGGTTGGCATCTTATATACATGTGGTCATGAAGAATTCAAAATGGACAGTTCTGAGAGTACACATATGTTGTTCGTGATTTCAACTTACAATCCATATTTCTGATGACTACACATATTTATGATGTTACTCCTTGGTGTATTACATTTATTATGGGAACTTTGCACAGTGTGTCTTCACACCACCATTTCGTTGTTAGATTTTGTTCTTCCCCATCTTCTATGTACGAGTATAGATGTCTTATTAGATCCTTTCAGTTTCAAATAGAAAGTCTCTTTAATCAACCAAGGATTGTTAGAGTAGATTTGATTATGTGGAGTTTCTAAAATTTTATGAATTGTATTTGAATGAAACTCTCATTACTTCTTCACCACTTCAAACTATTTGTAGTACCTGGGTAAGACGATTGTACTGTACTATGCCTTTTTCAGGCCTGGAAATATAGCGGTGAGCGATCAACAGCTTCGATGTCCCTCAATTCAAGTCCAGTCAACATATAACAAGGACAAAGCATGCAGGGCAACGAAGATAGTAGAGAAGAAATTAGTTGCGCAGGAAGTGGCCACGACCAAGAAGCGCAGTAGTTGCAGATGATCATGCAGGTAGTACTTGATTCGAGAGAAATCAAAGCTGTGGATCAGAAAACCACTATCCTCCCAGACCAGAAAAGGGTATAGGCCTAGACCATATTGTCTTTCCCAGGAACTCCCAATTGTTTTAAGCAGAGAAGAAGTTATGAGAGGGATTGTAAAAATGAAAATAAAAGTAGTAGGCTTGTTGAACATGAGTATGTTACTTTTTATTGCAATTATAATTAGTTCCTTGGTTCCTTAGTAATTGATTTTTATTGCATCGTTGTCTTTGGTTTGCCATTTTGTTTTGAGTGTCCAGTGATTTAAACCAAAGACTTCGACTTAGCCAAAAAATGTGCAAGTCTACATTAGTATGTTGCTTTTTATTGTAATTATAATTAGTATGAATGAACAAAATAATGACAATGCAATATTTGTCATTATAACATCGATGACTTCAGTCAATGTGCCTATGTGTCAATGTGGTGTTGGGCCATGCATGTTGAAGACGTCACGCACAACAAGTAATCCTGGGCGTCAATTTTGGGGTTGCCCAAATAGGAAAAAGGTCTGGATATGTAATTATATTTTATGTTTAAAAATAATGTGACAACTAATCATTTTAGGAAGAACTAATGTAGATTTGGTATTGCAGGGAAATAGTGGATGTCAATACTTTCGGTGGGTCGATGAAACCACATTTACGTCTACCCCATCTACATCTATACCTGATGTAGGAAATAAGTGCAACTTGTGCAAGGCTCAAGAGGCAGCTAGTGCCGCCAAGATTGCTTCAATGGCGAAAGCAGATATCATGTTTCTGCGATGCCTTCTTTGTGTAGTTTGCGCACTACTTTGTTGGGACCATATGCATAAATGTGGTTAACAGAGGACTATTGTAGATACATGAAGTTTTTTAGAATTTCAAGTAGATACGTTAGACATATTTTGATAAACTCATGAACTTTTTTATTGTTTATGACTTTGTTATGATTTTGAATATAAAATTAAACAAAATTAAATATTAACCTTATTAAAAAAAATTGAAAAATATTTATGATTTTCTATATAAAATAAAATAAAATAAAAAAATAAATATTTATGATTTTTTCTATAAAATTAAATAAAATGAAAAAATAAATTAATAAAAATAAATTATTATATTAAAACAATTCAAAAAATAAAATAAAAATCATACTCAAATTCCAATTCCAGTTTCAAAAAGTGGAACCAAATGGAGGAAATACATCTTCTCGCTCATATTCTGGGTCAACCAAATGGTCCAAACTATAATCTGGAAATGAAAAACTGGATTATCAAATCCATGATTTGACCATTTCCAACATTTGATCAAATGCAACATTTCCTAATTCCCGCTACCAAACGGGCCCTAATTGACTTTCCAAATCTCTTCGACATGGCCATTGCACACAAAAGTACAATAGCTAGTTTAAATAGAATTGTTATTAATGATATTATATTTCTAAAATCCATAAGATTTTTGTACAAATTTTCAGGGTAGATTGTTTTATATTATTTTTCATCTACCTTAAAAAATAATGAAATATAATTTAACACAATCTACCCTGAAAATTGTGATTTTTTTTTTGATTTAAAGAAAAATAGGTTTTGATGGGGCCTTGGAACCTAGTACAATCAGATTTTGAAGGAGATCTGGAACCCCACTAAGAAGAAACACTGCAACAAATAGAGCACTAACAAAACAACTGCCCAAATCCATCCTAAAACCAACAAACAAAAAACAACCTAGAAGTTCAAAACTTCCAACGCACTAGTTGGCCAAAAGGCCAAAGCCAAACATCAAGAGACTAGAGCCTTACATCAAAGAGCTATTCTCCAAAGCAAGGAGATCCATGGGGTTTAGAAGGCACCCCAACCAAGACATTGGGTTTTATCATGATTTCCAAAACCATACAAAAATCCAGTTGGAAGATCATTAGGAAATAACATGGAGCCCACAGCTAGCATGAGGTTTTGCAAGGCTCCCCAAACCTATAAAGTGGGTTTTGACTTGGATCCCACAACCAAAAAGAAGATACCCGCCAAACTTTCCAAACCTCATCAAAACAACTCTCCACCTCAATAGGAGAGGAACCCACCTCAATAAAGTTAGTAAAAAAGGGAGAAACTTGAAGGGGAATCAAGATGGCATTCATACTTGCATCATAGACTAGTCACAACAAGGAGCAACCCAAAACAAAACCACATTCTCCAAACCTCTCCCACCAACACATCCACCTCAAAGGGATGAGCTGTCACCTCCATTAGACAAAAGAGAGAAGAAACATGATTGTGAATGAACCGCCGCCAGGTTGAAGACACACCAAGACACCCCCACCTCAATAGGGGCAAGATCTACCTCTAAGGAACCCAACAGATACGAACCCAACAACAAGAAACACCATCCCTGTAAAAGCAGAAAAACGCCAGGGCACAAGCACAACCAATGAGAGACCAAAACCTGCTCCACCTTAACCAAAAACAGAACTAAGCCGTAAAAGGGCCGTTAAAAATTTCCATCCTTTTGGCCCTCCAAAAAACCAACCCTGCTAGCCCACATAAATAGAACCCTTCGGGAGAGAGGCATCTCTAGGAGGAACAACACAAGGCCAACTATAGGACAGACCATCTAGCAGCTACAACCGCTACATATTACTCAACATAGCACCGTGGCATCTACAGACGTTGCTTTAAGCCCAGCCTCGTCAATCCCAGAAGAAGACCAAACCCCCGAGGTGTTAGATCCTGCAGAAAAAAGACAGAGAAAAGGAAAACAACCAGCGACAGAGTAACCGAAAAAAACCGGACCCCCCCAAAAAACAGGGGCACACCACAGAGCAGACAAAAGCCCCTCCAAATGCTCAAAAACTATCATCGCAGGGAGAAAAGGTCGTAAGCCCCAAGGAGGAACTGCATCCCGACCATCCACAATCTTACTACAGACTGGAGAAGCCGAACCAGAACCCCCCCTCGAAGCGCCAACATCCACTCCAGCACCAACAGTCCCACGACCTGACGCTTTTCCCATCACACTGCCTGGAACTGAGATAACAAATCACAGGAAATGAACGACAATTCCTAGAGAGAGAAGAGAGTCGCACAGGCTGAAGAAAACCCACGAGCCACTGAAGAAACCCATAAACCAACAAAGAAGAAAGCCGCAGCAGAACCCAAACACACAAACGCCAACCACCATCAGCAACGGACAGACCGCCAGTGCACAACGCCAGACAGAAGGCACTGAAGGAAAGTAACCCCTCCTCGACAACACCACCGTTCTCTGCATCTTCAAAACCACCATCCGTCTCTCCATCATCGTCTTCCCCATCTGAAATCTCAACAAATTCACCCCTGCGGAGGCCAGAAACCCTCCCATTTGAAATTCCGCTGCTCCCGCCTAACTCTCGCATTTAGGTAAACGCAAAAAAAAACTAAAAATGAGAATATTCTCATTCAATAACATGATAGGAGGCATGAATGTGGAAAATGGGTGCTATTCTTTCTTACGAAAACATGTTTTAGGGCAATGTTTTATCTATACGTGCTAATTAAATAGAATAATAAAGATAAATTTATAACGAAATGCAATAAAGGTCGGGGAACAAGCAGCCAAAGTTGGGAATCTAAGAAAACGCAGAGTAGAAGTAATTTCCAATCTTGATACCCAGGACACGGATATACAATGGCAATGAAGATAGAGAGGTGGCGAACGGTTGCAGCTCAATCTAGCGATTATCTCTACGCCTGCGAGTGCTCTGCAATTTCATGTTTACAAAATTCTCACATCCACAACGTAACTGTTTTGAATTTGTATGACAATGGCGGCAACAGGGCTGTACTCTGCGCTGACAATTGGAAAAACACTGACTCGCACTTCGTCTGCCCATATCCCAAATGCAATGGCAATTGGAGGAAGAAGCATCGGGCGAAGACATTCCATTGGAATTGCAATCCGCGCAGAAACCCCTGATGCGAGCATGGCGGATAGAAGTGGAAGTGTCATCAACACCCCCTCAGAGTCGAAAGATAACGGCCCAATTTATCAGTATCTTAATAAGGATTACAAGTGGGGTTTTGTGTCAGATATCGAATCCGAATCCATACCCAGAGGGCTGTCAGAGGAAACTGTGAGGATAATTTCCGCTAAAAAGAATGAACCTCCATGGTTGTTGCAATTCAGACTAAATGCTTACAGACAGTGGCTTAAAATGACCGAGCCTAAATGGTCTGATAATACTTATCCCCTTATTAACTTCCAAGACTATTGTTACTACTCTGCGCCGAAGCAGAAAGAGCAGAAGCAGAGCCTGGATGAGTTCGATCCTCAGCTCCTTGAGACTTTTCAGAAATTGGGGATCCCTCTGACTGAGCAGAAACGACTGGCTAATGTTTCTGTGGATGCGGTTTTTGACAGTGTTTCCATTGCTACGACGCACAGGAAAACCCTTGAGGCTGCAGGAGTCATTTTCTGTTCCATCTCCGAGGCAGTGCACAAGTACCCTGATCTCGTTAAGAAGTATTTGGGTAGAGTTGTGCCCCCTGCCGATAACTTTTACGCAGCTCTCAATTCTGCAGTATTTAGTGATGGGTCCTTTTGTTACATCCCTAGGGACACTGTGTCCCCCATGGAGATTTCTACTTATTTTAGGATCAATTCGATGGAGACCGGTCAGTTTGAGAGGACCCTAATTTTGGCCGATGAGAGGAGCTATGTGGGTTATCTAGAGGGATGCACTGCACCTTCCTATGATACCAACCAGCTTCATGCCGCAGTTGTGGAGCTATATTGTGCTGAGGGTGCTGAGATTAAATACTCCACTGTGCAGAACTGGTATGCCGGAGATGAGCATGGGAGTGGTGGAATTTACAATTTTGTAACTAAGAGGGGTATATGTGATGGAAACAGGTCCAAGATATCTTGGACCCAAGTTGAGACAGGGTCTGCAATCACTTGGAAGTATCCCAGTGTGATTTTGAAAGGAGATAATAGCGTTGGAGAATTCTATTCTGTGGCCCTCACAAATAACCATCAGCAGGCAGATACAGGGACAAAGATGATTCATGTAGGAAAGAATACAAGGAGCAGGATCGTATCTAAAGGTATCTCTGCTGGTAACTCAAGAAATTGCTACAGGGGACTGGTGCAAATACAGCCATCTGCTCACAACTCCAGAAACTTTTCACAGTGTGATTCAATGCTTATCGGTGATGAGGCAGCTGCAAATACCTACCCTTATATTCAGGTAGTCCTAGAACTTCTGCTGTTATAAATTGCAAACATTATTTAAAATATTTATAGTCGTGGGAATCACTAGTTATGTTTAGTGCATGCCACCGAACACCCTTTCAAACTTGGTATAGATTAATCTTTTTATAAGTCAGCTTTGGCTTTATGCAGGCCGAAAGGAAATCCACAATTTTTTCGCACCATTATACCTCCGACAGTTGATATGTCTTGGGTATGGGTGGGCTTGGCTAGAGAAATTGCGTCATCATTATCATGATTAGGTTCTCTGATACAGACACTTCTCTATGTCTGGTCTGCAAGTTGTTTAATTCCTTTAGATAAAAAACAAACATAGCAGACTAAAGAAGAACAAGACAGAACATACTACACTCAATGAATTTCCTTTGAAGAAAACAATTACATGATATCTGATTTATATTATATTTTGATAGCATAGTTTTATATTTTCCAGCTGTCCATTGTGCAAACATGCATTGCTGGAAATACACAGGGGAAGAGCCCCTTCTAGGCTGCAGCCCAAAGGCAGCGAATATCTCCATTCCTGAAAAAAATATCTCTATTTGAAAGGTGCTGTCACCCAACATCATGGTGAGTGGTGGGAAAAGGTATTCATAAAGTCACTGTCCTCCCCCCTAATTCAGGGTAACCACTGGTGTAGTGGGATGGCTGTCACCAAGTGGCAAAAGGCCTTTGTAACTATTTCCTGCTGTGGCGAAGTTTTTAAAGGTTTTTGTTTTTTGGGTAACCGCTCACTGTTCCACTCAAGATTGCTCTGTAAGTGAGATACCTTTGTAATTGCTGCTGACTATTCAGTTACTCCTAATTCGGTGAATCAATAGAATGACTTACATCATTCTCCTCACTTTTTGAAAAAAGTTTTGAACTCTAGGGGAGAGGGCCCAGTAGTTGAGCATCCTAACTTCGCGCTTCTCAAAATCCTACGTGGAAATTTCAAATCACTCCCATTTTTTAACAGTAGCTTACTTGGCGAGTCTCCTTATAACTAAGGTTTTAGAGCCACATCATCAAATATGATGCCACTTCAGCATACTTTTTGCCAAGGTGTCCAAAACACCCCAAAAAAAAAGTGAGACCAATCATAGTGAATTAGGGACCCCAATACTTGTGCAGTTGATGTGGCATCACACGATTGGCTGCTAGAACAAATGGTACATTTCATTCAATTATGGGTAGTCATCATTAGCAAAAACAACTTTAAAGTCACAACTATTGATACAATGTTGTAAAAAATATTAGTTATTAATTCAACAACTGTTGGTATTAAGTTTAGAACTGCTATCACAACCATTGGAACATGTTCAAGTACTGGGTCCTCTCCCCTATTTGAAAACTATTTTATTTGACAACAAACTTGAAAGAAAACTAAAATATCAAGAACCTTAAAAATTCAACTAGTACTGTACATATATTTTTCTGATATAGGATTTGCCTTTTCCCTAGTACGCTACCACATCGGACATCCAAGTAAGAGTTTTCTCTAGATGGTAGAACCATCCTTTTGACCTAAGTTAGCAGTCTTGGTAGTGGTTTGGGTTCAGTTTGCTGATTCAGTTTGTGGGTTTGGTCAAACAAAATTTGGGGTTAGGTTTGTTTTGGGTTTGTCCATATATAAAAGTTATATATTTAAGACTTTTTTTTAATAAATTTAAATAAAAAATTATATATATTGATATTAATATAATTATAACTTGTAATAATATTCATGTCGTATTAATATATATAAGAATTGATTAATACTAATTACAAATAACTTTAATTAATATTAACATTCTTATTTCAACCAAGCTTACCCTAACTTGTTTTGTTAAAGTTATTAATAATCACATCTTGTTTACTTACCATTAATAAATATTATAATATATAAATTAATAATATAATATCTCTTTCCCTATCCCTCTTCCTAGACCTCTATACCTATTCATATTTATCATGTAATTTTCCATGAATATTTGGCATAATTTGAGGGTTATTTTCAAACATATTTACATTCTCAACTTTGTGCTAATTCAGCAAACTGATTTTTGACTTGGGCTCAGACTCAGTGCTCAACCTTGATGTAGACTTGACAAACTGATTTTACCTGAAGTCAGACATAGCGCTCAAATTTGGTGCAGGCTCAAATTGAGAAAATCATGAAATAGAGAGATTTTTAAGGATTTAAGACTTGTATCCTGCACCCTTTGATCATGAAAGTCCAAGATACAATAAACTTATCAACTAGAAACTACTTTGATTGCATACGTAAGTATACATTAATCACATGAGGGTAAAAGCAATTTTTAGTTGAAGTAAACTACATTTCTAGATTTTAGGTATTGCCAGGTTTTAAAGATATTCAAAGCTCATGAATAATATTATCCATGTCATCAAAAACAAAAATCACAATATGTCCCAAGGCTTGAGATTGATTGGTCAAAGCATTGAGTTCTTATTGTGTAGACCCAAGATCAATCCGAAATGGACATTTAATATGGAATTCTAAGTTGTTACTCCTGGTCTTCCATAGTTAGCTTCTTTCTAATGTGGAGGTGGTTTCTAAATAAGTGGATTTCTAAGTTGTGACTTTTGGTCTTTTGTAGGTGGTTTCTAGTGTCATTTTTGGAAGGAGCTGGGATTAGTCTCATTGTTTTGTTCGCAAGAGCTTGTATTGGTCTTATGTTGATGCTCGTATGAGCATAATATTTGTAAACAATTAGCATATGAAAAAATCATAGTCATGAACTATGGTAGAAAGGACGTTTTTTAGCCCAACTTACTAGCTCTATGTGGAGTCATGTGCTTGTATTTCAGACAAGTCTGCAAATGTTGCTACATCCCTGGGAGCATTGCTTAGAATAGGGTTTGATCTAGCAATCTAGAAGTATAAATGTAATTTAATTAGTTGTAATTTAATTGGGAAAAAATTAAAAAAAATCTGCCCTTCCATCCAACATAGCCCAAAGAGACTTTAAAAAAAAAAAAGTAACCAGGGATTTGGGAGTAGCATCCCTAGTTGGGTCAAGGAGTAATGCCCTTAGCAAGGTCAAGAGACACTCCTCTCTACCAAGCTCGAATTAAATTGTTTGAGACCACACAAATTATCATGGGACATGCCATTTTTATAATTTTACTACTTTTAAATATACCTAAAACTTCCTCCAAACCCCTCAAAAAACACTTAAACTTTCATATTTTTACAATTAAACATTTTCAAAATCTTGTGCTTTTTTTTCCCTTGGTTTTCATGGACATGGCTGAGTCTACTTACTAGGACTCACTAAGTCCAATGAATCTGATTGGACTCTTTGAGTACCGGGTCACAAGTTGTCAAGCCTCGGTTCGACCTACTCGCTTTGGGACTTGCCAAGTCTGGATGAGTCTTGTTCATGCATAGCTGGAAATGAACAAAGTTGCGTGGAGTTTCCCAATGCGGGGATGTGCCGACGACAACAGTGAAATACATAAAGTACTTGAAAAAATAGTTTTTGATTATGTAAAACAGGTTTTACAGGGTTCCTGAAACCCACTACAACTTATAATAAAGCATTAAAAAGTTCAAGTCTTAAGATAACAGAAACAAAAGATGAAATAGGCCATAGGTAGGCTGAAGTAAAATCCACCACAGAGATAGAATAGTCAAAACAGGGCAAAATAGAGACAGGAACAAAGCACCAGGAGGAAAGGTCAGGATAGGTTCTTGAGCATAATGGCAGCATTGGTCTCGAGAAGCTCCATCTTCTCTGCCGCCTCCTTGATCTTCTGGATGTCATTGGAGTCTTCTTTATCTTTGTTCTTCTTGGATCTGGCCTTTGTTCTCTTACCTGGACCTTCATTGGGCTTCTCTTTTTTTTCCTCTTTAATTATCTGCACTTCCTTACCATCCAACTTTTCTTCCATTTTATCTACGAGCAACTTGATGTGCTCGTTTGAGGCCTTCAAGATGTTGAAGTTCTGCTTTGTAATACCTTTTGAGGGTTTCCTCGAGGCTCTTCATCTTTTCCTCCATCTGGTTAACCCTTGAGTCTAGGCGACGAAAATCCTCTGTGGCATTGTGATCCTTGTTGCTTTCGATTGCTTGGATTTTTTCCTTGAGGTCTCCCAGTTCGTGAAAAAGCCATTTAAATGACCTGAACTGATCCAACATACTGTTCTTAGCATTATTAAGATGGTTTAGCTCCATTTCTCTGGCTTTGTCACTGAGGACGACCAGGGCTGGGTCTATCAGATCCTCTTTCTAGATTTTACCATCCTCATCCTCAAGAATTTTGGGAATCACAGCTTCCCTAATAATCCCCATCCGCACAGTGTTCATATTGAAGTTACGCCAAAATTTTTTCCCCTTGCTAGAGTCGTCGCTGTGATACTCCCCTCTGGGCTGGTTCTTATCTTCTGAATAGTCATGTGGGTTTGGGGACTGGGTTTAGGGGTCGTCTTGGTCATCATTGGGCACCTCAGTATTTGGGTCCCGAGTCTTTTCATGGGCTCCCGAAGGGGGAGGGGGAGTGTTGTCTTCGCTGATAGCCAGATCTACTGATAGTCAGCATGAGCATTCCCCCTTTAAATTAGTATTTTTCCCCGTGGCTTGTTCCCTATTCTTCTTGGCCTCACCTCTGGAATTATCCTCCTCTTCATCAGTATTCATATCTTCCACATTTTCATTATACTCCTCATTTGAGGAGATCTCCATTCTTGCCTGTTTTTTGTAGGGTTTTTCTCTTTTGACCGAACTCGCAGTTCTCTTCTTAGAGGAAGAGCCCTGTTTCTTCTTTTTGACCTCTTCTTCCTCATGGTCCTCAGATTGAAGTCCCACACTATCTTCTAAGTCCGAGGGGACATAGTCTAAACCAGAGACATCTTCTCTTTCCTTTTTGTCCACAATTTCCTTCCCCAGGGTTTGGGCTTTGAAATATTCGTAAATTAAAAGTAACAATCCCTCATGTAAAGCAGGGTTAGCTATATTCTTCTCCCTAAAGCCATTTATATTATCATTTATAGAAGAATACAAGTAGAACGGGATGGAAACCTTCATACCATGTCTGAGATGATTCAACAGCACGAAGTGGTAGGTCCTGATCTTGTCAAATCTTGTGTCCAGCGTCACATAAGAGATCTGAGCTTTGAGAACAAATTTCCACAACATTTTTATTCCTTCAGGCTGGTAGTACATTCCCACTTTAACAATAGCTTTCTTCTCATCCTCATCTCTCACAAAATCATTGACGGCTGTGTCAGAGATTTTGCGGTCCCTGTAGAATTTCTTGCCCACAATGGGGATGCCAGTGACTTTCGAGATGACCTCCTCAGTAACTGTGAAATTCTTTCCTTCTATCTCCACACACCCTTCATTCCAGCTTTTCACGAAAATCTTAGTGACTGCCGGCTTACTTCCATGTAACCTTTCAATGAAGGTTGTGATATCCCCTTTTTGTAGAGCGTTCCAGACCTTGGTGTGTCTCCTCCATTTCCCACTATCATTCGTGGGCTCCCTTCTGTGTCTTTCCCCTCCCATCGCGCAAGGACGGATTTGGACAAAACTCTGGTTTGACAGATAGCTGTTCTGATTTTTTATCACAACGGTCGTCCTAAACTTTCTCCTGTTTTGCCTTTGAGTACTTGAAAAAATAGTTATAACAAGATGTATAAGAATTATAAATGAAACTTTGACAAACTAGTTACAAACATATGAATTTTGACGTGAACATTTAACTTGGTGTCACCCTCTTGCTTGTCCTCAACCCTCTTGCATGTCACTCTCACTCTTTCACCTTACACTTGCAACTCTCACTCTCATGCTCATGCTATCAGCTTCTTGTTGATTTGTTTCTGTGAATTGGAATGAGGATAAGAAGCAGTTTTATAGAGTTTGTGTAGTTTGGATGGGGCCCATAGGCCATCATGGTTCAGCCTTGGGCATAGAGTTCAAAGACAATTTGATTTTTTTCTTTGAGTTAGTTTGGTTGTCTGGCTGCAAGAGATGCATGGGCATCCTCAAGATGGTCAAGAAATTCCTAGGAGTCCCTTGGATGTCTTGAGGATGTTCCGATGTCTTGGCAATGTTTTGGGGATGGTGGTCTGGGATTCCTGACGAGCCCCCTAGTCTCCTAGATGTCTCCATCCCAGAAATGCAGCGTGTTTTTGGGGGCAACAAGTCCTTGTGGAATAGCAGAATGAATGAATTTGTCATAGTTGTTTTGCCTCTCATATGTTTCACACATATTGCTACTTATGTTTGTCAATAGATTTAGACAGTAATATATCTCATTTTTATTATATATTTTGGATGTCAGTTTCTTGTTCACAACATTGTTGGGACCATGTGTGGATCTGACAGGCTTGTATATCTATTAAATATCATGGGGTTGGGAAGATGGTTTTATTTTTCTTCACGAAATGTTTTTGCAATCTTGTAATACCTAGAAGCTTTATTTGTATTGCTAATGTTTGTGGACTGTTTACAGGTCAAAGACCCTACAGCCCATGTTGAACATGAAGCAAGTACATCAAAGATTGGGGAAGATCAGTTATTCTATTTCCAGCAGAGGGGAATTGACCCAGAGAAAGCAGTAGCAGCTATCATTGGTGGATTTTGTAGGGATGTATTCAACGAGCTCCCGCTTGAATTTGCAGCTGAAGTAAATCAACTTATGAGCTTAAAGCTTGAAGGCAGTGTTGGTTAGGTGTTTAAATCTTGACTCTAACACTAGCCATTCACACTGTTTTAATACAGGACATTGTATGCTTGAACACTAATGCATGTATACTGCTAATATTGGCACTTCGCATGGATGTGTTTATACTCTACTTATTCAACACTTCTGTACTTTTTTGTATTAAATCTGCAATTATGCACTTGCAAATCAACCTAAATGATGGGATAATTTATGTTTTTTTCCTGAACTCTTAAATAAGTGTGATGGGGTTTAGAGTAAAGTCGTGCCAGGGCTAAGGACTGGGATCAATAATTTCACTTTCTTCAATAGACAAGGATGAGCAATTATAAAGATACCGATATATTTTAGCTTGTAAAATTCTGTTCATTGAACTGTTAATTAATAAATGCTTTGTTTGTAATATAAGAAGCAAGCACAGAAAATAATGGAATTTTCAAGTATTTTCCCTTAGATAGACAATGAATATTTTTCCGGAAAAAGCATTTTGAAGGTTGGCTGAATGATACTGATCACACCATTACAAAGTCTTTACAGTTTAATGATACATTAAATTATAATCCCTGTTTTACCCCACATTTTTTCTATCTTATGCAAGACAGATATACTTTATTATGAGGAGATAGAGGCGGTACTCTTCCCTATGATAATGATGCTACTTGAGAAAGGAAAGAGATCAAAAACAGTTTCTGATTTTTCTATTGAAGATAAGGTTCATTGCAGCAGAAAGTAAAGAATCTCAAGGAGCTTAACAGGCATGTATCTTCTCTAGCATCTCTCAGAATTTACATAGGCACAAGATATGCATGCCGGCATCCTATTTGTGCATTTAGCAATAAGTACTCTTTGGTGCCATAAAATTACATGTTACTTCATGAAATCTGGTTTTGATAGTGTGTGCAAGCTTGGGGAGTTGTGGTATGAATTAATAGATATGTTCTCCTCTCTACGTTTGCCTGTTTAGAACAAATGATCTCTTATATGGGGAAATGTCCAATTGAGAAAATTGGCTTTGACTAGTGGGAGAAGTGCATCAATCTTTTCCTCTTCCTTTACAGAATAGATACACAAAGAAAAAGGAATCTTTATTTTAGGCCCTAAATTTAAAGGATTTGTTGTGAGGTTTTCACACTATCCCCCCATTGCTAATAGGGACCCCCTCTTTTCGCTTGGCAGTGGGGTAGTTGTCCTAGGTAGTCTTAGTTCAATGACAATTTCAAGTCTCCAACTCTAAGAGATGAGTTTGAGCAGCTTTGGCTCTGTAGGGAGTAAAGTCAATTAGGGACATGAGTGAGAGTTGGGCCAAGCTAGTCAAGAATGTGGAATTGAATTCAAGAGATTTGTGATGGAATGAATTAGCCAAGGCGTAAAAAGGATGAAGTAAAGATGCAAAGCAAGAAGAGATGAAGTTTTAACCTGAAAAAGAACACTGATAGAAGCACGCTGACTACTGAAATTCGGCCGAGTCTGAAAATATTTTGGATCTCCCAAAATCTAGAATCTCTATTATAACTCCTATGAATCTGAAACCACTCTCAAACATCTTGACAGTATATATATAAAATATAATTTAAAGTATAAGAACTTATACTTAAATGTTATATTTTATGAATTCCGCACTGTCAAGTACAAGTGAGATTCCCTCCCCACTTTAACGCCTTCAAGTGGAAGAGTTTTAAGTGAAAATTCAAGCTAAATGATGACAAATTGAGGAGAGAAGTTATAAATTTGCAAAGCAATTGGTAAAGCCAACACCTTGTACTTGACAAGTGTAGAATTCACACTTGCCATGTACAGGGCTGTACTTGACTAGTGCGGATTCCGCACTTGTCAAGTACAGGTACACCCAGCCCCCCTTCAAAATCCCTATCCATTAAGAGGCCTTCCAATGCGACTTCTAGGTGATTTAAAGCATGGACATATTTGAGGCATTTTAAGCCTGATTCAAACTAATAAGGAGTGTATTTTTTCACTAAAATCAGAACTTCAAATGGAAATATCTTAAACAATCTCAGATTTCATAATGAACTCCAATCCAAAATATTAAGTATTGATCCAAGAGGGAAATTTCTACATGAAAATACAAGTTCAAGTGTGATACAAAATCAGATCTAAAGTGGTAAAAGAGAATTCAAATAAAATAAAATCAAATAAAAAATCAGGTCTTAGTAAAATGGTTTGTGAGTAAGGTTTCTCTCATCTAGGCATTATGTTGAAATCATGTTAACAATCTTTTAATCTTGTTCATGATCATCATTTTACAAACTTAATACAATTCTCTCCTTTTTTTGCAAGGTAACTATGAAAGATGGTTTAGAAAGTGAGGTTATGGCAAGATTTCATCAAGAGAACAAGAGGAACAAGTTTGAGGATTCAAGGCAAGCAAGATGGTTTGAGAGTGAAAGCCAAAATGAAGATTCCAATCCAAGTTCAAAGTCAGATTATCAAAGTGGAATTAGAAAAGACAAATTGTGCAAATGGAAAATCAAGGCTACAAGTGAAAGAAGTTATCACCAACTTGGATTTCCTCTAAAAATCCAAGTTCCAAATTCATGTACATGGAATACTACGAGTTCAAAATCATGACAATGAGAGGATTTCCAAGAGAGAGATAATTCGTGAAGATGAAACAATTTGAGAATATGCCACCACAATTAGAGACTTGATAATGTTGAGTATCAAGAAATATTTTCTCATCACCAAGGTATTCATCAAGTCTATAAGATAAACATATTGAGGTGGCGCCCACTCATCTTAGACCAATCAGAAGGTTCCAGTTGCACGTGTCCAAGAACACCCAATCACATTATGCCAAGTGTACATGTGGATTCCACTTGATGCTTCTACCTAACATATTTTTTTGTTGGCTCTCAAAAGCATCGTAATTTTCTCATTGGCCCACAAGGTGGTGCTTCAGTGTAATTGGACAAGCATTCAATGCTTGTAGCTATTAGTTGGATTAGGGCTTTGTTGGCATAATCTTGGCCCTTGATCCTAAATCTATCTTGGCTCTTCATTGTAATTGAACAACTATAAGAGAGAGAGAGAGAGACTTGATCCTAAATCAATCTTGGCTCTTCATTATAATTCTCATTTGTAACTCAGTAGAATTAGATTAGTTAGACTGAGAGAGACTTGTTGAAATTGTTGCTATAATACGACCAAAATTATTCTTTTTTCATTGTTCGTTTTCATGGTGAATGTTTGTGATGTTTGGCGTATTGCATGGTTTCTACATCTCTTCACTTAGATTAGGATTTCCTTTCATGTTGAGTAGAACTAGTTTAGTTGAATGGAAATAATTGTGAATCAATCTTTGGTGAACTTGCTTGGACCAAACCAGTAGCTGCTTGCTGATTGTAAGTTTGCCTTGCGTGGTTGAATGACATATTTATGACCTTTACTTCAATTATTGCTTACGCATTGATTTGCATCAATGGATGGTGTTAATGGAATGGTAAGAGTTTGAACATCTTACATCTACCTTAAGAGATGACACTAGCTTGGTTGATGTCGATGACTAAACTAAGTCTAGTAGAGTCACAAAGACATTCATTATCTCTTGCATTCTAGGATAAGATTAGATTCTCTAAACCCTTTCCCTTTGTAGTTTGTTTGGTTGAAGAAGTTGAAGTAGTTGACATATATTGGATGAACAACGTAAGTCCCTTTGTGATACCCAGCATATCACATCACTACAATTGAGTGAAAGTCCACAATAAGAAGGAACCTTGGGGTTGTCTCTTTTGATCACACTATCCATATAATGGCAATTAGTAGGCCACTTCCCATATGCATCAAGAGATCATATACTGATCATATTCATAATTGTAAAACATAAAATAATTATAAATGCACATGTAGTAAACATGCTGAAAACACAGAAGTCATGAAGCAAACCCATAAATGCATGCAAGACATGAAGCATATGCATAAATATGGGTAAGACATGAAGCATACACATAAATACATGCAAGACACAAAGCATATGAGAAAGGCACACATAAAATGTTAGCTTTAAGGAAAAAGTTCCAAGTGAGCTGGGTGAAGAGCCCTTGATGTAGGGGTTGTCTCAATTTTTAAATACTTAATTGATGACTGCCCAAGATTTACAAGGGGTTATGCGATTATATTTTGATGCATGATGACTGTTATAAGCTTAAACTTTATAGGCTATATGACCATCCTTTTGCAAGGGTTGTGCTTTTAATGCTGATTGTGGTTGACAATGATAACTGTGAGTGTATAAAAACACTTTCTATTCACTTCTGTTCATGGTGACTCATAAGGGATGACATCCTATACTTCTTTGCACACTCATTACCACTATCCTAACACTTTTATCGTATTTTCATTACTTTCTAGTTTCTACACGCTCTATGAGACCTGCAGATCACTGTCCTCTTCAACTGTGAACATTACAGCCATGTCAAGACATCTTTTGACTGTCTTTGGTTTTCAGTTTACCTTTTGTCACTTTAAAACATAACACTATTGTTTATTGGCCTTTACTGTCTTGAAGTACCAACCTCCTTCATATCTTGCCATTCTTACTTGGTCAGAGTCTTATACACTATCATATCATATGATAATCATATCTTTGAAGTACGAGTCTATCATTATTCATTTCCCTGCAGGCTGGCAGGATCAATACTCTGATACCAATTGTAATGTCCCCTTTTGTATATTCCTAAATTTTTCCTTAAAGCCACAATTCCAATTAAAATAAGAAATTCAATACTCTTAAGAGTGTAAATTTACCAATTGAAACACCTTTTATAAGATAATTCCTAGTCTAGGTCTTGCACACAATATTAGTTACTGGAAATTGACATAAATCATAAGCCAAGATAACATCTGTTTTGACTAAGCATTAGTATGCATCATGATATCATATAGACATTATTCATATTAGAGTCTAATTAAGGCAATAGCCACTCCAATGTGGATTCCCATAATAATTTTATTAGGAGTTCATTGAAATTTTTGCAAATTGCAATCTCAAGGTTCATCACCCTTGTACTACGAGAGCATGGGAGGTGGCTCACCATTCCATCCCTCACTTCACATTGGAGGCTGGACATCCTCCTTGATCAAGTCTAAGAGCATGGAAGGCCGGTCTTCCATTCCACCTCCTGGCCCATGAGCATGGAAGTCTGGTCGTCCATTCCATCTTGGGGTGGCATACTCGATAGGAGCATGAAGGTCGGTCTTCCTTCACCTCTTGTGAACTTGGAAGGCTGGCCGTTCTTTTTCTTTGCAATCTGTCTCTCTAAATTCAAAATGGATTATTAAACCAATCCCTTATCACATATTTATAATAAAGATAACCATTTATATTACTCACAAAGAGCATTAATTTCTCAAATATTACTATGACATGGACACAAATATACACTCTTGTGATTTGACTTACAGAATTTATCTCTTATATATTTGCTGTTATTAAACATTTACTTTTGTTCTTAATTCAGATCTGATTTCTTATTTTCTTATTTCCTTGGTCTTAATCATTTGAGTCCCCTTTATTGAGGCTTGAACTCCTTTTATACCTCTCAAAGTGGGAAGGGTCGCATCTCTTAAACTTAGAAGAGATACCCCTCTCAATTGCAACCGCTGCCTTTTCAACTACACCGACTGCCCTTTGTTTAGCGTAATTGCCGCTGCTAGGCATGGAGATGACTGTGATGATTCATTCTGCAGTAGAGATGAGGGTATTGGAAGTGAGTCAGAAACTGTAGTTGCAAAGACTCCAGCCAGATATGTCCAAAAGAGTCACTCTGAGACAATGGAGTTCAAAAACCAAAAAGAATTGAGAAAGAATTTGAGAAGATACACTTTGCCTTCAATAAAAAATTGAACCTAACACTTATGCAGAAGCAAGCAAAGATAGAGGTTGGCTTGAAGCTATGAAGGTAGAACTAACTTATATTGAAAAGAATGAAACTTGGGAGTTGGTTCCAAGACCTAGAGACAAAAATGCTAAGTTACCAATCCTGGTTCTTATGAGGGTTCAGGTTCAGGTTTGGGTATGCGGGTTCGGCAAATTTTTTTAGCTTGGGTTTTAGTTCTGCATATATATATATATATATATATATATATATATATATATTAATATACTATATATATTTATATACATATATATACACACCAATATTATAAAATTATAAATTTATATATACATCATAGACTCATACATGTAACATGTTCAATATTCATTCATCATTGGTTCAAAACTTCAAACATATTATAATAATAAGTTAGAAGTGTGATACTCATAAATCCATAATTGCCAATAAAATTATAAATAAAATACCTCATATATCATATTTCTTAATTTGCAAAAGTCTCAAAATGTCATTACACAATGAAAATTCAAATTACAAGCCATATTTCATATGAAGCTCTGATTGCACAACTAGATATAAGTCACAAAAACTGCCATATGCAATTGTGGCATCTCCCATCATTAATACCAAGCACTTCACATGACCTATCCCTCATACCAAAGTGTGTCAAATACCTATTGAATATATCAGCTTGTGAAGCACACATAATTAATAATATAATTGAATAATTCACTAGTTTAGAAAGAAATAGATTTTTTCTTTAACTCAGATTTATTTTTTCAGACTAACAAAACACTTAGGAGTAATTAACAGTGTAGGACATCTATCTCAGAAAATATATCATTCATTAGCTCAATAGTCATAATGATCAGGCAATAGAGACAAACTGAATATATTCATTAAACCTACTAATTGCCTAGTACATGTAAACTGATAGTGTGAAAATGTGTAGTCAAGAATGCCTTTGGTTGTATGAGAGCTACTAGTATATCTAACAGAGCATTGTGACTCGCCTCTGTGACATGTCAGGGGACCATAACTGAAATTTATTGAAACTCATTTATGTAAGTCTCCACATGTCCTACTTGCTTAAGTTGGGCCAATTCTGTGCAATGGACTTCTCTGTCTTTTTGGTCGAAGCGGGTAACCAGCCTTTTAACAAACTCTTTGTAGGAATGTACCATGGTATGGTCCTGGGAGACAAATCCATAGTCCTACCAATCATATGCTATCCCCTCCAAGTGCATGGTAGCAAAAACGTATTGCCTTTCCTCTTCCATGGGTTTAAGTGCCAAGAATGTGTCTTGTTATACACTAAGTTTGCACCTTCGTCTCAAGCTCTCGTGGTCTTGATAACCTAGTATAATATGGGAATCATCTCTAGGTTGTGGGACCTATGCTAACTGAGATGAGACCTCTAGGTTCTAGGCTGGTTCCTCTTGGATAATCACCTTAATATGCTTCTAGACATGAAATTAAATCTTTGGAGGGAAAGGGATAGAAGGAATGCTTGGAAAGGGAAATGACTGAAAGCAAACTACCTACTAGGTGATACACCGAAATTAGGGTTTGGATCTCAGTATAGAGGAATGGAATCAATGAAAAGCTTAGGTTTAGTAGGTCACAACTTACTGAATAGGCTTGCATAAGTGTTTCATAGGAGGGCCTGAACATAAGACAACTTATGACCTACAAGCAGACATCCACTTCTGTAACTCGGTGTAGGAATGAGACAAGACTATTAGGGGGCTGAAGTATACCCACAAAAACATCTAAATCAGATCAAACACAATAACACACACAGTTACAGAAAATAAGAGGGATCAGGAACCCTAAGATATCACTGAAAACATCATATGCTTTAATCCAATAAGAGATAATACAAACAAGGAAGCATAGGGACATGAAGGATTGTCACAAAATACCTCTGCAATATTTTTATTATCAATGGGAACTTTACAACTGTATAAGCCAGAGGGTAGAAATGATACCACAGATGACCCTTAAGAAAAGATGATTTTCTTCTACAATTGTTCAACTCTTCGCGCTAAGGCTCCAAAAAAGAACTATATACCTCTCACTGCACGCAGGCAGGAGTCAAAAACTAACCTAACTAGGGTTAAAAGTTTTACAATATAATAATCAAACCCTAGCTGCACTAATGACTAATCATGAAAATCTCTGACAACACCGGCAATCATATCAAATCTTCCCCCTGCGTGTTGATCTTGTTGTACTGAACTCACCTACAGACACAACAACCTCGACTCATCTACCCACCTACAACTCCACTAAGCCATGAAGGCTCTGAATTTGATCATATTTCCCTGGGTAACAGTACCATTCAAAAGGTGGCGCCAACTCTTTCTAGCGTTTCTTGGTGTGAAAACGCGGCACAGTACCCTGCAACGCCGGCCAACAGTCATCTCCATCAACCTCACAACCATAAATGTCCTGAGAATTAAATTCCTGAGCTACCCGACGTCGTGCATGGCCGAAAAGAGTGAAACCCTAGCAAAACCTTCGCAGGAAATTTGAATTTAAATGTTAACGGCTAACCTGGTCATTTTAAAATGTGACCGTTGATGAGAAATCCTTCCCGGTAGATGAACGACCATGATACACTGAGAAAACAACTTAAAATCCCCCACTGACAAGTCAACTGCCACCTGGAAGTCAGCAACCAATGAAAAGCGAGCCCATCAGCACGTTTAACAGACTTGGACCCACGACCTGCAGAAAGAGCATCAGACGGTTGTCGCTATATCGTGATGCTAAAAGTCGAGCATCTTGACCAAACGGTATAACGACAACTGCCAGATCAAACCGGACGTTAAGCTCTTTAGAAATCCCTAACCCCACAAACCCACTGACAACTGCCACGTAGCATACCACCAGCCAATCACAAGCTGCCAAATGAGACACGTAGCACATTTTCCTAACAATGGCCCCACTATCAGAGGTCTGGGTGATGAAGAGAATCCACGGTTGTCGTTATACTGCCAGATTAAACAGGTCGCATCTTGAGTCTCCGGTATAACAACGACCGCACGATGAAACTGAAACTTAACACGCCGAAAGGAAAGGACCCATTGACAGACAGCCGAATCACCAATTGCCGACGAATCAGAAGCTGCCAAATCGGATGAGGTGGCACTGATCCCACTGACAAGATAAACTCTACAGGCAGGAAGATCGACGATCGTCGTAAGATCTCATGGAATCTTTCGGGGCCATGAGATCATGCGACAACCGTCAAATCTAGAATCTTGATTTGGCCGCTAAACCGAGACCGCCAACCGAAACGGTAACCGCTCGTGGGATCGCTAAGTGTTAAGGGGGTAATCGCCGGGAATCAGAGATTTGGCGACTGAAGGATTTAAAAACGCACATGCGAAATGAAGGGACTTAAATGGCCGATAAAGTAAATTGCAAATTAGAACAGGGCCTTAGGGTTTCAGGGTTTTCTTGGTAACAGCTAGTTTTGTGAATTTTTTTAGACCTGCAGACCAGGGGATAAAACAATTTGCAGAGGCCAGAGGACAAGGCACAACTTCATGAAATTTTCAAGGGTGCTTGGCAGGGGAAAAAACAGAGATTTTGGAATAGGTTTTAGCCAAATTTGCATGTACATGGAAATTAGGGTAACATTTTGGCGATTTCTGCTGGATGTCAGCCTGCTAGACATGGATCAATGGCCTTAACATTAACTCATTGGGCATGGAGTCATCAAAAATAAAAAATTCTCACAGGGAGACAGGACTGGAACCAGAGAGACAAACTTGTGCATAGGCACTTCTTGAAAAGCAGGAAACTAACCTAGAAAACAGGAAAAGAAGGCAGGAAAACATATTTACAAAAATTTACAAAGAGGGATTAACCTCAAAGCAGGGTTTCAAGTGGAATCCATTGACTGAGATTGGCAAGGCAACTCCTTCAAGATTTGATAGCTGGAAAGCATTGGATCCCTTGCACTCTGTTATAACAAATGGTCCACCCCAAAATGAATCAAATTTTGTATGTCTGCCAGGCCTTGATTTGAACTCATCCCATTTGAGGACTACATCCCCAACTTTGAAGCTTCTGACCCTAGCTCTTTTATCAAAACTCATCTTTGTCTGAATCTGATGGAATTCCATATCCTGCATAGATTTGACTCTGAGTTCTTCTAACTCCATGAGTTGAGCATACCTGATTTGCAAGGGATCTCCCTCTTCAAATAGGACATATTGAGTGGCCAAGTCCAGAGTTGGTAACTCAGTTGAAATGGACAACTTAGCCTCTCTGCCATACACTAGCACATAAGGAGAATTCCCAATGATCTTCTTTGGGGTAATTTTGTCTAACCACAAGGCAGACCTCAATTTGGTATGCCAATCTCTCTGGTTGTCTTGCAGAGTTTTCTTGATTATCCTAATCAAGTTCTTATTAGTTGATTCTGCCAAGCCATTGCCTTGGGGGTAGTAATTGGAACTGGTATTCAGATAGATGCCATTCTTGACTGCCCACTCTAAGACCTTAAGGCCTGTGAATGCTAATGCATTATCTGATATGATGGAATCAGGAGTGCCAAACCTATGAACTATATCATCATAAAAACTTAGGACAACACTCTCATTGGCTTCTTTTAATGCAATTGCTTCTGTCCATCTAGTGAAATAATCAGTTGCAGTAATTATCCATTTATGGCCTGCACTAGATGGAGGATTGATCATTTCAATGAAATCTATACCTCATCTCATGAAGGGTTGCTCTATTCTGACCGGCTGTAAGGGCAAGGCTGCAAGCCTTTCTTTTCTTGCAAACATGGCACACTTGATGCATTTCCTCACATACTCATGACTATCCTTAAAGATAGATGGCCAATAGTACCCAGCTCTCATGATTTTAAAAGCAGTAGTCCTAGGAGAAAAGTGACCTCCAGAAGGTCCATCATGAAATTCAAATAGGACATCAGCTATCTTTTCTGAATCTATGCATCTTAGAAGGACACCATTGTGGTCCTTTCTGAAAAGAACTTCGTCTATCAGCACAAAAGGAACAGATTGTAACCCATAATACCTCCTTTTTGCTGAATCTAGGCTTGCAGGACATTGTCCTGTCTTCAAGTAATTGATCATATTAGGCAACCAACTTGTTGCCTTGGCTTGTTCTTCTGTAGAATGCACCACCAGAGATGCATCTATTGTTTTTGATTTCTTTGAACTTTCATCCTCTACCAAATGCTCACAAAGACCTCTTCCTCTAACCAGCTTGGTGGTTTGAATATCTATGTCATACTCCATCACCTTGGTGATCCAGCCAGCTCTTTTCTCATTTAAGTCCTTGGAAAGCAAAAATTCTTTGACACTTGGATGAGTAACCTTCAAGTGTACCTTGCTGTGAGTCAATAGATATCTGAACTTTTTGAGGCTTTTTACCACAGCAAGTACATGTTTCTCTACAAAAGAGTATCTCTGTTCATACTCTTCTAATCTTTTGCTAAAGAAAGCAACAGGCTGCTCCAATCCATCTGAATTTTCTTGGGTCAACATTGCAAATATAGCATCATGACCCCCATAAGCATAAAGGATAAAATCCTTACTGAAATTTGGGTTTAGGAGAGCAGGGGCTTCTGTTAAGGTCTCTTTGATAGCTTGGAAATTGACTCTCCCTTCTTTGGTCCAACTAAAAGTTGAACTCTTCTTTAACATGGCTGTCAAAGGCTTTAGTAAATCTGCAATATTAGGCAAGAACCTCCTAACAAAGTTAATCTTTCCTATGAAAGATTGGAGACCTTTCTTGTGGTGTGGTAGGGGTAGCTCTAGGATAGCTGCAATTCTCTCAGGATCCACTATGATTCCTTCTTTGGATACTACATATCCCAACAATTTTCCTTCATGAACTGCAAACACACATTTCTTGAGATTAAGAGATATCCCAAACTCTCTACACCTTTCAAAAATCTTCTTCAAATGTTTGATGTGATCTACTGCATGCTTTGAATAGACAGTTATGTCATCTAAGTAGACCAGTACAAACTTGTACATGAGGCTTTTAAAGGCCATATCCATTGCCTTCTGAAATGTAGCACCTGCATTTGACAAACCAAAGGGCATCTTTTGATAAGCCATGGTTCCCCACTTGGTTGTAAATGCAGTCTTGTATTGATCTTCTTCATTCACTAAGATCTGATTGTATCCTGAATAGCCATCCAATAATGAAAATCTCTCGGATCCAGAGACACATTGTAAGATTTGTTCCATAGAGGGTAGTGGATGGCGGCCTTTTAATGAGGCCCTGTTAAGATCCCTGAAGTCAACACATAACCTCAACTCCCCATTCTTCTTCCTGATAGGAACAAGGTTGGAAACCCAACTAGTATGCTTGATGGGGTAGATGATACCACTTTCTATCAATTTGAGTACTTCTTTATGCATAAGTGGCTCAAGCTTGGGATTAACAGGCCTTTGTTTTTACCTCACTGGTTTGGCATTAGGTTCTAACTCAATAGTGTGCTGAGCAAGAGCAGGATTAAAACCTTTGAAGTCCTCATATTGCCTTGCAAAAACATCACTCAATTCTTTGAATAACTAAGTGTAAGCTTGCTTTTCCAATTCAGTGTTTACTTTTCCAAATTGTAAGCTTTTACCTGGTTCCAACTCTAATTCAACACAATGTTCTTGTTGAACCACCAGGCCAGCTTTGCTTCTCTTAATTTCATCATCCTTGTTGAAGACAGTCTCCAGGGTAACAAGACCTCTAGGCATCTTATTGGACTTGAGTTGTATCACTTGATCACCATAGTTTTGTGATAGCCTATCTTGATTATGCTCTGAAAAAACATCTTCTTCAAACAAGAATTGCAAAATTTGTTCATCATTGTCAAACCCCTGCCAATTGACATTATTATCAGGAATAGAGGGTCTGACAATCACTTTGATATGCTGTTGATCTACCTCTTTTGAAATGCTATTTGGAATATCATACTGAGATCCGACAACAGCTAACCTATCTGCATTTTGGTTTAATTTCCTAAGGATAGCAACAATATTGAAAGCATGGAAATCTTCAATTGCATCCCAAACTCTATGCTTGTATACTTTCAAAGTGTCATTTTTGGTCGCACTTATCCCTCTCACTTGGCTGACAATCAATTCATTGTCACCATAAACTTTTAAGGCCTTAAGCCCTCTTTTTCTAGCCCACTCTAGTCCATTGACTAGGCTTTCATATTCTGCAGTATTACTAGTGCAGGAGAAATTGAATGTAAAGGCAGTATAGTACCTTTCTCCTTTTGGGGACACTAGCATAGCACCACCACCAGAACCATGCCTGCTTCTAGCTCCATCAAAAAATAGTTTCCAAACTTGATTCCTCTGATCCTCTGAATCAATGTCTTCTTTGAAAAGGCTTGGTTCTATGGCTCCACTTTCTTGTATCAAATAACTTCCCAAACCAAAATCCCAAACAAGATTTTCTTGGGCCTCTGAAGCTCTCTCATCTAGAAAAATATCAGGGATACTCTCTATCTTTGTGCTTGCTTCACTAATGGTTTGGAAGTCACTGTCATCAAATATAGGGCAATTTACATTGATGGTGTTGGATACATATGGCTCTATATGGTGTGTTGCTAATGGTTCTGACTTAATGGTGACCTTGGTCCCATACCTTGTATGAAATAGCATGTGAGACCAGTCAGAGGATAGATAACCTCCTATCTTGGCTATAAACTCTCTTGATAAACATATGGCAAATAATACAGGGAGCTCTATGATATATATATCAAGGAGGATGGAAAAATTAGGACTAGCATGAAGCATTAGACTAGTATCCTTGGCCACACCTATCGTATTGACTGAGGATCCATCAAGTTGGGTAACCTTCTTTTGAAAGGGCTCATATTTCAGTCCTAATTGGTCAGCTACTTTCTTGGGCATTACAGTGCTAGTAGCTACACTATCTACCATACAATTATGCACTAAAGATTTTCCAATAATTAGAGATACATAAAAGGGAGGTGGCTTTGAGTTCCTACCTTGTGTGGCATTGCCTTTGGAGTTGTTACTTGGAGCCTCCTTTTCTTGATCAGTGTTAACCAACACTGGCTTTGCGGCTTCTTTTGTAGGTTGAGGAGTTGTCACTTCTGTCATGGCCTTCTTCAAAATTTCAGGCTGTCCTGGAAGAGCCAAAGAGTCCCACATGGACATGGTGACATTCACCTTCTTCATGTTGTCTACAATGTTAAAAAGTGTCACAGTGTGTACTCTTTGTTGTGCTTTCACTATGATGGGCTCCACCTCTTTAGAATGTTGGCCTTCTTTGCTTGTAATGACAGGAGCCTCCTTAGGTATGATGGGAGTAGCTTGCTGCAGTGGCTCTGCAGATGTAGTGGCTTTGGCATTGGAATCTGCTCTCTCCATGTCTTGAGCTCTCCTTTTTGCTCTTGTATAAGCAACAAAAGCAACCACATCATTGACTTCATTGAAGTCTGGTTGCTCCCAATTGAAGAGAGTAGTCTCATTCTCTTGTGGTTCCTGTTGAGAGACTGATCCACTGGATGAAGCCTCTGATTGAGCTTGTGAGGCATTTTGAACCATTAGAGCTTGGTTCATCCATCCATTTGAACATGTAGCTTGATTGTGAGACTGATTACAAGGAAAACACCATTCATTATCCATAGCCATATTGTTTTGACTAGGAACCATATCCCTCACTGGGTTTGCAGAATTGAGAGGTGCAGGGTTATATGGTTGGAATGGTCTTTGATTAAAACTTTGCCTTTGTCCTTGATAGCCTCCTTGGTATGGTGGCCCATTTTGTTGATAAGGCTGTCCTTGATTTTGATATTGCTGGCTAGGACCTTGGCCTTGTGGCTGGAAGGGTGGTCTGATTCCTTAACCCTGCTTCTTTAGATTTGTAATCTCTTTGGTCAAGGTCTGCAACAAATTTGTCATTTCTTGCTTACTGCTTTCTTGACTGTTCTTTATCTCTTGTAACTCTTGAGAGAAATTAGTTGTTAGCTCTTGACCACTGGTACTAGCCTGAGGTGCCAATATGGTGGGAATAGGGGTAAATGGGGGTACTTGGGCAGGTGCAACGGGTTGAAGGCTAGGAAAAATGGGCATTGGTGGCCTTCTAGCTATCATGCCTGCTTGGATTAAACAATTTTCAGCCCTGACAGCTATGTCAAAAGCTTGGGGCGAGGAAGTGCCACCCATAGACTGGATTATGACAGAAATTTGACCATTCAGACTTTGCAAGTAATATAAAAAAACATGGTCAGCTGATGGTCTCACAAAGACTGGAATTCTATTCCATGTCTTGAGGAATCTACTATTGTAATTTGTCATTTGCTCTTGAGGGTCTCTCTTAATAGTTGTTAACTGCTCAACCAGAGACAAGTTATTTGATTTATCCTCAAAATGTTTACTTAATGCATCCCCTAACTCATCCCATGAAGTAATAGAACCAACAGTTAGAGTTCTAAACCATTTAAGAGCCTTACCTTTTAAAGAGGCTGCTAATAATTTTGTGGCCACATCTTCTTGAGTAATGTTGTGTATGTTGTAGATGGTGGTCACATCTTTGATGTGTTCAAAAGCAGTTGTTTTCCCTTCACCTGTGAAATTAGGTATACTCTTTAGTGCCACCAAGGGCACACCATGATGTTGAGCAAAATTTAATGGGCTACCCTGATTGAAAGGTGCAAAGGCACACGGCCTAGCCATTGCGGGAGTTGGAATCTGAAGGTTAACAACTATGTGAGTTGTATTTACTGCTGGATTTGAATCCTCTTCTAGATCTCTGGTTAGAGATTTGCCTCTTCTTCTAGAATGAAAGGGAAAAGGCCTCCTTTCTGAAGTATCAGAAGGTGTAGACTGAACTCTCCTTGCAGGGGATGTTCTTTGAGTTGACCTGCCTTTGTGACTTCTTCTTGAGGGCAACTCCGAAAATTTAGTGGGCTTTGAGCTTCTAGTCTCAATCTTTCTCATAAACCTTAACAAGGTTAGCCTGGATCTTTGAAATCAGTGGAGTCGCCAGATATACTTGATAGAATGACTTCTAAAAGCCTATATTATGCAATCTGTATATTAGAGATGACATATTTTGAATTTGAATAAACTTCTTGTCCCACCGGGCGTGCCAGAATTGTTATACACTAAGTTTGCACCCTTGTCTCAAGCTCTCGTGGTCTTGATAACCTAGTATAACATGGGAATCATCTCTAGGTTGTGGGACCTATGCTAACTGAGATGAGACCTCCAGGTTTTAGGCTGGTTCCTCTTGGATAATCACCTTAATTTGCTTCTAGACATGAAATTAAATCTTTGGAGGGAAAGGGATAGAAGGAATGCTTGGAAAGGGAAATGACTGAAAGCAAACTACCTACTAGGTGATACACCGAAATTAGGGTTTGGATCTTAGTATAGAGGAATGGAATCAATGAAAGGCTTAGGTCTAGTAGGTCACAACTTACTGAATAGGCTTGCATAAGTGTTTCAGAGGAGGGCCTGAACATAAGACACAACTTATGACCTACAAGCAAACATCCACTTCTGTAACTCGGTGTAGGAATGAGACAAGACTATTAGGGGGCTGAAGTATACCCACAAAAACATCTAAATCGGATCAAACACAATAACACACAGTTACAGAAAATAAGAGGGATCAGGAACCCTAAGATATCACTAAAAACATCATATGCTTTAATCCAATAAGAGATAATACAAACAAAGAAGCATAGGGACATGAAGGATTGTCACAAAATACCTCTGCAATATTTTTATTATCAATGAGAACTTTACAACTGTATAAGCCAGAGGGTAGAAATGATACCACAGATGACCCTTAAGAAAAGATGATTTTCTTCTACAATTGTTCAACTCTTCGCGCTAAGGCTCCAAATAAGAACTATATACCTCTCACTGCACGCAGGCAGGAGTCAAAAACTAACCTAACTAGGGTTAAAAGTTTTACAATATAATAATCAAACCCTAGTTGCACTAATGACTAATCATGAAAATCTCTGAGAACACCGGCAATCAGATCAAATCTTCCCCCTGCGTGTTGATCCTGTTGTACTGAACTCACCTACAGACACAACAACCTCGACTCATCTACCCACCTGCAACTCCACTAAGCCATGAAGGCTCAGAATCTGATCATATTTCCCTGGGTAACAGTACCGTTCAAAAGGTGGCGCCAACTCTTTCTAGCGTCTCCTGGCGTGAAAACGCGGCACAGTACCCTGCAGCACTGGCCAACAGTCATCTCCATCAACCTCACAACCACAAATGTCCTGAGAATTAAATTCCTGAGCTACCCGACGTCGTGCGTGGCCGAAAAGAGTGAAACCCTAGCAAAACCTTCGCAGGAAATTTGAATTTAAATGTTAACGGCTAGCATGGTCATTTTAAAACGTGACCGTCGATGAGAAATCCTTCCCGGTAGATGAACGGCCACAATATGCTGAGAAAACAACTTAAAATCCCCCACTGACAAGTCAACTGCCACCTGGAAGTCAGCAACCAATGAAAAGCGAGCCCATCAGCACGTCTGATAGACTTGGACCCACGACTTGCAGAAAGAGCATCGGACGGTTGTCACTATACCGTGATGCTAAAAGTCAAGCATCTTGACCAAACGGTATAACGACAACCGCCAGATCAAACCGGACGTTAAGCTCTTTAGAAATCCCTGACCCCATGGACCCACTGACAACCTCCACATAGCATACCACCAGCCAATCACAAGCTGCCAAACGAGACACACGTAGCACATTTTCCTGACAATGGCCCCACTGTCAGAGGTCTGGGCGATGAAGAGAATCCACGGTTGTCGTTATACCGCCAGATTAAACAGGTCGCATCTTGAGTCTCCGGTATAATGACGACCGCATGATGAAATTGAAACTTAACACGCTGAAAGGAAAGGACCCACTGATAGACAGCCGAATCACCAACTACCGATGAATCAGAAGCTGCCAAATCGGATGAGGTGGCATCGGTCCCACTGACAAGATAAACTCTGCAGGCAGGAAGATTGACGATCGTCGTAGGATCTAATGGAATCTTTCGGGGCCATGAGATCATGCGACAACCGTCAGATCTAGAATCTTGATTTGGCCACTAAACCAAGACCGCCAACTGAAACGGTAACCGCTCGCGGGATCGCTAAGTGTTAAGGGGGTAACCGCCGGGAATTGGAGATTTGGCGACTGAAGGATTTAAAAACGCACATGCGAAATGAAGGGACTTAAGTGGCCAATAAAGTAAACTGCAAATTAGAATAGGGCCTTAGGGTTTCAGGGTTTTCTTGGTAACGGCTAGTTTTATGAATTTTTTTAGACCTGCAGACCAGGGGATAAAACAATTTGCAGAGGCCAGAGGACAAGGCACAACTTCATGAAATTTTCAGGTGTGCTTGGCAGGGGAAAAAACAGAAATTTTGGAATAGATTTTAGCCAAATTTGCATGTACATGGAAATTAGGGTAACATGTCCAATTTATGAGCCCATGACCTTGCTGATATACCTTCGGTTCCATTGAAGGTTGGTATAGAAATTTTATTCAAATCATCTTTATATTCCACAAGTTGAGTGCCCTACCTAACTGGCCCTCTATGCCTCTTGTCTTGCCTTTCTAGAGAGTTTCTACCCTTGTCCTTATGCTGGTTCATGAACTGCTTTAAGTTCATTAGATGCCTCACATTAGTTGGTAGTTGCATGTATTCGTCTCGTGCCACCATAATATCATTTGTGATGTGTCTCTTCTTCCTCTACCTTTGGAACCGCTTCTTCAACGGGCCTTGGCAAGAAAACAGGCCTAAGAGGTCGATCAGATGTGGTGCCTGCTGTCCTAATAGTGTTAGAAGCTGTCCTCACATGATGTTCATTCCCAGCATCACTTCTATCTTAATCCCGATTTTGTGCATGTGGCTGTTGCACCCTTAGGTTTCCAATTTCTGCAAGAAGCTATTGCTGAGATTGCATAAACATTTGCATCATTTTCTGTTGCTGTTGTGCCATTTGTGCCATAATATCCTGAAGATTTAGTTGACCATTACTCCCATCATTTCTCTATTCCGCCATGTTGCCTTGATCAAACCAAGGATTCTCTTCTTCAAATGCTTCTGACTGTTGATCGGTTCTACTTCTAGTGAAGTATCTATATGCTCCTGCCCCTTTGGAGTGCATAGAACCGATTTAATTTGACATGCAAGTGATTAGAAGCAACATGCAACCATATAATCTGACATGCAACTGAAAAAAGTTGACATGAAACTGAAAATCTTGACATGCAATTGAAAATCTTTGACATGCAATTGAAAATCTTGACATGCAACTGAAACCCTCAAAGGCTGGCAGAGTCATTGTGCTTAGATACCTCGGAAATGATCCTTTCCCGTTTCAAGAATATTTTTCTTTTGCAATCATTTATTATAAATGTTTATCATTCAATTGCATGCAACAATCAATATGGATTTGAAATGAAATTGCAAACAGTTTCGAATTGAAAGCTTGGTAAACTATAAAGTATAAATTAATTTCAACAAATAAAAACCAGGGATTTTGTTGATGTTTGTAGCTTTGATCAGATAAAATAGTTCACTCATATTAATATTGTGAGAACAGATTAATTTATGCACATACATATACATATCAATATATATAATAATAATAGTTATTATTATACATATTAATATATATTCATACATTCTAAATTGAGAAAATTAATATTAATATATTCTCACATTATTAATATAATTAACTTATTTATTCATTTCTTAAAGATCGAATGACATCTAAATTTAAATCTGGTTATCAATCCTACTTAACATTATCACCGATTGATATCGGTTGATTTAATCTTTTATATGGTTCACCGACTAGTATCAGGTTTGTATTATTACCGATTTAGTATCGGCTACCATAGATTAGTGTTTGTCATAAATTAAACTACCGATATGATCGGTTATTATGCATTGGTATAGGTCTTATAATTACCGTGAGGACATGTTAATGGAGAGACATGTCTCCACATGTGGGGACATGTCTATCCATTAGCATGTCCTCACGTATATTTATATAGACTTAAAATGATCGAATGGAAATGCAGCATATACACAACACCAATGCAAAGTTAATACATTCGATCTACAATACAAGGATTTGACAATATAAATATTGTGCATTTTATAGAACTAGGATATCATATATATATATAAACTTTGAGAACATCATCTTCTCTTTGTACTGCAATTTGCAAGATTAAAAATCAGCTAGTAAGCATATAGAATAAATATATTAAAATCACAATCCTTCTTTTATCAGATCTGATTAACTTTAACAATTTATTACAAACTTGACCATTATTGTCATTGGTTTTTCTCCAAACTATGCAGTATATCAGACCTTATGCACCAGCTGTGATTCCTCCTTCATGTGCCGAATTCTCGCTAAATATAAAATCGTTGCCTTCTGGAGTATTTGGGGCAGACTAATCTATGCTAAAACGAACAGAGGAAAATCTGTAGATGGGTAGCTCAATAATTGATACCAGATTGTAGACTACATAACCTTTCCTATAGATTGGTGAATAGAGAGTTCATGAGAGCCTAGGGTTGTTTCCAAGCTCTGGATTTGCTAGGAGTTTCGTCTTGAAAATCTCTTTGTTGTTTCTTGCAGAGAAGAAAATAAAAAAACTTCAATATGCATAATGATAACCTCTAATTCCCATCGAACCTCCTAATAAAAGACTCTCCATCCCAAAATGCTGCGAACTTGTCAATAAATCCTTGATCTTAGGCAACTTGACTTAGGAACTAATATTACCATTAATTATTAGGAATCCCACCATGAAGTTGTCGCCTAGTAAAATCATTTGCAACTTAAAGTGGCCCCCACTTTAGTCCATAACGAATAATGAAATAAATTGTCGATCAACTTTAGCTTTTTGGGCTATTTTTTAATTATTCATTCATTCCCTTACTATTCAATTAATTTTCTAGCCTTAGAGAATTGAGTGTCCAAACTTATAATTTAAGCTTTTTCCCTACTTGTACTTAATTATTCATTTTATACCCTTATTAATTCCTTGGCTCCATATCAGGGACATTACAAGTCTTACCACCCTGAGATTGCTTGCCCCAAGCAATCACCAGAATCAAATTTGATTAGGATCAAGTACACCATTTAATTCCTGGATCCCAAAGAAGTCTTGGTGCATCTTCTTTGAATCTCCATTGCTCTAAACTGATGTAAACATGATAAGACCAAGCCTATGAAGCACACTTCCATAATCCCCTTGTAGAAGTGCCTCAAACCAAACCACACACCATAGCCACCTCTAAGTACTCTTGTGGGTGAAGATTTGAGTCAACAAAAGTAAAAAACCATTATTATAAGTCGGAACCATGTTCGTATATGACCTCACATGAGTATCCCTATATGTAGATGAATCTGGACCAGCAATGTCATCAAGCATATTTGACTACACCAAGGTTTGGTTCAAGGGCTGAATCCACTAAAGTTGTAAAATGATGATGTAATTCTTCGGCTACCAAATAATTTTCTTAGTGTTTACCTTTATTAAGTTCCATTGCCAAGCATGAATTACCATCATATGAAGATATTATATCACTGCCAATGCCATGTATCAAGACTTCCATGTCAAGAGGATAAGGAGATACATTGCTGCTGTCATTAATGGAATACTCTGATTTATGCCCTTGCACCCAATTGGTGTTTTCATCATTAAGGTAAGTCTGCATACACTTGGCCACCATATCTTGCGGATTAACACTTTTGGTAGCTTTCAACACAATTTCTTTACCTTCATGAGTAAGCTGAAGCTCCATGTTGTTGAAGTTTTGGATTTGTCTTCCAAGGAAATTCAACCATGGTTCTCCCACAACTATTTTGGTACCCCCAATATCAACAACATAGAACTCATTATTAAATGTATAGTCATCTAATTGTATGCTCAACAACATAGAACAGATTTTGGATCCATCCGTCAACATGACGTTGAATCCAAAGAAGTTCTCTACTTGTAGTCCTTCCTTGACTACAAAGTCCTCATCAATAAAGTTATGTGTAGCACTTCTGTCCACCATACACATAACTCCTTGTCCTTGGACAATCCCTTTAAATATGAAAAGATGATCTCTAGAACCACCAGATAGGAACGCAATGGTACCTTGCACCTTGTCATCATGCTCACTATCCTCATCACTGTCCACATCAGAAATCACCTCGATAAGATATGGCTTACCCTTACCAAGATACCTATGTCCTGGTTCCCAAGGTTCTTTGCAATTAAAACAAAGATTCCTTCTTAACTCAAATTTTGACTCTTTTTCTACCTTAGGAGTCGTGACCTTGGGCTGATCAGGAGCCTTCGCATCTAATTCATTGTCTGATTTCTGATTCTTGAAGTTCTTCTTGTTTGGCTGAGGTGTGACCTCAAGATCAAGAGCTAACCCATTGGCATCATTTAGTGTATCAGGCCTATGAGCCTTGAACAATCCCTTCAGTTTGTCACTCAATCCTTCTACAAAGAACATTGTGATTCACCCTTGTGGCATGTCAGGGACCATAACTGAAATTTTTTGAAACTCATTTATGTAAGTCTCCACATGTCCTACCTACTTAAGTTCGGCCAATTCCCTGTAATAAACTTCTATGTCTTTTCGGTCAAAGTGTGTAACTAGCCTTTTAACAGACTCTTCGTAGGAATGTACCATGGCATGGTCCTGGGAGACAAATCCATAGTCCCACCAATCATATGCTAACCCCTCCAAGTGCATGGTAGCAAGCTGCATGGCCTTTTCCTCTTCCATGGGTTTAAGTGCCAAGAATGTGTCCAACTTATGAACCCACAACCTTTTTGATACACCTTTGGTTCCATTGAAGGTTGGTATAAATTTTTTATTCAAAGCATCCTTATATTCCGCAGGCTGAGTACCTTGCCTAACTGGCCCTCTAGGCCTCCTGTCTTGCCTTTCCAGATGGTTTGTAGCCTTGTCCTTACACTGGTTCATAAACTGATTTATGTTTATTAGATGCCTCACATCAGCTGGTAGTTGCATGTATTTATCTTGTGCCACCATAATATCATATGTGATGTGTGTCTATTCTTCCTCTAACCCTGGAATCGCTTCTTCAATGGTCCTTGGCAAGAAAACATCTCTAAGAGGTCGATCAAATGTGGTGTCTGTTGTGCTAACAACATTAGAAACTATCCTAACATGATGTTCATTCCTATCATCACTTCTATCTCAATCATGATTTTGTGCATACAACTGTTGGACCCTTAGGTTTCGAATTTCAGCAAGAAGCTGTTGCTGAGATTGCATCATCTGTTGTTGCTGTTGTGCCATTTTTGCGATACTATCCTAAAGGTTCAGTTGATCATTAACCCTATCATTTCTCTATTACGCCATGTTGCCTTGATCAAATCAGAGATTCTATTCTTCAGGTGCTTCTGACTCTTGATCGACTCTACTTCTGGTGAAGCATCTATATGATCCTGTTCCTTTGGAGTGCATAAAACCGATTCAATTTGAAATGCAAGTGATAAGAAGCAACACACAACCATATAATCTGACATGCAATTGAAAATTTTGACATGCAACTGAAAATCTTTGACATGCAACTAAAACCCTCACAGGCTGGCATGGTCACTATGCTCTGATACCACTGAAACGATCTTTTCCTGTTTCAAGAAGATTTTTCTTTTGCAATCATTCTTTATAAATGTTTATCATTCTATTGCATGCAACAACAAACATAGATTTGAAATGAAATGCAAATATTTTTGAATTGAAAGCTTGGTAAACTATAAATTTATTTCAGCAAATAAAGAGAAGGGATTTATTACAAATTCGACCATTACTGTCACTGAATTTTTCTCCAAACTATGTTGTATATCAGACCTTATGCGCCAGCTGTGATTCCTCCATGTGCCAATTTCCTGCTAAATATAAAATCACTGCCTTCTGGAGTATTTGGGGCAGACTAATCTCTCCTAAAACGAATAGAGGAAAATCTGTAGACGGGCAGCTCAATAATTGATACCAGATTGCTGACTAAATTGCCTTTCATATAGGTTAATGAATAAAGAGTTCATGAGAGCCTAGGGTTGTGTCCAAGCTCTGGGTTTCCCAGGGGTTTCGTCTTGAAAAACTCTTAGTTGTTTCTTGCAGGAAGAAAATAAAACAACTTCAATATGCATAATGATAACCTCTAATTCCCATCAGACCTAATAAAAGTCTCTCCATCCCAAAAGGCTGTGAACTCCTCAATAAATCCTTGATTTTAGGTGACTTGACTTAGGCATTAACATTACCATTAATTATTAGGAATTCCACCATGAAGTTGTCGCCTAGTAAAATCGTTTGCAACTTTAAGTGGCCCCCACTTTAGTCCATAACGAATAATTAAATAAATTGCTGATCAACTTTAACTTTTTGTGCTATTATTTAATTATTCATTCATTCCCTTACTATTCAATTAATTTTCTAGCCTTAGGGAATTGAGTGTCCAATCTTATAATTTAAGCTTTTTCCCTACTTTTTCTTAATTATTCATTTTATACCCTTATTAATTCCTTGACTCTATATCGGGGACATTACATACAACATCAATTATAAATTACAGGGGTCCTTGACTTGTTTGGGATGCATGCTAGCAACATTTTGTTGTTTGTCATCAATGACAAAGGGGGAAATTGTTGAACATGTGTTGTCATTGATGTCAAGGAGTCAGTAGATCAATGAGAATTAATTGTAATTGCTTCTGACATGATATGGCTAAGCATTTGAGTTCTGGAAGGATATTGACAAGCTATGGTTGATAGCTCTCTTAATGTTATTATTATGATTTGGTTTTGGTATCTCCTGATTGCCTATTACATGTAATTTTATCTAGAAGTGTTTGCAACACATCTTTGAGGTCTGTTGCTAAAAAAATATATGTGCACTTAGTTGCACTATCTTGGTGTTTGGTTATGCATTCTATCGTAGTTGAGTGTTATGGTTCATGATTTGGAAGTAAAGCTACAGATGAAGTATCATATTCCGGAGTTTCAGAGGTTGAGCTTCAATAGATAGAAAGAAATAACAGAGTGTTCACTGACTGATTGTGTTGATGTTCCAGATGGATTTCCTAGAGGATTGTAACATGTGCTAGCCGGAGGTAGCGTGTTGATTTTCATTGGGCCCTGTAGAGTCTATGTTAATTAACACATAGCGTGTCCCTTCTCCCATAGTAACATGTAGGGTTTTGAACCTGACCTATTACACGTTTGGTTTAAGGTTTATTCTTGTGGCCGACTTGCAGATTTAGTAATCTTGTTCTAGGCCGACATGTGAATGAGACTATCATTGTAACACATGTATATAGTTGATCTAGGTTCATTCCTAGTGTGTTCGCTAATGTGAATATCCAAAAGGTATGATTGATGTGCGAGTATGTGGGTGATGCTGTGTGAGTAGAATCTCAATCATTGTGTGCGGTCTCATCTGAAGATCATATTCATTGGGTGAGGAAGTTCTAAAGTTGATCAGATTAGAAAGAAGACGAGTATTCAGCTCTGAAGGTCCGCATTTCACATCTCTTATATTCTGATGAGATTGGTATCTCACATACTGAGTTGGTGCTCAAATCTTGGAGTAGGGGATTGTTGTATTCTATACGTTGGTGCCTGCAAATATAATCGGGGATTGGTGTCTTCGATAGGTTGGTACCTACATCATTTTGTAAATTCCTTATTATATTCGTGTTTCATGTGAGTTTGGATTTGGGCAGTATATCCAAGCAGCTATCCTCACCAAGGTTTTTCCCTTTTGGGTTTCCACATAAATCTGGTGTGCATTTGTGTGGATGTGTCATTATGTTCATAATTTGATGAGTTGTTAGTAGAAGCTTCTAATGACAATTTTAATTTTGATGCTTGGAGAAGTTATTAATGGTGGTTAATATTCAATCAAGTTGGAATTTGCATATACTGACTCCCCCTTGCCCCCCTCTCAATATATTCGAGTGCTTAACAAAGTTTTCTTGGATTGATTATATGTAATGAAGCCTAAGAGCATAAAGTAGAAGGTTATAGGTAGAATTTATAAATCTTAAGGTTTGAAATCTGAACTCCAACAAGCCTATTTACTATCAACATGTTGGCATCTGTTAGGCTTGAAATCCAAGAAGGGGTTTGACGAAGATGGACTCCCCCTTAACAATTTATTTTTGTAGGGTTTCCACTTACAAAATTACCTTAGAGGGCATTTATAAAGAAACCTAGGGCTTAAACAGTTAAAGAACAAGTTGGGAAAGGAATGTTCCCTTCAAATTTGATGAAGCTCACTGAAAGTTGTAGGTGACATTCAGCCAAGATCAAGGCTGCCCTAGTAGACTACAGCTTTCTTTGTTTGAGGCATAAAAGAGACAATTCAAAGGTCTAGTCTTTTCTCACATGCCAATATAAGTAACAAGAAGATAAAAACATAAAAATCATTTCCGAAGAAAGACTAATAATTTCATAAACATTAAGATTTGATTTCATATAAACTAGACCATAAAAGATAAGTCTTTTCAGAAATTTGTATCTTTCTTGAAAACTGACATCTACAACACAACTAGTTAAAGCTCACTACACTAAAGAGTGGCAATACACACAGAGTGGAGGGAACAATGAGCTAAGCATAGGAGGAGGCAGGGTGATACTTCCTGAGTGTGAAATTCCAAGAGTGAGCTGCAGAACACAGACGCACCAAAACATGCCACACACACGCAGATATATATATATATATATCATTACGTACATTCAGCATTAATTTTCTGCAATAATGGCACCTCCGGACACATGGATTACCTTTCTTTTTAATCTCCAACTCTCTCATTTCTCAGCATTCTCCCATCCTATTCTGCTCTTCCAGACAGGCTCCAATGGCGACCTTCAGCAACTCAGCATATAAAACCTACCAGCCGCTCAACTACAGACTCAACCTCCCAGTCAGAAAGTGAGAGTACTCAATTTCAGGAGACTTTGATCACGGGTATCTCAGTAGGATTTTTGTTCTACATAACCAGCTAATTGAAGGAGCTATCAGGGAGATCACAGTTGAATTTGTTCTATCAGCTGCCTCACCTAGGCTTATCTAACTGTCCCAGGTACTGTCACTCTTTCTTTTTAACTGTCTTGATCTCTTGCAATCTTGCGGTCAACTGGTCCATATTACAATTGTATTTGTTCATATGGAATATATAGCAAATCAAGTGTTGGATGAGAGCATAAGGAACTACAGTTTCCAGAAAGGTAAGGCTCAAATTTGGGGCCTTTTTCAAAGGAAAGAGATAAAAGACAATCTTGCAATGGCATCCCTATATGATGCTTTCAAAATTGCACTTGATGTTAATAATGAAGATATTCTGGGCTGTGCCTTATATGTTTTTGGTTTCAATTTGGGACAAACCAAAACAGAGCAAGTTCAGAACAAATCCAGGGCACTTTCTCTCTTGATAAACCACAAATGCCCGCCTTAGTCGCCCATAAAGGAAAACGGTCAATCAGTTCAGTGAGTCATCTAAGGCTATTGCAGTGCCCTGTGTAATTCGGAGTCTCCAGCCAGTCAGCCTACTCACCACAAGGAACAAGCTCGTGTCAAGGAGCAGCAGCAAGATGAAAATCCTCTTGAGTAGTGAAATGCTTCTTTAGCTATGTTATCTATATGTCGTAATAATAATATGTTTGTTTTGTTTTTGGTCGAGCTCTGCTTCCTTTTGTTCGTATCAGCATCTAGAACTGTGTAACTCAAGTTGTAATCTCGTGGAGATCCAAATTCCCAGGGTAGACTCTAATGCTTCACATTCAGCTCATAGCTTTTCAACCATATTGTATTTGCTATGTTCCTATATAAATATAAATATATACACATTTTGCGTTTTGCCTTAAAATAATAATAATATGATATCAAATACTATAAAATAAAATCAGAGCTACCTGGGGATGCATCCACAAGTGTTTTTTCAGGCGTTCCCATCTTGGGAATAGGGGAGGCCTTGGGGACGTCCCTATAAATTCTGCATATTGACAATGAATTTTTTCACTTTCAATTTAATACAAATTTGGCATAAAAATTGTGCTAGTTCTTATATGTTAAGGTTTTATACTGTATATCTGCATGTTTTATTCATGTTTTCATATGAATATTTTAATTTTTCTTATATATTTTAATTCTTTCTATTTTTATATAGCTGTCCCCTGGCCGTCCCCAAAATTGGCTTGAAAAATTGGCGTCTTGGAAATGCGTCCCCCCATCCTCCATCTTGTAACCTTGAATAAAATAGAACATAACATAATAAAATAATAATAATAATAATTTAACCTCTATAACACAACATTTTAATTATAATAAAACTTAAAAACAAAACAAAACACAATAAGTAAAATATTTATAATATAATAATATTTATATTTTGAAGATGTATAAAATGTTATTCTTATAATATTTTTCATTTTAATAATTTTAATATACTACAACCTAACTTACGTCTCTTTTATACTTATTATCATTTTCTTAATACTTATTAGTAGCCTGATTTATTTGATGAAATTTTTATAGTGCTCCACGGGGACGTGTTCCTTGCCCAATTTCCCCACTTCCATCTTGGGGACGGGACCAATTTCCCCACCTCTGTCCTGAGGACGGGGATTTTCCTGTCCCCAATGCCGTTCCAAAAATGCAAAAAAAGGAAATGCCTCGAAAATGACATTTCACGCAAAATAGGGGACTTAGGGACGCCGTTAGGTACTGGGGACTGCCTAGCCGTCCCCTAACTGCCCCCATTACCTAACGATGTCCCCCTTTTTCCAGCCCAAAAAAAATGTCTACTTTTTTGGAAAAAGTCATTTTAAATTTTTTTTTAATTGCTGGGCGGGCCTCACGTGGGTATAAATAGCAATTAAAAACTATGGAACCCTATTTGGAGGCTAAAAAGGTAAAATCTTCTTCATTTCTTCATTTCAACCATTCTTGGCAAGAAGAAAAAGAAAGAGTAGCACAAGAAAATTTTCATTTTTGAGTTTCAAGAGGAGGGTTTTCAATTTTGTTAATGTGCTATGTATTTAGCTTCTAAAATGTCTATGGTGAACGATTTATCAATGTTATGATATGCATATTTGAATTCTCTCTCTATATATAAAAATTCTCCTATTTTTTAATAACTGTCCCTTGACATCTCGTCCCCTAAAATTTGGCTTTGAACCGTACCCATACCGGAAACACATCCCTGTCCCCTAAAACGTCTCCGTCCCAGAAACTCCGTAGACCATAAATTTTTTTATCATTATTAGTTGAAGTTTATAACTTACCTATGCAGGTGGTTATACATGATTTGGAAGCTTACACATAGGGCGATGAGGTCACTAAGAAAGTAGAGGCAACGAGAAAGCCAGGATTAGTGAGTATTACTCCCAAAGAGGATAGTTTATAATTTATATTCACTGTTGAATCTATAGGAGAATTCAAATCTTCTGATTTGCTTATTCATGCTACTGATGTCCTTACACAAGTACTTGATATAGTTCGTTTGTCATTGGATACTGCAGAAGGTGATGATCAGTTTGGTGAATTGGGGGCACACATGTGAGGGGGAGCGCCATAGTTTGGCTTGTCTTAGTAACATATCAACTTTGCTCACTTTTGTATCAATTAGTACTCCTTTCACTCTTGTTTTTGACAAGATGAAATTGTTAGTTAGGTAGCTAGCTAGGAAAGCCATTTCTCCATTTGTAATAATTAGCAAATTATTGTTCTTTAGTTAGAACCAAAACAATATTTATTAATTAATTAATTTCTTTAGAAACTTCTAGCAACTAATTGGTTAGGGTTTGTTAGGAGGTTATTAATCTCAGTCGTTGATTGAGAATCGATCTCGGTTGTTGGTTTTCCAACAAGAGTAGTATAAGAAGGGGTCAGTAGGCATTTGAAGAACACACCAAGAAGTTGGAGAGCATTTGCAGTGTTAGCAAATGAGTTTGCAGTGATAGCAAACTGTCTTACAGTGTTAGCAAGGGCACAGAGATAGCGTTGGGGATAGCAGTGGAGGAATATCAATATGAGGAATTGGGAGATTGTTGGAGTTCTCCCAGTGAGAAGCAAGAAATTTTGTATCTCTTAATTTGCTGAAGTTTAATATATTTCTCATCTGCAATATTGGTTTTCCCTTTAGGGTTTTTCCAGGGACAATTGTCCGAAAATATTGTGTTCATTGTGTTGCATATTTCTTTTCGTATTTTTATTGGTGAAGTTGCAGTTGTGTTATTTTTCAATATTAGCTTTGAATTAATTTTCGACAGTTAAATAATCTTTATAAGATAGGAGTTTAATAATCAGTGACTGCAATAGAATTTTCAGATGGTATCAGAGCTGAGTTGAGGGTAGAAAAGTTTTACCCTAGGAAAGGAAACAAATTGAGGGTTTATAAAACCTAGTTTGACCTCTTTCGAGTTATTTCTTTTATTTCTTTGAAATGGCCTCAGCTGGTTTGAGAGATTAGGACAAATTGGATGGTGCCTCGAATTTTGGTGTTTGGAAAGCCAAAATTTCTTTATTGCTAGAAGAGAATGGTATCAAGGAGTATGTTACCAGTGTTGTAACTGTACCCACAAATGCAACACAACTCGCACCAAAAAAGAAGGACGATGCCAAGGTGTGGAGGATAATCCTTGATGGTGTTGAGGATCATATTGTTCCACATCACAAAGTTAGATACTGCGAAGAAGATGTGAGACGCCATTATGAATATGTCCCAGAATGCTACCACCAACCGAAAGCTGATTCTCAGAGAAAAGTTGAAGAATACCCAGATGAACAAGGGAGAAGATGTCACAAGTTACCTCACTAGGCTTAGACTTGTCAAGGATGAGTTAGCAGCTGTTGGAGATAGTCCTAGTGATGATGAGCTAGTCAGAATAGCCCTAAATGGGTTTACTAAGCAGCGGGATGTCTTTGTTCAAGTTCTTAGTGGATGAGACACCTTACCGAGTTGGGATCGACTATGGAGTGATTTCACTCAGGAGGAGTTTAGAATTAGTCTTGTCAATGGAGCCAACAACAAGAGTCAGAAAAGTGAGGTGGAATAGGAAAATGTTGCCCTAGCAGGAAAGGGAAAAGAGAAGAAGGGGTCTAGCAAAGGATCAAACTCACAAAGTGAGAAGAAGGACCTATCTAAGGTCAAGTGCTTTGGTTGTCACAAGTTTGGCCACTATATCAGTGATTGCCCACAAAGGAAGAAGAATGGAAATAAGGGCAAGAAGTAGGTGGCAGCTTCGGCAAGTGTAGATGAGCTCTCTAGTAGATTGGAGGATGAGTTCTCGCTCATAGCTTTTTAGTTAGCACAACCTCAAAAGGTGTTTGGTATATAGACAGTAGGGCATCATTTTATATGACAGGAGTTTGAGAGTACTTCTCCAGTTACAAGGACACTGGTATCTAGATTTCTATGGGGAACTTGTCCAAGCTCAATTCAGTTGGGAAAGGGACTATTCAATTTCAGAGGGGGGTATGTGCATGATCATGGTATGCCAAAAAGTGGCGATGTGAAAAAAGCTTATTTTCACTCGTTCGAAAGCGCACAAATGCATATGTTGACTTTTTAGTAGGCATGGGTGTCAGTACACCTGACCAAGCCAAAAGCCAAAGCAAAAAGCTTAATCAGATATTTGATATTTGCCAGTAAATATATAACTCTGTACCCCAGCTGTGTTCAACATTTTCTCATTGTGAAAACGTGAACACGGCTAGGATAAAAAGATATCAGCTTTCAAATCTCCTATCTAATTTTGCTTAAATCCCAAGGTATGTGAAAGCTTCTAATTTTTATTGTTTTTATTATTTTTAAATAGAAATTTATAGTTTTTTATATAAAAATGAGGGTAGCAATGAGTTCTTTTATTATTTTTAAAAATTCATTGTAATTATCTATTTGTTTTTTCATTGTTATCAGACATGGAATCAGAAAACCCTCCTAATGATCCTGCAAACAACCCAGAACCACCTCCCAACAATCCCCCACCTCCAGAAGACGTATCTATCACAAACTCTCACCGTTGAGAAGATCTAATAGGAGATAATCTAAATGAACTTAGAGGAATTTAAACCACCTATGCCAATATCCCCACATTGCGCCCCATGTTTACGACATTGAACTCAATTATTGAAAACATGGAGAAACTTATACAACAACATAGTGCTGCACTTCTTTGGCGTGATTCCATGCACGCCTAGTTTGACAATGGGATTGATTATGATCAAGGCATGAACTTAAATATAACAAAACATGACATAGCTAATCTTTTTGTGGATACTAAAACCGGTCTAAAAGTAGACCAGAAAAAAATCAAGTTGTCAATTAAATGGTGCACAAATAGTGCAATACGTGACAACTTTTGGAACCGTTGGTGGATGGTTTTTGATAGACCACCTCACAACAATTTGGATGTCCCATTTTATTTTATTAAAAAATTGTATGCTAAATTTGTGCTCGGTCACAAGGTGAATTATTCGAGTGTGAGACCGAACTAGGGTGTAGGTTTAGGCGCTCCTTAGGATAGGCCATGGGCACAATGGGTGAAATCTTGCATATATGTCCCCCCTCCCAAGATTTCACCACCTCCCACAATGCATCATCTTGACATTATTGCTGAGGCCGACTCACAGACTATTCGAGCCATTCACACCTTGAGTGATCTGCTAGTTACGTAGAGCACAACATTGTTGCCTCCTCGTCCTGATGCTTCTGGTGCTTCCACATCCTACATGAGCTCACATGTTTGTGTGCCCCACACTTGCATTATATGCAAGAATATGTTCTTAGGTCCCTTGACTGATAGTGATGCATATAATTTTGCCTTCGATGTGGACGATTCTACACAGCACACTACAGGCACTGAAGTAGCTCATGGAGATGTGCATCAAGAGCCTATAGAGCCATGGACTCCCACTGTTACGGTAAGGGTAAACAGTTCACTTTTTACATTGTATTTAAATTTTATTGTTCGTATTTTTAGTAGAATTTCCTTATAATAATTTTCCACTTATATCTTTTTATGTGTTACATTTATATTCAGTTGATGATAGAGGAGGAGATGGCATAGGTGGAGGGGTCCACGCTTTTAGCCATATCATTTGGTCTTGACACTTCCATGGTACATATGTTTTAATGTACTCATTGGTTTCCTTTTAAATTATGATAGTAGTATATGCACATTGTTTTCTAAATTTTATGATCATCTTTTACATACTGATGCAGGTGTCACCAGTTGCCACCGGGGGGCAATGTGACGGGGTGCAGGTGTCTAGAATTGACAAGGGAAAGGTAATTAAGTAATCTAGTTTGTTTATGCATACATCTATACTTGTCAGTTGTGCGTACTCATTTTTAATTTACATGGTTTATTTGACAGAGAGTGGCATCTGATGATGTCGTGAGACCCTATTGTCATGATAGAGTCACATGCACATCCATTCGCATTGATAGCCCTATGGTACGTATATTTCTAAAGTTATTTGTGTGTATTTTATTGTCAAGTATATATAATATGATCAAGTTATGATAGTATGAAGTATCTGTTTGACTTTTGTAGGTCACTCCTAGTTTGAGGGAGGTAGAACGCCAAGGGTTTGTATCGCTGATGACTTAGCCAACATTTCCCGAAGAAAGTTCAACTTAGGTAAGTTTTAATGTTAATGTAGTTATTTTGTAAACATATATTTGCTATTGGAAGTATTTAACATTAAATAGTATAACGCGTAGATCAATCTTATGTTCAAAAATATATACAAGTCGAAGTCGACATTGGTGGCATTGTTCCTGTGCTACCAAAGACATATATTAGGTCTCTTGTCCGTGGGAGGAGACATAGAGGCGAGGTATATGAGAGTTCAATTTTAGTTTAAATTTTATTTATTATTGTTGAATATGATTCTGAATTTTAATCTAACTTGGGGTTTCACTTTTGTGTTTGAATGCAGGATCCATCAGAGCCAAAGAGTACTTCAAAGAGGCTGCATTTTGATGATCCACCAGTAGAATAGGATGTCCTAGAAACTTTTGTAGTTGAACTTCTTAGTTTGAGATGTCATATGACACATTTTGAGATGGCGTATACCACATTGTATCTAGATATGTTGACATGTAAATATGTACAGAATTATTATTCATTTTGATATATATGAAACTTGATATTCGATCCAATTTGTTAATTGTGTGTTCATTTATTCATTGTCAGTATGTAAATATACTTGTGTGTATGTACTCATGTGTATGATTTATGCCTTAAGTATATTCATGTATATTCAAGTACATTCTTCATAACCTAAATTCACGTGTATGGGCTACGTGCATGACTTAAGTGAATTCATGTTGTATGCTTTATAAAATATGCGCTACATGTATGCTTCATGACTTAATCAAATTTATGTGTATGCTTTATGTGCTACGTGTGTTCACACGTGTAATTCATCATTTAAGTGAATTCAAAATTTATGTGCTACATTGTATTCATGTGTGCCTACAATGCTAGTCTTGTCCTCGACATCAGTCAATTCTAATATCAGAATGATATTCCAAACAATGAAATAGTTACATAAACTTGTAAACAAACACAAGACATCATTCCTATATCACAACCAAGCCAAGATCACATTAGATTTATTCTAATCAATTCACTGTTGTCTGGATTGTTCCACGAGATAGAGAACCATAGAAATGCAGAGAACTTTATTTTCATTGATTGATTCGATTACAAATTTCAACCATTACTGTTCTCTAGCGTTTACTCGCCCAACTAGAGCTAATGACATAGTCCATTCAGTGTCGGGATGAATGGTTTGAAAGAAATCCAGTGGTGCAATTTTCAACTGACTCTCACTGCAAGTTTTGGCATCAAGCGAGGCTAGCGTGCCAAATTCAAAAAAATTTGAATCTCCCAGAACGGAGAGAGGTTATTGTAGGCCTCAGAAATGTGGTCATGTAGCATCTCACGAATCATCGATACCTCTCACGGAGTCCGAGATATGAGTCTCAAAAGTTTGCTGCCTAATTGTGCTTAGTGCACCTTGGGGACACTTTGGTCCGGCATGGTCTGGAACGTTCTACTAACTCAGTGGTTGAAACAGGGTTGTCCCTAGCATTTAACCGCCCAACCGGAGCTAATGACACAATCCATTCAGTGTCGGGACAAATAGTTTGGGAAAAACCCATTGGTGCAACTTTCAACTGACCCTCACTGTAAGTTTTGGCATCAAGCGAGACTGGCGTGCCAAATTCAAAAAAAAATGAATCTCCTAGAATGGAGAGAGATTATTGTAGGCCTCACAAATGCAATCCTGTAGCATCTCACGGATCACTGATACCTCTCACGGAGTCCGAGAACCGAGCCTCAAAAGTTTGCTACCCAATCGTGCTTAGTGCACCTTGGGGACACTTTGGTCTGACATGGTTCAGAACGTTCTACTGACTCAGTGGTCGAAACAGGGTTGTCCCTAGAATTTACCCCTCCAACCAGAGCTAATGGCACAATCCATTCGGTGTCGGGATGAATGGTTTGGAAGAAACCCATTGGTGCAACTTTCAACTGACCCTCACCGCAAGTTTTGCAATCGAACGAGACTGGCGCGCCAAATTCAAACAAATTTGAATCTCCCAGAATGAAGAGAGGTTATTGTAGACCTCAAAAATGCGGTCCTGTAGCATCTCATGGATTGTGGATACCTCTCACAGAGTCTGAGAACTAAGCCTTGAAAGTTCGCTTTCCAATCGTGCTTAGTCCACCTTGGGGACACTTTGGTTCGGCATGGTCCGGAATGTTCTACCGACTCAGTGGTCGAAATGGGGTTGTCCCTAGCATTTACCCGCCCAATTGAAGCTAATGGTACAGTCCATTCGGTGCCAAGATGCAATCTTTGAACACTATCCCTTCATCCCAGGGAATCATCATTTTACTTTGGACACATTTGACCAATTTTGACTCAATGACTCCAACTATTACATCATTTGATGATACAAATATACATGGAATTAAGACAATACAAATGTAAGGATACAAAATTAAGATGATGCAAATTATATAAGGATACAACATTCATAGTAAGGAAACACATTTTTTGCACTTTACATGGCATTAAGACGATACAAATGTGAGCTCTTAATATTTGCAAATCAACCCCATGGGCTCTTATATATTTCAAATTTTGCATCTAATTTTGCATCAAATTTTTTATATACAAAATTTGGCATCTAAATATGCACATTACATTCGATTATTGTTTTTATATACAAAATTTGACATCTAAATATGCACATTACATTCGATTGTTGTTTTTATATACAAAATTTGGCATGTAACTATGCACATTACATTCGATTGTTGGTTTTATATACAAAATTTGGCATCTAAATATGCAAATTACATAACTATATATAAAAAATAAGTGTCCTTTTCGCTCCAATCCCTGCATTTGGAAGGATGAAGAAAAGTTAATAGAGAATATAAGAAGTTTATATAAGTTTGAGAAAAAGATTATGAACATGTATAAGTAACTAAATGAACCAAAGAACATGACTAGACAATGCATAGTGAAGTTTACCATCATAAAAGATGGGCTAATCAAATGCACACCTTGATCTTCTATATCTATCATATACGTATCCATCTGCATTTACAATCCACATCATACAAAACAAAGTTTATTGGCTCAAACAAATAAAGCAAAAAACTACAATTAATTTATTGTACGTAATCATAATAAACATGGAAAACCTTGCAACTTGAGTTGAACTTACCTACTAAAGTGTTCCTGAAAGGTCATCTCTATGCTTGAGAGTATTCAATATTGCTTCATGATCAACAAATACTCCAAAGTTCCTTTGTCTTTGGTTTTCCTTGATGTTTCAACAACTTAACATTGGCTGCTATAATAAGGTGTGAATACATGAGAATGGTTTTGTGATTCTCATAGTCTTCAAATGTAGGAATGCCATTATTTCTAATCATATATGTGCACAACCATGTTCCCACAACAAAATGTGATCCTGTTGGATATGTGAACATATCATCATCTATCATCAGTTGTGCAAGTTTCTGCTTTCCTCGTACACAACGTGCTAACTAGTAATCCGATCTCTCATCATTCCCTTGTGGTGCAACCAATGCAAAAACATGTCTTAGCTATATAAGATCTGAAAGATGGTCATAGTCAAGTTAACAATCCATGTCATCATTTATTATAGAGACCATGAGAGATAAAGGAGTAAGATAATGTGAACCCATGTATCAACCCACTCACTTGACTCACACTAATCCCAATCACACTGAAGACAACTCAGACAATAACAAGCCAACTCTCGTGTCCAAATGGTTCATGTACTAGCATCTTAGCTTCGAAATGAATGCATTTTTGATGAATCTTTCATAGTTTGACAATCCAACCTATCTCTTATTGTGCTCAACTCAACCAACCAAAAGAATCTGCGCACCACTGAATCAAGAGTCCCCCCTCCTGTGACAATGCTGAAGTACACCAATCAATAATAGAACGGGCATCAATGATTTCTGCACCTAAAATCCTCAGTTTCTCCTTAACTAGAGCTCTCTTTACGCATACACCTACTCCATCATGCTCCGCTTTTACATGACGGGCCTCAAAAAAACTCCAAATATGAGGTACACCTCTCTCTACATGCATTCTACATAACCAATAAAACATACGAGCATTTTTTAATTGACTTGTGCAGTTATCTGACCAAATGAGATGTCTATCTATAGCAATATTATTTTTCCACACTCACTCAAAATAATTCTCAAAGAAATGTTGGAGAAACTCAGATGAGTGTGATCTATCATTTCTCATATAAAAATGGTACTCTCTGATTATCTTCTGGTCATCTTCTATACTATCAGGGGAATGTCTATATGTTATGTGCACAAAAATAAAAACTTGAATAGAATTGTAATATTGAGCTTGCAACTCATTTTGGGGCTGCAATGTATAGTTCTCTGCAAAGTCAACAACCAATATAATAGTACCAATCGGGAAAGTGTCCTTACATATCCTGAATTGTTGATCCAACCAATGAGACCTATGCCTATGCCTTGCATACTTGTAAAAAAGATTCTTCCTGAAATCTGAAATAAAATCAGCTACATTGCATTCTTTAGTAACCAACTCACATCTAGAGCCTTCACCTCCACTTTTTAATGTATATTTAATGGTTTCATATACCTTTTTGTGGACAATTGTCTTTCTAAAATCATGTTTGCAACCCTCATGAAAATATTCAACAAACTTCACTAGCCCACCACACTCTGAGCACTTGTCATTTAAGCAATATTTTCTATAAAAGAAACATCCATCATCTCTAGGACACAAAAAATGATCTAGCAAGTCTCTTGATGATTTTGGAAGAGCACTTGCACCACACTTCTCCAACATTTCACTACTATGCAAATTAGAATGAATGGATCGTAACAATTCATGGTGCATTGAAAACTCCACATGATATTTGCAACAACAAGTATTTCAAATCTTAAGAGGCACACAAAAAAAGGCTTCAGGGCTTCAAAAGCTCTTTGTGATATTTGCAATGTTGGATGTGTCTCACAAATTTTTTTGAACAACATTGTTTGACTCACCTCCAAATAATGTTTGGGATACGGGGTGCGGTCTCGAATGCCAATTCTCAACTTCAAGACATCCTTCACATTTGGTGACACTCTTGAGTTAGATTGCCAAAATAGTTGAATTTGATCCTTTGCAGCATTGGTAAGCTTCTTATCACAACGTGAAAGTCTCCCACCATAAGCCCATGTATCATTTTGAATAGGATCATCAATTTTTTCTCTTCTTGCAAGTGCTCTATCCAAAACTTTACAATTTAGATTCAAGTCAACACAAGTTTGTCTCATCAAACGAGCCTTTCTTAAATGATGACTTACTAAGGAGGTTGTAATAACCCTTCTAGTGGATCTCTTATCTTTTTCCTTTGTAGTCTTTCCAATAGAATTGAGAGCACTGAAAACAAATTTCTCACAATAATAGCATTCATCTATTTTTTCTTGTTCACACTAATCTTCAATTTGACTAGTATACGTCTCATCTTCTGCATCTTTAACAATTGCACAAACATTTGACATTGCTCAACCAACGTTTTGTGGCTAAAAAATTGATCAAAAAGTTTTGAAACCCACAACCGAATGGTTCTTTCTGATCTCTTGCCATTGAAATTGCTCATTATATTCTCATCAATTTCAAGTAACCATTTAGTTTTTCTTGAAGGTCTCAATTTTGAAGTTTTTCTTTCTTCCTCCAAAGGGACTTCATTTCTCATATAATTTGGAGATGTGGTACGTCGATTTGGTTCTTGTGTACCATTATCATTGTCAATTCCTTCATATTTAATCGGTGGATTGTCATTGACAATGTCCACACTTCCATTGGCCACATCTACATGTTCATTTTCAAAACCTACATTTTCATCTTCAAAACCTAAAATCTCATTTTCAAAACCGACATTTTCATCTTCAAATTCATGTTCTTCACTTGAAACCACATTCAAAGGTGGGTCTATGCGGACATCTTCATTCATATTTAGCATACCTTGTCTCTTGTTCTGATGGGAAACCCTATCCATTTCTCTATACACTTCAACATCTTCATTTGTGAGTCTCCTCTTCCGTGTATGCTTTCGACGACTACTACTCCCCATAGTTAGACCAAAAATGTGATGCATATACCTTTGGTAATTTTGTATAAGAGAATGTACCTTCAGAAGATTAGTATTGACAATAAATGAAATAGTAACTAAATAAACCACAATTATAACAACTATTTAGCAATTTTAAGATCAATTGAGCATCCTATGACTCTCTATCTAAGAGTGTTAATAGAAGCTCTTAGCAAGCTACCATTAATGACAGTCCTATAATGAGAAATGATAAAGATTAAGCTAAAGCTAACAATTAGATCAAATTGAATGCTAATTAAGCTCTTAAAATGCCTTTCTAGCTATAAAATGCAAGAGGTTTGATGCAATTATAAGATGTGTGGTTATGAATTATGATTTATTTTGGTCTTCCTTTTATAGATTTATGCAAGGGTAGGGGGTGTAGTTGTGTTGATCATGATTAAGCTTGAGTTGAGTCTTTGGTTCCACCCTTTGAAGACAATGCAAAGCTTATGTCCTCAAAGCTTGGGACAAGTAGACAAGATGAGTGGATACGATGTTCTTTCACTTTGAGTGATTGAGATTAAATTTAGCTTGATCCATGTGAATGTCTTTCTCAAATCCTATTGGTTGATTGAATTTCCTCTCCTTTTGGGTTGTTGAGAGAAATTAAGATTTATTAAATGATCTAAATTTATTTCTTTAGCCATGTACCCCTTGAATGGGTTAAATTTGATTTAATCCAAGACTATACAATTAATAAAATTAATTGCACTTTGATTTGATTGCATTTGATTAAAACACTCAATTTTGATTTATCTTGAATTAAGACTTGATTTTAATTTTGATTGGCTAATTATGCATTGTGATTCAATTACTTCAATTTTGTCCTAAATTTGCTTTAATTTGACTTGATTTATCCTTAATTGTCTTTGTCCATTTTCAGGTAATTATAAATGCCCCTCTTTGAGTTGACGTGCGAAGCATGTCGATTCAAAGAATACTCTGATCTTGCTTGATGATAGGTCCTGATTCATTGATGGTCGATCTTGGATGTTTGTTTGATGTCTTTCGATGGTCAATCCTTGATTTATGATATGAGATTGATGAAGATTTCGATTGATTTGATACCCTTGATGCAATTCTGATGATCATTATTTGATGGTTGTTCTGATGATGGATCCTCGATATGATGTTAGAATTTGATGAAATATTCTGATGCGATACCTGATTTGATGATTGATCTTGATGCGATGCCCCATTCGATTGATGTAGGAAAAATTTCCTGATAAAAACTTTTTCTTTGTTTTGATGATCAGTCTCTTGATTTTTGATGATGATACTGCTGATGTTGATTTATCCAATGGTATGCCCCCTCGGAAATGAAATAAAATTTGATTGTTGTTTGATAATCTCTATGATTTAGGTCAATTTGTATTAATTTAGTTCACTTTTTCATGAATTTTATTTTATTTCTGATATTGATGTTTGGTCTGTTTGATTTCAAATGCCCCTGTTTTAATTGATTTGATGAAAAATTAAAGTTCCTAGGTCAATTTTAGTGAAATAGTCCTTCCTTAGATCAAAGTTACCTCTTTTTAGGTAAAAAAGCTATATAAAGGGGTCAAAATCCCTTTTTCACTATTCATTTTTACCTCCACTTTTCACTTTTACTCTCTTTGCCTCTTTTGACTTTTCATGATGTCTGTCCCCATTCGCAAGCATCAGTTTGAGAAATACCACCACTATCAGTGTTTGCCTTGCTCAGGACCTCCGGTGAGTCCTTATACCTCTTCACTTTTTTTGTTTATGCATTTAATTTCAAAATTTTCAAATTTTTCCTTGTAAACAACCCTTTTTTCTCTTTTTTTTTCAAAATTGCGCTTTTACTTATTTTAATGGTACTTTTGCCTTTGAAATTGCACTTTTGCACTTTTGATGGGCGCTTCTGCGAATTGGTTGAGCACTTTCGCTCACCAAATTTGTGCCCTTTTCTGCTTTTACTATGTATAGGTGTGCTTTTACAACTTTAAAGAGCGCTTCCACTATGTTTTTGAGCACTTTTGATTATTTTCCCGCTTTTAAAACATTAAAGAGCGCTTTCACACATTTAAGCAACACTTTTGAATTTTTACACTTTTATACCATGAAATAGTGCTTTCAGTCTACAAAATTTTTGAATTTTGTTCAAGTCCACTTTTTGATTTTCTTCGACGTTGTCAATCAGTTGATAGGTGAAGTTCCCAAACTTGACATCCTTAGCAAGTTGTAATAGTCAGCATGAGTCAGTTATAATTGGAATATCATTCGTCAATCTAGATTCAGATGATGGGTGATGATAAAATTTCCATTCTATCTGAGTAGAAACACAAAATTTGATTGTGGTTTGATAGGTTTATAAATTTTTGATTGACTTAGGATGGTCCCAATAATTAGTGATTTAAATTATGATGTGTTTGAACTTGCTTTTTGTAGGAGGATCTTGGGTCCTTACATATCCGTGGTGCGTATCCTTTGTCATGGAGTATGATCCCGAACTTGAGTGCTGCTGATCATTGACATATTAGTTGGTGTGGCTTGTCCTTTCTTCTCTATCTTCCTCGGTTCTGAGTGAATTGGGGTCTTATCACTACTATGGCTGAACGTTGGCACTTAGATCATAACACCTTTCATCTTCCCATGGGGGAGATGAAAACTACACCGGAGGATGTATATCGCATTCTATGGTTGCCTACTTGAGGAGAGCTTGTCTATTATGATTCTATTTATGATGGCTCAGCATGTCGACGAGTCTTTAGAGACCCTAATATTAGTGATGCTCACTTCCAGTGGGCTCAATTTGTTTCGTTCCCTATTTTACCAACTGTTCTTGGTACTTTGATTGGAGGTTTCCTTCTTCCTGATAGGCACGGGCATGGATTTGTTGTCGGCTAGGGTCCCATTCTAGAGGACTTGATGGTAGAGCCTCGTCAGTTCGACTAGGGTTCCTGTGTGTTGGCTCAGTTATATCATGAGTTGCACACAGTTGTGTATAAACATTCTACCACTTTGACTGCTAGGGATATCTTATTACAGCTTTGGACCTAGCACTAGTGCATTTGACCACAAATTTTGACCAAAATTTTTTACCAAAGTACAAAATGGTTTTACTTGGTCGCATTATAAAGGATAAATTTTGTTTTTTTAAACTTTTATGCCAGTTTTGGTTGAAATTTCGACCAACTATGGGTTGGTCAAAATTTTGACCAACACGGGCATAAAAGTTAAAAAAAAAAAAGCAAATGCATCTCCATTTCATTTTATGTTGTGCGCGCGCGAAGATCATATTCGAACGGAGTGAAGCTGGGAGGGAAGATTGCAATTTACTACCTTTCTACCACTGCTCTTCACTATCAACAATTCTGAGTATGTTCTCTGCTTTTTGTTTTCTTGTGAATTGTAATGACAGTGATCTCCACATTGTGAAACATTAGCAGTTCATGTTGCCACTGGTGTTTCATTTTGCTTTGTCAACTAGATAACAGTAACCTTTGGTGTTTCATTTTGCTTTGTGAAAAATTAGTAGTTCGTGTTGCCACTGGTGATGGCCCTTCTAACCTTATGGCCCTTCTAACCTTTTCTTTAGCCATCCCTAGGCTTCACCAGGAGATTATCGATGATGCTAGCCGAAGGTTCTATAAATCGTGCTAGAACTATATAGTTCTAGCGCGATTTATAGAACCTTCAGCTAGCATTGAATGAACCAAATGGGTGGATGAATCAGTAATTTATAGAACACGGTTCAAACCATTGAATGAATCAAATGGTTTATGCAGATTATGGGAAAACGTTGTGATCACAGTGAAGAGCAGTGGTAGAAAGGTAGTGTTAATGGTGGCTCGGTATAACAGTGGGTGAACCGACCACATAAGTCATATATTTTATGCTGGGAAACATTCTAATATGTTGAGTCGATGGTGTTCCAATGACCAATTTGACACAGAAGTGTCGACGAGGACACAAAGATTGATAAAGCCCTAAGTTTCAAGGGTTTGGGGTCCCAATTTGGGGGTTTGGTATCTGCAGAGCACTGGAGTCTAATTGCTTCGAGATTTGGGCAATTTAGGACATAAATAGGCACTATCTAGGAGTTGAGGTGTATAAGAGGTCATTAGTTTGCACTTCCTTTGTTATTTGAGCATTTTCATGTGTTAAAAATAGGCTATCAGTCATACTTACCAGTGTTTGTCCAAAATAACAATATAGAAGCTTTTGGTATGTTGTAGAGTCTTGTAAAAGGTAACTATAAATGTGGTTATCTCATTAAGTGCTTTGAGAAAAGAAAGAGTTATTTTCATTACAAATTTGCAGCATGGCCAATAGGCAAGGTATTGGGCTTTGGGGTCCAATTTGTGAAAACTTTGTGAAGTGGGATCATAGGTTGTGTTGGGATATTGTAACCAAGCAAAGTGAAGACAATAAACTCAATTCCATCTTTTAGGGACCCTTTGAGATTGCCTTGAGAAGTCAGGCTCTTGAGCATTATAGGTTTGGGTAGGCTACAGTGCCTATACCTCTGAAATTTCTAAAACTTATTGTGAATTACAGTCATAGACTCCCTAGATCATCATGGAATTCTGTAATTCAGATAGTTCATTGCCTTGTCTATGTTATTTCTTTCTATCATTTGTAATTAGGATTGCCTCATCTTTTATTGGTGAAAACTTATCAAATAGTTATATTCCTTGTATATTCTATTGCTTTCTATTAATGCTTCAATATATATTTTCCTAGAAACCTTATCTTTTTCAAAAGAACCCATTTTAGGCTTTTGTAGACATGCATGAAAAATGTGGTAATATAGACAGGCAGTGAACTATTTGAAAAATTACCTCAATGAAATGTGGTCTCATGTTTTTTAATTTGTCCCGAGAGCAGTTCAGAAAGATACTACTCATAGTTCATAGAATTAACTTATCTCGAAGAGAAATATCAATACTAGAAGTATACCTATTTTTTTTTAATCAATATAATTTCATGAATTAATAACTATGAATGAAATTCATGAACTTTATAAAGTACTTATCTCTTTATGTTAATTCTAATGGAGACACTTTATATTTCCTGGAAATCTCTCCAAAGATGCACTTGAGTCTAAACTGTTAGTTGCTCCAAAGAATGATGTCAAATTGTACCATAAAAGCCAAGAACATTCATGAACATCTCTCCAGTCCACTAGAAGAAATTACCTCCACATTGAAGAACCAAATCACAATCTACATAGACTCTTTCTCTTTGAGAGATGTCTCAGTTTTTCTCTATAAATCCTGGATGCTACAATCACTTTCACAAACTCCTTGAAATTTTTTCTAATGCATTGTTCAGTTAAGAAGAATGAGCCTTGAGAATATCAGTAGCGTCTGCATGAACTAATGCTTTATTTCCACCAAAGAACACTAAGGGGATTTTTAACAAAGGTTAGAGTTGTATGTGCTTTTCTCAATATGTACAAAAATGAAGAGAAAAACCAAGCACGTGAGCTGCTTCACACATAGTTATGGGTTTTTCTATGATTGACATCTTCTTCAAATGGAACCTTCTCCCCTTTATAACATCCAATACTCCTCTTCCTCATGTCTATTAAGAGTCACAACCCTTCACAATTACCACTTTTTGAAACAACACAACCCTTCATAATTTTCATTTTTTGAGAAGGTCACAAGCTTTCTTCTTTTTATTTCTTTCTTCTTTCATTAATCCTCTCTTGATTTATATCCTCCATTCCCTCTTCTCCATAAATATGGATCCCTCTCTGAATTAAGTACTGTGTCATATTCTTATTGCCTGATAATTCAAACTAAATCTCCTTTTTCCGCTATTACCCTATTTCCACATCTGATTTCGTCTCAAATATTATAATTCTTATTTTATTTGCTTTTATTTCTGCCATAATTGTGTTGTGGACCCGCTCTAACTTGAGAATGCATTTTCCCTTGTATTCTTCTTCCATTCAACACCTATTTGTGCTTGCATATTTTGAGGATACACATCTCTTTGGAAAGATGCACCCATTTAAAGGGGTCATATCTCGTCATTGCTATCTTGTTGATTAGATTTGCACTTCTCATTCTTGATAAAAAAATTGCCCCCTTTCAAATGAAGCTGCCTTCTCCCTTTTATACCTCATAGTTTGAGGGAGTCACAACTTTTCCTCTCATGCCTTTTGATCATTCATTAACTTAATTTTAATTAAATTTATGTTAAATTTTATTTTTATTTTTTGTATTTTAATTTTGTTATAATTATTATTTAATATTAAATCCTATTTCAGAAAGGGGACATTACAATTAGTGAGACCATGTATCAAACATTTCATTATCCTTAAATTATGTAGATAGTCTGAGTATTCTTACCAAATGAAAACAAGTCTTCCCCAATCCAACTTGAAACAATTTTTGGAAGCTACATCATATTTTGTGAAATGTTCAGTGCAGTCAATATGTTATAATGCTTCTTTCCTCCATGAATATGAACATAGGTGTGCCAGAAGTGATTTGTGAACCTATGACACAAAAACTTTGAATTTAAAGGCCCCATAGGATTCTAGATCACCTAACTGAAATTTTTCCATGTTTAGCAATTGTGGAGAGCATAGGATTTATCAATGTAATAGAGAATAATTATAATCTAACTTTATATTTACATATTTATCAATGTATATAGTAATATCAATTATTGATATTGATATGTATGTATATATATAATAAATTATTTCTCATAATAATCATATAGTCAATATGATTTATCTAATCGATGTTACAAACATCAACACTCCAATATTATTTACTTGCAAATATGGACCTCAAAAATATCAAAATATAATATGAGAATGGGAAAATTTGATTCGCTTGAATTTTGAAATCTTCACGTAGTTTGATCTGAAAATAGATTTAATTTACTAAACTATTCAAAACTTTCATCAAATTCAAAATTTTCTATGTTGTGAAATGTGCTAACTTTTTAGTTTGAGTTTTTTCCCTTCATTTTAATTAATCAATTTAACTTAATTATTCTTTAAGCAATGAAAGAGGTAAAAATGGTGTGATTTCTAATAAAAGTTAGTCATAATTTAGATAATGTGTGGTTCTATTTATACAAATTTATACATTGGGTTTGTAAGTTTTTGAATAAACTGTAAACCCTTATTTGCATAGTCATGGCCAATATAGAAAATTTTGTTTTGACCAAAACCCAAAAACTGACAAGATCTTCCTTCTCAAATGAGGAAAGCCTCAATTCATTGATTCCCTCAACTAATATAATTGTCTCTTTATCCGCTCCAATTTTTGTTTTAGAAGCAATGAGGAATCAATGTTTACCACTTAAATTCATCACTTGTCTTAGTAGTGTCTTGAACCTTCTTAGTATTTTCCTCTTCCTCTTTCTCATTAAGCACTATAGTTTTCTCTAAAGGAAAAATGTCCTATTCTTTGTTTCTAGTTGTGTTCCTTGAAGGAGGGACACCTATTTCACTTTGATCTTCTGCACCACTACTCTTTGGATGAGCAGTTTTCTTATCCTTCTTATCACTCTTCTTTGTTGTATCCCTCTCAATCATAGGAGCATCAAAGGAAAATATATATATGTCTTGTGTGGATGCATAAGGTATATCCTAAAAATTAATATCATCTATAAGTGCTTATTACATAGGAACAACTTCAACCTTCTTCATCTCCTCTACTATTTTAGTAGTCATCATTTTAGTTTGTTTCTTTTTCCTCTCTTTCTCTTCTTTGTCCATTCCCATGATGGTATTCACCCATTTTTTGGGGCTGGAACTCTTATGCCTACATTTGAGACAATTGGACTCTTTCCTCATTTGAGAAGGAAGACCCAAAAAATGAGGACCCCCTCTTTTCACTTGGCAGTATTGTGAGGTTTTCACACCATCACCCCCATTTCAAATGGGGACCCCCTCTTTTCGCTTTGGTAGTATGAGTAGTGGTCTTAGTTGGTACCAATTTTCAAGTCTCCAAGTTTGAGAGATGAGTTTGAGCAACTTTGCCTCATTTACGAGTCAAGAGCCGGACCTTGAAATGTGAAGAGGAGAGCAAGATCTAGTGTTTGAGACTTGAGAGGTAAAGAGAAAGTAGGATGCACCATCAATGGTGATGATGCATGAAAGTTGTTATGAGAAACAAATCCAAATGGCATTGATATGGGTGTGAGTTCAAGTCTGAATTAGATTGTGAACAAGGTATGAAATTGAGGTGAGAATGAGTAAGATCCAAGTATGATAAATGGACAAGTATGAATGTCAACATTCAGTTCAGGAATGAATCCCATTGAAAATGGAGGCAAAGAGAGTTATCACGGACCTAATTTCAATGAGGAATGACCAAGAAAAGTTTAGCTTTGGATGAGCTATGCCAATAAAGTAACTCCCATTACAACCACTTTGTAGCTCATTCAATAATAAATAGAGGCCACATACATTTCTTTTTAAATAGTGGCTATTAAATATATCATGCTGGTAGACCTGATGTTAAAATACATTTTGTATACAGGCATTTATTGCTTATGTTAATGATGTAATAAGACCCCATTAGTTATGCCAATAAAGAAACTCCCATTACAACCACTTTATAGCTCATTCAATAATAAATAGAGACCACATACCTTGAAGTGTGTGCCATCCAATTCTCTCAAACTTGATGAATCTATTCTTTCAACATTTGTAGTAGAGCAAGGAATCCATAGGAAGTGTATGCTGATTTAGAGAGAGGAAACCCAAAGAAATAAAGTTGGTATCTAAAAGGGAAGAAATATGCTATGGACCTGTCGTCTGAGGAACAATTGCAGTACAGATGAATTGTGGTAGAAGGCATGGGTAAAACGTGATTGGGTATGGATAAACAATACCAATAGTTTACTATCCAGATGAAGAATTATCTGATACATCTAAAAAATAAATTGGATTATGGAAGCTCTGAAGATTGCTTTATGGAGATTTAGAATTTAGCAAGCATTTTTCTAGCATCTCTTTTGTGCATTTTCATCATGAAGGTAACAATGCAAATAATGCCTTAGCTAATGTGAGGATTCTCCAAGACCATCTCTTTTTTCTTCAATGATGATGTGGAATCATAAACTTTGTTAGGAAGCATTCTACTGGATGATAAGTCACCTTGATTACTTTAAAGAGTATCAACTTGTCATTCCCAATGGTAGTTGTCTCTTAATCATTGGTTTGTTATATTTTGATGTGACCCTTTGTTCTATCCTTGGTGTATGTTGGTATTGAAGGCATTTGTATTGATGAGAGCTATTTATTTCGATCGCTGCTATGTTCTCACATAGGTCATTGCTCTATTTCTCATGGTATTCTAGGTTTTGAGTTATCTTGCTTGTTTGATGCTTTAGTATGTTTCCTAGTGTCTACATTTTGGTTATGTATAAGGAAATTTAGTTATTCCCTTGTGTTCCATTTATGGGTACTAAGGGATTCCCTTTGGTAACAAGAGACTTGTTCATGTTTATCTGCAGGTTGCAAACAAATCATCCTTCTTCCACCAACGAGTCATTCCATTCAAGAAAGACCATGTCTGACGATATCAACACACAAAAAAATAGGGAGACAATTGCTAGACTATGGTCTAACTTAAAAAGAAAGGGTGATGGAAAATGTTATTGTCCTTGCAAACTTTGTAAGGGCTTAAAGACTCGAAGATATCTAATCAAAACAGCTGAGGAACATTGTAGGCAACATGGTCACATTGAAGGGGGAAACAAATTTCGTCCATTGGTATGTATTTTAATATTTTATAAAATACATAAGACATGATTTGATGATGACAACATGGTCATGGTTAATATAAGGTCATCATTTTCATATAGGTCAACGTCCCTCAGTTTCATGTTATGGACCATGACAATCTGGAGAATGTGGATTTCCAAATGAGGGAACATGGAGATGTGAATATAGAAGTAGAAGGTAATGATATCATGGAAGAAGACCACGATGATGAAGAAGATCAAGATGATCATGATGATCAAGATGATGATGATGTTGATGCAGAGCTTGATGTACCTATACTTGAGAAGGCACACGAGCCCCTATATGAAGGCTCTGAAAGAACTCTTCTTGCCGCTGTATTGTTGTTGGTGAACTTGAAGGTTATGAATGGTTTATCCAACATAGCAATGACACGTATGTTAAGGTATGTCATCTTTTTTCATTATTTTAGTCATAATTTCCTTACAATTAATATTGAGTGAATCATGTAGCAATTAATATTCTTTAAATTAACAAATTATATTTTTGGTTGTAGGTTGATAGGTGAGTGTTTGTTACCACCATCAAACATTCTACCTCGCTCATACCGAGAATTATCTACCATTATGAAAGATATTGGAATGGAATATCAAACAATACATGCATGTCCGAATGATCATATTATATATTATAAACAGCATGAATTTGCAACAGAATGCCCTATTTGTCATATTAGTAGATATCAATCAGATCGAATAACTAAAAAGGTGCCTTGCAAGGTTCTTCGACATATTCCCATTATTCCACGTTTGCAACGATTATTCAAGTGCAATAGCTTGGCACAATTTATGGATTACCATGCACACAATAGGGATGGCATTATGCGAATGTCTGCAGATGGCTCAACATTTAAGGAAATAGAAGAAAAATGGCCACACTTTAAAGAAGAACCTCGTAATCTCAAGCTTTCATTGGCAGCAGACGGTGTCAATCCGTTTGGAGAGATGAGATCTACTTACTCAGTGTGGCCTATTTTTGTTATCAACAATAACATTCCTCCTTGGTTGTCCATAAAGAGGGAGCACATAATGTTGTCACTGATTGTTCTAGGTATTTTTTGATTTAATGGTCATCTAAATTAATTTATTATTAATAATCCATCAAAATGGTCATAATAATTATGTAATGTTTTTGTTCATTCAACTAGGTAAGTACCAAGTTAAAGATATCAATGTATATATTGAGCCCCTTATCGACGAGTTGATGGTGTTATGGAATGAGGTCACTATGTATGACATCTCTAGACCAATAGGACAAAGATAATTTCAATTCCATGCAATGCTTGTATGGACAATACATGATGCCCCTGAGCTAACACATTTTTGTGGTATGTTCTCTTCTTAACGCCTCTTTTTTGGTATGTTATAGTGCTAACACAAAGTTAACACATTTAATCCAATTATACATGATCTTGTAGGTCTTCAGACGAAGGGAAAATTTGCATGTCCAGTTTGTGGTCCAAAGACAAAATCTCATCATTCAAAAATTTTGAGAAAGCAGGTGTTCAATGAGAATAGACACTTTCTCCATAGAAATCATAAGTACCGAATTACTGAAAAACATCTTTTCAATGGGAAAGAAGAGACTACATCAAAGCCACGGAGAATGACACCTCGCCTATGGAAGTTGGCATACAATAAAATAAATCATCGAGGTAATGTCATTCCATCTTATGGGTTTTGTTTCAAATTTATATTTTGATATTGTGTTTTGGTTACTGATGATGTAATTGATGCTTGTGAAGGTCGTCAAGGCATCAATGACCAACTTCCAAAAGGACTAAAAAGTTATCCTACACAATTTAATAGGTTGTCGTACTACGAGCAACTTCCAATCATGCATTTTTTTGATCCTATGCATATTGGAAAGAATGTAACAGAGACATTATGGAAAATATTGGATGGAAGGCGTGACAAAGACCAAATTATCAAAATTTGTAGTGACATTGAAGAATCCAACCATGCAATGAAAATTTTTATTCGATCAAATAACAATGGAGACCAGATTGATACAAGTGCCCTTCCATGGTTATTGTCGGAGCAGTAGAGCAATGCTATAAAAGAAATTATAAAAAAAATATGATTTCCCATAGGATTTACTGCGAACATAAATGATCTCATATCAAAGAAAAGTGAATTTGGGCCAGGGATGAAAACACACGATTGGCATATATGTTGGCATTAAACAGAATTGCCACTAGTGACAACACTTATTTGCATTCTGGGTGCAAACCGAGCAGACAGTGCAAACCGAGCAGACAGTGCAAACCGAGCAGATAGTGCAAACCGAGCAGACAGTGCAAACCGAGCAGACAGTGCAAACCGAGCAAGTTAGTACAAACTGAATAGGACAATGTAAACCGAGTAACATCATGTCTACCGAGTCACCAGTATTTACGAGTTCAAAACCTACCGAGTGATCAGTATGAACCGTGCCTTCACTTCTACCGAGTGCATGACGATGCCGAGTAATGCAGTGGACGCCGAGTATCAGAAAGTCACCGAGTTAGTTTGCAGGAACCGTGTAACCATACTTGGGCCGACTTAGTAGCACTTATGTTTATTTGTCAAGTCGACTTTGTAATTGTAATTGAAATTAATTGTTTAAGACCTGTATATAAACAATGTTGTAAAAATGTCAAAAAATGAAAGTAAGAAGCATATATGTGAAAAAGAAAGAAAGGCAGAGATAAGCGAATTACAAAGGGCTTCAGCAGTATAAGGAACAGCAAAGACAAATTCATCACAGAAGGTGATCAGTACATCAACGAATCTCAATCAACAATCCAGTTGCAAAGCCAGAGATCTACTGGTTCATCCTAACAGGTGAATCAGTACTAAATCCTTTAATCGGGTAGACTTAACAGTCTTTTGTAAAATCTCTTTACCGAGTGCATACTTCATTGTATGTTTTGTAAATCCTTTAACAGGGTGGATTTAGCAATCCTTATTGCTCCTAACAGGGCAGATCATCAGAAGTGATCAAATTGTAAGCCTTAACCGGCCAACTTTATTCTGCAGTATTAAAGCTTTGTGGGTTTCATCCCCACCCCAGTTTTACTTTCTTTTTGGAAGGTTTCTGGGTAACCAAATCTATGTGTCATTATTGTGAATGCTCTTAAGTTTCATATGCAAAGGTTAAAAATAAATTACATGTTAAATTGAAAGAAAATTTGGAGTTATTGATTCACCCCTCCCCTCTCAGTAACTCGGTTAATTCCTGAATATTTCCAACAATTGGTATCAGAGAAGCATTGGTTCTCAAGATAAAGCTTAACTAGCTTGAGCAAAGATCCAGGACAATGGAGGTATTCAAACTGAACAAGGTGATTGAAAATGAAAAGCTAGATCTGGAAATGGCCATAGCTAAACTCAAGGAAGCAAAAGAACATCTTTCCCAATCCCTAAGAAGAAGGAAGGAACTTGCAAATCAGATGAATGATCAGAATTACATTGAAGAAAAGATTGAAGATCTTTTTCCCTTAAATAACTCAGATGAAGCAAACAACGCTGTCAAAGAACTCCTAGAAAAGAATGGGTCTCTGCAGGAAGAAGTGAGAAAATTAAAAAGAGAACAAGAGCTACACTCTACAAGATTCTGTGAGATCTTGGAACAAAGAAACAAGTTGAAAGATGAATTAGATGGAAGGAACATTGAAGTCTAAAATAAATCCCTTCAGCTAGAAAACCTAATTGATTAGATCTCCCATACAAATGAGGAAATTCTGAATCTAAGATCAGAAATAGAAAGCACAAGAGAAGAACTAAGATCTGAAAAGGAAATCAATCTAAGATTGGTGGATGACCTAAACGCTGAAAAACAAATCAATGAAGGAATGCTGAAAAGTCAAGAAGACTTGAATCAGCTGTATGAGCGAAATCTTCATAGGCAAAAAGGAAAAGCAGGACTTGGATACAAAGGAGAAGGCGATCTTCTAAGCAAGGTACTCAAAGAAATAAAAAACCTACTTGTAATCATTGTGGTAAAATAGGACATACTTCAAATAAATGTTGGAACAACGAAAAAGTAGAATTCAATGGAAAATGTTACAGTTGCAATCAACCTGGTCACAAAGCAAATGAATGCAGGGAAAAACCAAGATTCAGAGGTAATTGTCACAAGTGCAACAAACAAGGTCACAAGGCATCCGAGTGCAGATCCAAGACATTTAATCCAGCAGAACAAATTATGAAAGCAATGTTTGGATGGGACTACAACACCTGGTGTAGATGTCATTACTGTGGAGAATATGGACACATTGGCATGAATTGCATAAAACATCATCTAAGGAAAAGAGATACTACCGTAAGATGCTTCAAATGCACTAAACTAGGTCACATAGCCAGAAACTGCATGAATGCTCGTGAAGTTGAAGATGGAAAGAAGAATGAAGCAACTAAGGTCAGGAAATAGGTGAAACAAAAATGGATTCCTAAATCTACCGAGCAATCCAGTCCAAGTAATGGAATGGATGGCTCTACCGACTCAAACTAAATTTCCAAGAAAGCACTGGAACTGTATTCTCATAGACCAATCTCAAGCAGTTCCAGAACCAAATTAATAGAAAGATCTAAATCAGCATACAAGATGCAGTAAGATCACAGGGAGGTCGGTATCAGTCTTTACCGAGCAAGGTCGGTACCCGTCTTTACCGAGCGAGGTCGGAGCAATATGAATTCTCAAGTTCACCGAGTTGCGAAGTCTTTACCAAGCAATTAATTCTTAGTGGGTGACAGTCTGTCAGAATTCATACCCTAATTTGTACTGAGCATTAATGACAGAGTTATAAACAAAAAGCAAGTAATCGAACTCATTCTTCACCGCGAACCTTTAGCACTTTGAGAGCAGAAAATTTCAAGAGCAACCTAGCGATTCAACACTTTTGCGAAAGGAATTTTCTGTGAGCTACCATGGCATCATCTAGCACTTCAGCGAAGAAAGGATCTGATATGTTAGTCCAAGGGGAATGGAAAGCACCAGATTTCAAAATCGTGCCCGCAATTGCAGCAGCCCTAGATCCGAACGGAGCTCAATCTCAGATTCCTCCTAAGGTACTACTTATTAACGATATCCAAAATCATTTCAACTGTTCAATTCATGAAATGGGGAACCTAGAATTAGGAACTGTGTGTGGATGGTATTCTGAAACCCGAGCACAAACATCTGGAAGATAAAGGTTTAGTTCACATTGCACATCTACCTCGAAACTTTCGACATAAATGGGTTAGATACATTCTTAGCCGTGTACATGATGGCAAGATTTGGCTTGAGCAACCCTTAGAGATCACAAAGAAGATGATTCATCAAATCACCGGTCTTCCCATGTTGAACAAAGCAAAAAATACCAAAACCCTAGGTCGGACGGAACTAGAGAAGAAAACCCTAGCCGAGTGGGACGGTAGAGGCATGAAAGTTAGCAGCATTACCGATGCTGAACTGAAGTTTGGTACACACATCATTGCCCATAAGATTTACAGTTCTAGTCGACAGAATAGTGTCTCCTGTGAAGCTATTGACCTAGCATACAAAGTGGTCAAGAATAACTTAACATTTGACCTAGCAGACTTATTGTTAAAGCAGTTTAACAAAAACATGGAAAGCATTCAAACTTCCAAAAACAATCCATGTAAGTTTGGATCCTTATTGGTCTGTTTATTCTTCTATGTTCAGAAATTCTTCCCTTCTAAAGGAAAAGTTGTATGGAGAAAAGATGTGCCAGCCCTTTATGAAATAAATGAATACATCTCAGAAATGGGTGAAAATTTTGAAAGCATCATGGATAATTATTTTGAGTCTTTCAAAGAGAAAATGAATGACAGATTCCGGATTCCACAGAAGTTGGTGGAAGATTACAAAGATGACATTTGTTTTATGGTGGATTGTGATAATGTATATATTCAAGCAGCTAAACCGAGGACTGTATATGTAAAACCTCTTCCTTATGAGGTAAATATTGATGAAACCAAGAATATCATTAAAGCTCTTCTTAATCAGCCTGTTAATCCCAAAGCTCCATATTTTGGAACATATGATGAAGCTAAGGTAAGAATTGAACTAAGCATAAAGCTTCCACAGGCGGTAAACAAAGGAAAGAAGAGGATAGCCAAAATGCAAATGATAACCGAGGACAAAGAAGAAAAAGATGAAGAAGAAGAGGAAAAGGATGAGAAAACAGAGGAACCAGAACCTGCAAAGAAGAAAGGAAAGGTATTCATCACTAAGGCACCTAAGCCTCCCACTACTGTATTTACAAGGAGAAATGCAAAAGGCAAGGCAGACAAGGTAGATAAAGACATAGCATTCAAAAGGCCTCCTCTAAACTTTCAAGAAAAGATCAAACTCTTTAGAGACGGATCAGGATCTGGAGTAAGTAACATAAAATCCTTTAGATATGAAACCAGATCGGAAATAGAACAGAAGGAAATAGAAGATGCTGTTATTGAAAAGATGGGACAGTGGAAATACTCTCCTGAAGAAATAGCCCCACAGGTTCCAGCAGTTCTACTAAATCCAATAAAAATGAGATGGAGCAATGCAAAGCAAACTGTGATAGATATATTTGATCAAACCCTGAGACAGTTAATGCCAAGCTTGAAAAATGATGAAGTAAAGAAGGCATTAAAAGAAAATGAAAGTAAGATGACATTAAAGTTCAATACTTGTTTGATTTTGATCAACAATATTGAATCGGTTGTGAAGGCTGCAAATGCTACATGGAAGAACATATACCACCTTTACCAACCGAGTATTGAAACAGTCATAATAAAAGATATTGAAGATGACAGTGATGAACAAGAAGAAGACACTGAGGTAGATGATACTGTGAGGATAGCAGTAGAAGTCATTGCATCCCTTCCTACCTCTCTAGTAAAATTTTCTACATCCAGCCCGGAGACACCTTCAAGCATGGTTGTGACAACTTCAACATTTGTCCAATCATCTATAGCAACAACAGAAGCAACTATCATTTCTTCTACCGAGTTGCAGTCTCCCGCATCATCAAGTTTTCCAGCAGTAAGTTTTCCAGTTTTTGAATCTTCAAGTGTAAATATTTTAAGTTCTCCAGTAGAAAGTATACCAGTCTCTATAGCTAGCCCTACTTTATCTACTATCACTACTACCAAGGCATTAAGTACAGATAAGCCTAAGGCTCTACCGAGTATAAAATTTTTGGGTAAGAATGTAGTAGAGGATATAGACTTAGATGAAGAGATAGAGATTCCTACATTGGATTTTGCAAATCTATCAGCGGACCAAATGCAAAATATAGGTGAGATCCTCCAAAGGAAAGCAAAACAAAAGAAGCTTAAAGAGGAGAGAGACAAGGAATATCAAATCATCAAGGATGCTAAGGACATTTTGTCTGATGCATTAGGTATTAAAGTAGACTCCTCCCAACATATTTTGCTACAATTAGCAGAAGCAGTTAATAAATACAACGAGGATTCATCTGGGATAGAAAAGTTAGTTGAAAGAGCCGAGAAGAGATTCAACAATAAAGTGCTTGAGCACATTGCTCAGCACATAGCTATTAACCAAGTAGAATTGTCTTCAGTTTTGTCAAACACTGAATCTATCTATTCGAATGCTACCTCTCTTTTGGCCAGATTGTGCAATATTTCCGAGTTCACAAAGGATGTTAAGGATAAAATGAATAAAATGGATGAGGATATGAAGATTAGCATACAGAAGCTGCAACTTGAACCAAGTTCAAGCTCTGCTCATCACATGAAAATCTCACACCTATCAAACATGCAGTCTGATCTACTGAAAGAAGACACAAGGATCCGGTCCACACTGCTAGACATCCAACACATGATCCTTCCCATCATGAATACAATGTATAAGCACATTGAACATTCCAAAACATTGATTCATGACAATCAGTTCTCTATAGCAGATCACATGATTGAACTCTCTGCAGAAGTCCAAATTGCAATCCAAACATGTAAGATTCTGCAAGAAAGTTGGGACAGAACCCTGGCACTAATAATGAAGGTACATTCTGATTTTCTATCAAATTTTGGATTCTCTGTGTAAATAACTTGTATATACACCTTTGGCATTATCATCAAAAAGGGGGAGATATGTATAGAGGGAGATATATGTATAGAAGAAGATTTGTATAGAAACAGTTAGCACATTGAAAGGGGGAGACAATGTATAAAGCTCTATAACAAAGACAAATTTTGAAAAATCAAAATAAAACTTAGCATGATTGATGTATATAAGTTTTGGCCAATAAGTGTTTTTGTCACTAATGCCAAAGGGGGAGATTGTTGGCATTAAACAGAATTGCCACTAGTGACAACACTTATTTGCATTCTGGGTGCAAACCGAGTAGACAGTGCAAATTGAGCAGACAGTGCAAACCGAGTAGACAGTGCAAACCGAGCAAGTTAGTACAAACTGAACAGGACAGTGTAAATCGAGTAACATCATGTCTACCGAGTCACCAGTATTTACCGAGTTCAAAACCTACCGAGTGATCAGTATGAACCGTGCCTTCACTTCTACCGAGTGCATGACGATGCCGAGTAATGCAGTGGACGCCGAGTATCAGAAAGTCACCGAGTTAGTTTGCAGGAACCGTGTAACCATACTTGGGCTGACTTAGTAGCACTTATGTTTATTTGTCAAGCCGACTTTGTAATTGTAATTGAAATTAATTGTTTAAGACCTGTATATAAACAATGTTGTAAAAATGTCAAAAAATGAAAGTAAGAAGCATATATGTGAAAAAGAAAGAAAGACAGAGATAAGTGAATTACAAAGGGCTTCAACAGTATAAGGAACAGCAAAGACAAATTCATCACAGAAGGTGATCAGTACATCAGCGAATCTCAATCAGCAATCCAGTTGCAAAGCCAGAGATCTACTGGTTCATCCTAACAGGTGAATCAGTACTAAATCTTTTAACCGGGTAGACTTAACAGTCTTTTGTAAAATCTCTTTACCGAGTGCATAATTCATTGTATATTTTGTAAATCCTTTAACAGGGTGGATTTAGCAATCCTTATTGCTCCTAACAGGGCAGATCATCAGAAGTGATCAAATTGTAAGCCTTAACCGGCCAACTTTATTCTACAGTATTAAAGCTTTGTGAGTTTCATCCCCACCCCAGTTTTACTTTCTTTTTGGAAGGTTTCTGGGTAACCAAATCTATGTGTCATTATTGTGAATGCTCTTAAGTTTCATATGCAAAGGTTAAAAATAAATTACATGTTAAATTGAAAGAAAATTTGGAGTTACTGATTCACCCCTCCCCTCTCAATAACTCGGTTAATTCTTGAATATTTCCAACAATATATTTATTAAGGTAATTCATATTATTTTGTATTCACTATATATTTGTATACTGCATGTGGTTTTCATTGCATTCTTTTATAAAATATTGACAAGATCATTTTACAAATATCGCAATACGTTCTACCTCTATCTCTCCCACACCACTTTGCCAATGGTGTCAAACAAGTTATATATGATCTTGGAAAATACATGAGGGGGTTGTCATCTAAAAAAATTAATAAAGAAGATATAAAATACTGAAAGAGAAAAATTTCTCTTCTTATGTGTGAAATGCAAAAGTGTCTACCTTCAACTTTTTTCAATGCACAAGAACATTACCTCATACATCAAGTTGAGGAGATTGAATTGTGTGGACCTGTACCAACTAGGTCAATGTGGATGGTTGAGAGGCACTTGAAATTTTTGAAAGGCTTGGTTCGACAGAGAGCACATCCTAAGGGTTTTATGGTGGAGGGATATATGGTATACCAGACCATGGTGTACATTAGTGAATATCTTCCTAAGTTTGCAGCAAAGATCCATGTAGATCATATTTGGGATCCCAACTCCATTAACAAATTTGAAGGGGAGTACTTGATGGGAAAAGGTAGATTGAGGAAAGTGAGAGGTAAATCTAAGATGTTATTGTAATTAATTAATTCTTATAAATCTGGTCGAGAGTGGGATGCAATAAATCTAAGATGTTTTTGATATAGCTGGTCGAGAGTGGGATGCAATACATTTGTATATTGCAAAAAATCTTGATTGGATGATGGTATAGATTGAACGATGTCAACAAAATGGTTGCTCATTAACATGGGAAGGTGTTGCTTCATTGGTTAGAGAAGCTCATCGTAATGGAGATTCCAATGTTACTCCAATGGTAATTGATCTAGCACATGGTTTAAGAGGTGGACAAGTATGTACAAATTTATTAGTGATCACGACTCGTATGTTTCATATCAACTCATGATGCAAATAATTTACACACTTGAAAAATTGCAGGTCAAGCACCATAAAACTATGTACTATCATGGCCACAAATTTTGCATAAAAAAGTTGGATGACACAAAGAAAACTTGTGATTTTGGGATAAGTGCAGTTTTTGAGGTCACCAATATATCATCTAGAAATGACATACATCCTCAACAATCTCAAAATCAATACTATGGCATCTTAGATGATATAATTGAGTGCGACTTTAACTCCTTCAAAGTAGTTCTATTTGTCGTCAAATGGTACAGGCTACGACTGAATCAAAATGATCCAGATAGAACTGTTATTCAACATGATAATGGATTTACAATAATTAATACAAGGTCGTTTGAGCCAGTTGGAGATAAGCCCTATGTTCTTCCAAGCCAGTGTGAGCAAGTGTTTTACTCAGAGGTTCCACATAAATAGGGTTGGTCATTTGTTGTTAAACATGATCCAAGAGGAAGGCCGATAAAGTATAATGTTATGGAAGAAGAAGATACCGAAGATGATGAAGAAGCAGATGATGATGATGATGATGATGATGATGATGATGATGATGATGATGGTGATGGTGATGGTGATGATGAAGATGATGATGATGATGGTGATGACGATGGTGATGGTGATCATGGCAATGATGATGATGGTGATGCTGTTGATGGAGATGATGATGGTGATGATGGTGACGACGATGATGATGATGATGATGATGATGATGATGATGATGATGATGATGATGATGATGATCAATGACATAATTGAAATGGTTACATATTTATTGTGTTCAATTCTAATGATTATGACATATGTGATTTATAATTACCAATTTTTTGTTTACGATGCTCAATTAATTATTGTTGATACATGTATATTTGTGTTTGATTATCACCCTTTTTGCAAACAGGCAATTGACTACAGACATTGTCACCCCGGCCTTTTGTTGACGATGTTCCATTCCATACATAAGGTAAATTTGTTCATGTTTACGATGTTGCATATTGTTCATGTTATCTTCTAAGTTATTTGTAGCATACGTATCATGTAATATTTAGCTAACTTAAGATAAATGATTAACATATGCAGGAAATTTGACCCCTTTGGCATGGATCGTGCACAGTGACATGGATCAGCAGGTATAAGTCAATAAATAGACATAATTTTCTTATATTCTTCTTGTTTATCACTGAGCACGTATGTTATAAATAGACATATTATATAATCATATAATGTATATATAGACAAAGAAGAACCGTACGTATGGGTCATGACTTGGTTATTCTATATATATTGACATGGCAATATCTCATTTGATGGATTGCGGCACCCACCAAATAGGTACTTGTCAGATCTATCTACATCGAATGAGGGAAATGAGGGAATGCTAGATGAAAGTTCTACATGTAGTACGGCTAAAATAGGGAGATCAACTAGAGGTCAAAAGATTAGAAAAAAATTTAATAAATGCATGGAATATTTCCTTGCTAATGGGGGGTCATGTTCTTATGATGATGAGACCAAAGGTGACATCAAGGTTCCCTTTTGGTACACACACATTGAGAAAGAATGGGTACCCAATGAGCTACCTCCAATTAATATTAATTTTTGTGTTAATGAGAGGATATATCGCATTGCTCCATCCTCATTACATGGTTTGGGCCTATTTTCCATGGATGGGATAAAGGTATATTACAACAGAGTTGTTGAATTGTTCAAGTATGTCGGTTTGTGTTACAATTACAATGATTGGATGAGGATTGTTCAATATAAAAAAAGTATGTGTAGGTATGCACTATCAGCTAATTATATACAAAGGAAAGAAAATGATCAAAGTAAAAGATTTGCAATGTACATTGATGGGAGACCAAAAGCAACAGGTAATATTGCGGGTTTTATAAATAGTATGTGACCTTCGTCAACTAATAAGCAACCCAATTGCATATTTGAGGCGCGTGAGGGGAATCAAGTTTTTGTATGTGCAATAAAATCAATAAGTGCAGGGGAAGAACTGCTAATAGATTATCATTTAAATCGCATAGATACAAACAAAGTTACTATCATGAGGGTGGTAAGTACTATATACCATTTTATTAATAAGTTTTTTTTTGCTAAGTCTATTGCTTTTAGTTCGCTAAAGTTTTTATATTTAATCTTTGTCACAGGATGATATGGATCCCACACATGATAGAGGCCACGAGGATGCTCCTCCCACCTGTTCTTCAGCAAAGGTAAACCTTATTAAAATTGTACAAATTAGATAGTTGAAAAATGTTATATTATTACGTTATTTTATTTATGGTTTTGGAGTTTTTATGATAGTTTTACTGATATTCCTATCACAATTTGATGTTCAGGATAAGGGAAAAGCACCCTCGACAGTAGAGGCAATAGCTACCCCCAAGGATGATGATCTTTTTGCAGATTCGCCTAATGTTATAATCATGTTGAAGAAAAAAATGAAACAAATCAATAAAGATATAATTAATATTTTGTATGAAACAAATCCAACTGAGGAGATGCTCATGAGGCTAACTGAATTGAAAGCACTCGCACGTCGGTATCAAGTAAGCAGTAATGAATCTTTAGTTATAACAAAATTTCAATAAAGGTTAATATTTTATACTCTTTTATGTTGTGAAGTAAAATATATGTAATATGTGTTCTTGTTGTAGGATTTTATGGAATCTCTAGTACCTGGTCAAGGACAATGTGCGGATGAGGTCGGTACTAGTAGACCTCCAGCCGCCTCAGGTAAAATAATCCTTTAGTTGACAAGTTACAAGGAATTTTTTTTTTGGAACATTCAAAAACTTCTCAAGTTAACTCTTACTTTTATTATTTCAAAATGTCTTTCCTAACAATGTATTGTTCAGGTCATCAATTGCAGGAGACTCCTCCTAGCCAGGTTGTCCATAGAAGATTGCCAAGTGCAATGTCGGCCACAAGGGCCATGCAAATATCAACGCCTTCAAGGGCTATGGCAACTGGTAAATCATTGTTTTACTATATTTGGTTTTGTGCTAATTATGATTTCATAATTTGTACTTTAATCTTGGGTGCATCACATAGTGGATTATTTTTTTGGAGTAGGAGATACCCCAGTGGCACCACTTGGTACACCAGATACTGATCAATCTACATGTATTGGTGATAATTCACCACCATTTCTTGGATCTACCCATGTTACTAGCACAGGAGCTACGCAGACGTCATTATTGATTGACAATAATGAATCAATGCCTATAAAATGTCCTCAAATTCTAGGTACTTTAAATAATTATTTTTTATATTGTAATATGCATTTACCTATTTATAACAAGTTTTGGATTGATTATCCCATGACATTTTTTGCAGGAAATGATACGTTTTATAAGAAGCTTTATGACCTCACATTGCATATATTCGGGTCCACCATACGTACAAGGTGGAACATCATAAGCGAACTAAGTTTATCCCACTATTTTTTTTTATATCATTAATTGGTACAATATTTTTCCTTTCATTCCGGTCTTTTCTTTTAGTGGCTATATCTAACAATTTTGTGTTTTTCCTTAAAAGGTGGAATTTGCAAGAAAAAAGTTTAAAAGATCAGCTCGTCAAAGATTTACAACATGAGTTTGGTAATAATATTTTTGATGAGAAGAAAATTTTAGAAAGAGCTTGCAAACATCTTAAGACCGTGAGGGACGCATATAGAAAGAGTCTCGTCTAGAACCCAAAGTATGAGTGTCCTCCCTTTATTTCAATGAGGGATTGGAATGAATTTATTTTAGATGCAAAGGAGAAAGTGGATGCTCAAAAAGGAGTTTCACCAACAAATGTGAGAAGGTATGCAATAGTATTAACTACTAGTGATAAGGTGTTTGGCATGGACTTTTGAGATGATAATTAAATTTTGAATGCAATCATCATTTTTCAATATAATATCTTGGTATGATGTTTTAGACATTTTCACCATTGAATGCAATGTGTTCAGCATTTCAAAGTTTCATTTGTTATTCCATATACATGTTTTTATAACCATTTTTTCAAACTTTTCATAGGTTGCAGGACACTTCAAAGGCAACAAAGGCCAGGCTGCAAAAGATTGGGCAACACAGACTTGGTGCTGGAGGATGTTCAAAAATTAAAGCTCGCATTGTAAGTAGCAGTAAATGAATTGCAGAGAAAAATTATTTATAAAATGCAAATAATTTTGTTTAATCAAAAAATGTAGGGCTCTGATTTTAATGTAGAGGCCACGGAAGAACACAGAAAAATTGCCTTCAAGGAAGGCTATCAAGCCATGGCTGAATGCCTACAGCAAGCTTCCACTGGCCCAACTGAAGAGTCTCCTGCATCATGTGCACAGGTAAATATGCCAAAAAATATATTAGAAATTGAATACTTGAGCAACAATCAATTTGATAATAATGTCCATTACATTGCAATCCAGCCTCTTAATCGTGACACAGATCATATGCAACATCATGAAGCCCCTGATGTGCATCATACTATCCAAGGAGGTGCTCATTTGCTATTTAAAACTAATTATGTAATTATTAATACAATTTAACATCTTAAATTGAACTTGGTGTAACATTTTTGTGTATATTTTAGAGGATACAGAATCAGGTCATGCTGAACGAGTGTCGGAGGATGTTCAGACTGATCACCATGTAGATCATGTGGCACATTCAGGTAAAGAAAATCTATGTTTTGTTCTTTTAAATTAATTTTTTGATTTATAGTTCTTTTACTTACATAAATACTTGTAATTCAATAATATAAAATAGTGTGAATTTAACTCATGAAGTAGTTATTGCAGCAGACCCCCCTTTCAGCGCAGCGGCCTCCTATTCCTGAATAGATGAGGAGGAGACACACATTGGGATTAGAATCAATAGAGGAGGGGAATGATGAGGACATTGATCTTCCTCTTAGAAATTATATGATTAAAAAAAATAGCAAGAAACCCAAAAAGAAATGATTGTAATTAACATTTATTGCTAATGAAAGAACATTGTCTTAATGGATGTAATTTTGTACTAGTAATGTTGATGAATGATGTGTGTTAATACATGTTATGTTAATACATGTTAATGAATTATTCGTGAATTTTGTGTGTTAATGAATTATGTGTTCATGAATTATTTATGAATGTTGTGTGTTAACGAATTTTATGTGTTAATGAATGTTATCATGTGATTATAATGATTGAATGTTATATTTCAAAAATGGATGAATGAATGAATGAATGAATGTTATTAAATGTTAATGGGGAATTTAGAGTGATGTTAGGGGGGGGGGGAGGGGCCAAATGAGCTTCCACCTTTACGTGGTTGGCCTTGTTTAGTAGAGAATATTAAACTATTCTTGAAACCAAGTGAAGCTCAAACTTTAAAGACAAGCTTAGAGTTTTTGATGTAGAGCCTTCTAATATCCCCTTAAGGAACCCTGTTCAACTCGAGGATTCAACAACATCTTGGAATCCACTCAAAGAACTAGAGTTCAACTCAAGGATCAATAAGAAGTCCTTGACTTTAGGATATCAACCAAACACTCCTCTGCAATAGGTTCACTACCTTGATTCATTTTAGACAACTTATCAATTCACTTTGTCCATGTTCCAATTTCTCTCTCCTTGGGAACACTCCTAATTCACCTTTCATGCAATCACCTCTTGATTTCTATCTTCAAGGATTCACTTGATCCTTCTAAGGCTTCAAAAATCCTCAAATAGCCTAACTAAGGAGTTCCAACCCCTACCAAGCATTAACTCTATCCCAATCTTCAAAACTACCTTTTCTAGGACTGTCCAATTAGCCTTGTCCTGCCAGTAAATTGCACTTTTCTCTAAAATTCCTCAAACACCATGGTGACTTCTTCACCTTTCCAGATACCCTTTATGGAGTTCTTCAAACCCTGCTAATACCAATCCTTCAACTTGTGACTGTTGCACACTTCTATGACTATCCCTATCAGCAATTAGGCCTAATTAGCCCTCCTCTTCCAAAGCAACTCCTATTTACACTTACTCTCAACCTTCCAACATTTATACAGTCTCAAGGCATCTAATAAACATCAGAATTTCTCAATTAGTTTGACCCTCCAAGCTTTCCTAGATACTTTTTCATCAAACCGTCCCTTTAAGGGTTTCTATCCTAGGGCTTCCTAGAAAAGACCCTAAATCAACTCACAAAACCTTTCTAATGGCTCAAACACCTTCAAACAAACTCTCTCGATCATTTCCAACACTCATTTACCAATTCCACCCTCAACTTGTTCATATTCACCACGTGGTGCTTCCCAAATGCACCCTTCACTGCCTGTTCAACAGTCACCTACTGTTCCTTTCTCCTTTCACTGACACCTGCATCTAGATCATGATAAAAACATAATATTTACAGGCCTTAGTACCTCTCCCATAGGCGATTATTAGAACACAAACAATTACGGGTACTTTCCCCTTTTTAATCACAACAAAAGTTGACAGTTCCGATTTACATGGAGATCCAATTAGAATCAACTCTAACATACTTCACAGATTAAAAGCCCACTGTTTAAGATTTACATAGCTTGTTGCCTATAGATTGTAATTTTCAGTATGTACTTCATTCTATATATGAATAAGCTAGCTAGTTTGTTAATTAATGGCCCAATTTCTTTGAGAATTTGCCAGCCTTTTCAGAAGTATTTTTGTTTAGGATGTCAAAGAGATATGAAGAAGAAGAAGAGAACTTCTGTGAATTGAAGTGTCAAGATGGTGGTATTTATCTTTTGACATTTGGAGGGCGTGACAAGCATGTGTAAGCTGCCTCACTTGCATTTTGAATTTTATAATTCTGTCAAATTTATCTTGCTCATTTGGTTTCGCTTGTGCAGGTTTGGGCCTGGGGCAATCCAAAATATCAATGAAGCTTTGAATAAGGTATGAAAAGATATTCATAAATTCACAAGGTATGTGATATTTGTTGGGTCATTGTATTTCATTATATCAATGGTTCTAAGGATAATTTGGTAGGTCGAGGGGGACATAGATGCAACAGTTCTTGTCACAACGAATGAGGTAATTTCCACCATTTTTATAGGTTGGGTTGGATCATGAGAATAGTTATATAATTTGATAAGTAGGAAATATTTTTTTACAGTAAGTTAAATTATGATATTATTATCAGAATTTAACTATGTAGTTTTATAATTAGTTTACTGACAAATGTTTCATGAATAGTAGTTCATAATAATCTTTCTTTTATGAGAATGAATGGAACACTTAGTACTCATTGCATCTAGATGATGCTCATAGAGGTGAAACGTTACTTCCCAGCAGGTCACTCATCCCAATATTATTCTAGTTCAAGTGCTCTTTACTACAAAGGTTCCTCCAACGTTAAGCCCACTTTGCTTGCAACCCCATTTGCAAAACATTCAGCAAGTTTTGTGCCTTGTGAACCATTCATTAAAAAGCCTCTTAAGATCATCAATTGATAATTAAGAGATATTTTCCACAAGTTGTCAAATTGTGATATTGCAATCATCATTCAACCATGTAGCTTTATGGTTAGCTTATTGACAAATATTTCATGAGTAGTGATTCACATGAATCCATCTCTCATGAGAATGAATGGAACACTTAGTGCTCATTTCATCTAGGTGATGCTCATAGAGGTGAAGTGATGCAAGGGAATCCATCATGCAACCAAGGAATTCCATGGTACCAAGTGAAGACAAGAAGGACAAGGCATCTAGCAATGTCAACTGGAATATTCTAAAGCCAATCATGGCATATTTTCATGGCCAAAGTACTTTAATGGTCAAAGGTCCTGATAAAGCCTATGGGCAAAATGATGTAACAAATGGAATATGAGCCATGAAAGGGTAGTAGGATGTAGTTTCATGTTTTAAGATATTCAATAAGGCCATTGGACCAATTATGAGTCATTAGCATAGGTCTAGATATTAGAAAAAGCATAAAAAGCATATCTTATAATTTGAATTCAAACTCAAACAGTCACTAAGTAGTTCTGGAGGGAAACTTAAGATTTAGTATTTGTCTTGTTTAAATAAACATTCCAAATACCTTGGTTGGTTGGGCAGTCAGTTAGAGGTCTATTTAAGATGTCATAGCCTTAGGCAAGGAGGAGGCATGGTTTTGTACGAAGTACACAAAAAAACTGTACGGACAGGCAATGAATCAATGAGATTTTGAAGTTTTCTTGCTAATTTGAAGCCCTCTTTGATGTATAAATATTCCATAAATGTTGGTAAGGCATACTTAAGTTGTTTTGAGTTGAATTTGGTGAATTTAATAACACATTTCAAAACTTATTACTGCTGTCACACCAAACATACAGTTTTGCATTATTTTTTTCAAATGAATAAGTGAGGGTTCCATCCTATGAATGTATATCTGACCATGGGATGGACCTTGATGGTTATAACATGTTTAACTAACCATGAAAATGCAAGGAAAGTGAAGATTTGTAGGATAGGGTGAAGCATATGCAAATTTGAGTGGTGTAGGGATTGATTTGGGTACCCAAATGATGCTAACAGTCACACAGCTGTACATCTAGCTTAAGGAGGTGTATTTTTTGTTGGAGAATATTTTAACACATGTTGAATACATGGTGAGACCTGAAGTTTGGGTCTTGGAAGTGCCAGATTGACCTAGTTCAATGATGCCCTAGGAAATGAGGGTTTTAATGCATGTAATTGGGGTTTTTGTACCAAAACACTTCATAGTCTGAAATTGATCAGTGATTTATTTAATTGGGCATAAATAATAATGGTCCTATGAATTTCATGGAGTTTGGATGCATTCAGAGCATGGTTTCTTTATAAACCCACCTAATTAGCCCTCTAAAAATAGTCTCAATCATGTTTTCTGGTAATATTTTCCATAGTAACAATATTTAAGTTTTGGATATGTTTTAGTACAATAAAAAGGGTATTCATAAATATAATTAACTTATCAAGTGTTTTGGAAAAAAATTGAGTTATTTGGGTTTTAGTGCTGTTGGAGGGCTACTAGCCTGTCAACTAGACCTAATAGTCAGTTTTGGGGATTTGATGATTGGAGTTGCATAAAAGGTTGAAACTGATTGATTCTTGTCTAAAACATCTATTTTATACCATTTGTGTCCACCCTAGGCATTTGGAGGCAAGATTGAGTGTTTTGTGGGTATTTGACCTTTGGAGTACCTTAAAGGCTTGTGGGATCCTTGTAGAATTGAACAAGTTTTGTGTGAAACCACCACTTTTGCTAACCACTCTACATCATGAAGCACTAGGACTATTTTTTTAATTTTTGATGATTTTGGAATGCTAATGAAAACTATGAATGAATGTTGTCTAAGGTGCATGTAGTATACCCTAAGATAGATAAATGTAAACCTTCTAAGGAAATACCTAAATGATGTTGGGAACTATCTTGAATTCAATTTTGAGGAAAACAAAATTATAATTATGACAAGGTGTTTATGAATAAGACAAATTTAGACAAGAATGACAAGCATCCACGAAAAGGTGGACATGAAAAGAAGATAACTATATTTAAAGGAAGTCAAGATAATGTGCAAAGCCACTATAGGAATGTCCTCAAAAGATGTACCCTCTAATTTGGAAAATGACTCTAGAAAGTGTAATTCTTGACCCTAGGATGTGCAAGCTATGTTTTTAGATTTTTAGATTTTTAGAATCTAAGATGAGGACTATTCACTATGAAAATGACTAAGAAAGGTTATAAACTCTCAATATAAGAATGCCACTAAAATGCAAGGTATGAACTTATAATTTGCAAGGGTTTCCAATCAAAATATTCTAGATAAAGGAAAAATGATATATTTATGACCCATGCTATTTTGTTTCTCTATGTGGGACATTTTTTAGGACAAGTTTTGATGATTCATAAACACAAAAATCACACAATCACTTATGGCTGTAGGTATGACTAAAATGAAATGTTTTGTCTTTATTCTGTCTACTATATGAAAAAAGGCAAAGTGTGAAATCTATGAAAATCACTTTCTTGCATGAGTTTAAAATGAAATAAGGAAAATTCTATGATGCAGGAAAAAGAAACGAATCTGATAAATACCCCTCGGTATTCAGCATTTCCCCCAGGTTATGAGCTACCAACAAATATTGCAATAATTACACTTCAGGTAAATTTTGCATTCTTTTCGAGAGGATGATGAATATTTTAAGGTTTATTTCAAGTAGATTGTTTGGGAGAGTCATTTATATTTATTTTTTCCTCTTTTAGTTTTTATTTTACATTGAACATGCAATTTGGAGAACAGGAACTGGATGATAAGCTTACTTTATTGCGTTTAGCACATCTTTATGAGGTAAATTTGAACTTTATATAAACTGAACCATTTTGTTTGTACAAAACTATGGTCTGAAATTGTAAAATTATAAAAACATTTGGAAAAATGTCTGTTGTCTTGTATTCTTGTGCAGATTGGAGAAGATGACAAGTTTTCAACCCCCGCAAGAGTTGATCTTCAAAAACTATTTCCAAGACGGAAGGTATACTCTTTTGCAAATGGACCTTACTAGCTTCTGATGCCCTATTTTTTCATGTGGATATCCAATAACTCCTTTGTAAGATTGATGGCATGTGTTTGTCCTTAGTTGTATAAATCTTGCCTCAAACATTTATTCCAATGCGCTGCCTTCGTACAACCAAAAAATCATATTTATGCATGTCATAAATGCAATTTTTCATATTTAAGGATAAATCTACTTTGGCAACAAATGCAATAAATGAGAATGATAAATAAAGGCTTTCTATTTGTCCTATTTAGAAAAACCTCAATTGTTGAGTATATATTGTTCTAAAGTTCAGTCCTTGATGGCTGTTGACATTTATTGGTGATTTCTGAAGAGGAATATTGAAGTCAGTCATATACATCTTGGTGGCAAACCAGAAATAAATGTTCTTGAAATAGATATATGAAACAACAAGTGAACACTCTGGGTACTTGCAGTTGATTTCTCAATATTATTTTGTTATTTTCTTTTTGATGTTATTAATTAATGCCTTTTAAAAAATTTGAAGTTCAAATATGTAAACTTATATTATTGAGGCATGTGAACTGAGGGGGCTTGCACCCTACTTTGTCTGTTGGAACATGTCACGTCAGCAAGATGGATGTCATATTATTTGACCTAGTTTCATTGTGTTATTGTATCTCTTAAATAGTTTGACCCGGCTTGTCCATACGAATTCCTTTATGCTTTTTCACATGAGCTCACTACATTAAACAATTTACTGCTATGATTTTGCATGTACAAAAACCATCCCAATTTAACGTTTCTAGGTTATACCATCCCAATATCATGTGTTTGATTAAATATGTTATCATGTGTTTGATATAACCATATTATCTCCAATCTTCATTGCTGTGCTATTTTGGTCAATTTTTACTTTTCATTTCCTATGATAACCATTGAGAAAATAAACACACTTTCCTTGAAGGATGGAATAAGGTCTTGAAAATATAATCATAACTATTTAAAATGTTGTAGACAACAAGCCATGCATAACATACAATTACCCTTTATTGCTGGTATTTTTCTTCCAGAGAAATCTTTAATGGGCAGTTATTATAAAAAATACAATTGAACATATCATTATGGCTTTATTTAATTTAATATTTGCCTTTTAGGTCCTTGCATGATCTTTACTCTCCCATCGCTCATTCCCTTCTCATGGGTGATTGACCCTATGTATTGAATCATTTATATATACATCAGGGGATTAAAAAAATTGCATGTACACGTTCTCATTTTCTTTGAGTCGGAATATGAAGAACAGTAGGAAGCTATGGTCCCTTTAATGAGTTTAGATGGTAGAGTCAAAGATTAAATGGTATATTTGCTCTAATTGTTGAAATATTTGTTTTGCATGATTTTGTAGATTGAAGAAGTTGTCGAGCTCAATCTTTCTGAGGTTCAGGAAAAGTCAGAAATGACATCATTGGACTGGCGAATTGAAGGTGAAGAGAATGATATGCATGAGCCATCTAAGAGAAACAAAATAATGAATGAAGAATTTATTGTGGAATTAGCACCTACAGAACCATTCAACTTGAGTTTGATGACTGAGGACTATGTGAGTCCTGTATGAAATTTTTTACAACAGTTAAAAGAACCCATGATTGTCAAATTTTTATGACTCGGGAACCCCAGTAGCCCTTCAGGCTCACCAAAGGCTACATACCCACAATTGAATCAACTATGCCTCCAAACACCTAAGATGGACCAAAATGGTGTAAACAAGGTGGTTTCAACAAGAATCAATCATTTTTGATAGCCTTTACAACACCTATTGACCACAACCTTCAAATCTGCCTTCTAGCCCTATGAGCCCCAATTAGCCCTGCTGGACCAGTTTTCTCCCTTTTTCTCTGACTTTTTCCAAACAACTTGAGAAACAAATTATAGTTTCAGACACCCTTTTTAGGGTTATTTAACATATGTAAACTTCAATGGTGACTCCTTTAGACCAGTCTTAACTTCCTTCACAAGGTACCCTCCTAATGGCATCAAAATCAAGCAAATAACAAAGCAACTATATCATTCTCTTATCCTCATCACTCTAGAATTTCATCATAGTTATAATATGGAAAAATATGACTAAATCCAAGAGATTTTAGTCCTATTCCACAAGGAACGCCCAAAACACTCATTCAATGCCTTCAAACCCTTGTTGCATAGGGTTTCACCAAACACCTATCTCCACTAACCTTGGAGACCAAATAATGGTTCATACACCTTCTCTTTGATGCCCTAGGACATCTCAAATCATTAGATAACCTTCTTGTACAGCTCAATATGCTGCTGTCATACTATTCCCACCAATCCACCATGGGACATTTCCATTATTTTCTCCAAACTTGCTGTCTTCACACTAGTGCTACATCAAAACTTGTTAGATTTCTATTGTACATGTTAGTAACATGCCTCCCATGAAGTCTGGGCCCTTGAATTCATAGGAGGTTCATCTATTTAAAGAAAATTTTTGTCTGTCACAGGAAAAACTCAAGAAAACAGCTTGAAATGAACCAACAGTCATATATGCTGCTTCAAAAAAAAGTGTTAATCATTCAATAATGAGTGAAATGTGTTTAAATACCCTTCTAATTCATGTATTTGATAGTCCCAAACAAAAAGAAGTTCAATACATTGAATGGAACAACACCAAAATGAAATTTTATTTCTTGCTTTCACAACAGTCTGTACAACAGGCTTTTTTTCTCCCTGTCCCCCTCCATACAATGGATCCTTTAGACATTTAATGACCCCTATCTACCTACCTCAATGAAATTTAGACAGTTGGGAGGTTTAATTAATCCTAAAACCTGTTAAAACTAATTTCCCTCCAAAAATGTAATATGACTGTTTACATTCAAATTTAAATTAATAAACTTTATTTTATGCATTTTATGACTATTCTGACTTCCCAACTTACTCCATTGACCTACACATGGTCCAATGTATTTATTGAATGCTTCTAAACATGAAAACTACTCAAATCTAATCCTATTGGACTCTTTCACCTATTACATTGCTTTGATCACTTATTACATTGTATTGGTCCTTAGACCTCTATCATGACTTTTACATAGTTTATTGAATCCAACACTATCATAAGACATTATAGGCTTCAAAACTTGCCAATCAACTTGTCTTGATACCATCTTCTCCTTCTTAGTTACTGGAGTCCTCCTTTGCTCAGATGCTCTTCTAGATGCCCCTGCATCAAATATGCTTTAAAAAAGTCTTTCTTCTTGGTTGGGATGAGTCTATTATTGGCCTATCCATGGAAGCCTCATTTTTAACCTATTCAAGGCATTTTGTCCCTGCAACATATCTGGTTTATACTTCCCGAGTCACCACTAGAGTCTTCAAATCTAGATATTTTGCAGAAGGTTAGGGCACCATTGCCAGTCATTTAAAACATGGTTTTTTCTTTAACAGATGATTTTTATCATTAATATTTTGTGTGCTTACAGACCCTAATGTTGTTGCTCCAAGAACCCTAAATTGGAAATCTGTAGATGGGGTTTGATGTTAAGAAATAATACAAGATTCATGTGATAAGTAAGAGATATTTTCCATAGCAAGCCAAATTGTGATATTGCTATCAGGATTCAACAGTGTAGTTTTTTGAGTCAAACTCATTGACTTGTGATTCATGAGTAGTGGTTTACATGAACTCATCTCTCATGAGAATGAATGGAACACTTAGCACTCATTGGCTCTAGGTGATGCTTACGGAGGTGAAGCATTGGGACTTCTCGGGAGGTCATCCATCCCAACACCACTCCAGCTCGAGCACGCTTAACTACGGAGTTTTCTCCATGGTTAAACCCACTCTTCTTGCATCCTCATTTGCAAAACCTTCACCAAGTGTTGTGCCTTATGAACCATTCATTAGAAAGCCCCTTAAGCTCGTCAATTAATAAGTAGGAGATATTTTCCACAGCAAGTCAAATTGTGATATTGCTATCAAGATTCAACTGTGTAGTTTTTTGAGTCAAACTCATTGACCTGTGATTCATGAGTAGTGGTTCACATGAACCCATCTCTCATGAGAATGAATGGAACACTTAGCACTCATTGGCTCTAGGTGATGCTCACAGAGGTGAAGCACCGGGACTTCCTGAGAGGTCACCCATCCCAGTACTACTCCAACTTGAGCGCACTTAACTACAAAGTTTCCTCCATGGTTAAACCCACTCTGCTTGCATCCTCATTAAATGCACTTTTCTTGCATCTAGAGTAGGTTTAACCATGGAGGAAACTCCGTACTTAAGTGCGCTCGAGTTGGAGTAGTACTGAGATGGGTGACCTCTCGGGAAGTCCTGGTGCTTCACCTCTATGAGCATCACCTAGAGCCAATGAGTGCTAAGTGTTCCATTCATTCTCATGAGAGATGGGTTCGTGTGAACCACTACTCATGAATCACAGGTCAATGAGTTTGACTCAAAAAACTACACAGTTGAATCTTGATAGAAATATCACAATTTGACTTGCTGTGGAAAATATCTCCTACTTATTAATTAACAAGCTTAAGGGGCTTTCTAATGATTGGTTCATAAGGCACAACACTTAGTGAAGGTTTTGCAAATGAGGATGCAAGTAGAGTGGGTTTAACCATGGAGGAAACTCTGTAGTTAAGCGTGCTCGAGCTGGAGTGGTACTGGGATGGATGACCTCCCGAGAAGTCCCGATGCTTCACCTCCGTAAGCATCACCTAGAGCCAATGAGTGCTAAGTGTTCCATTCATTCTCATGAGAGATGGGTTCATGTAAACCACTACTCAGGTTCATGTAAACCACTACTCATGAATCACAGGTCAATGAAAAGAACTTGGTCTATAACATTTAAAAAAAAAAAAAAAATTCGCATTGGTCAAAATTTCAACCAACGCTAGAACCAATTTTGACCAGCGATTGGTTGAAAGTTTGACCAATGGACCAAAAAATTGATGATGAATCTGTACTTTTGACCAATCCAATGGTTGAAATTTTGACCATTTGATTGGTGGAAAGTATGGATTCGTCGTCTATGGTTTGGTCCATTGGTCATAATTTCAACCAATCGTTGGGGCAATCAGTGGTCAAAATTTTGACCATTAGAAAAAATGACGGTGATTTTTGAACCTGGGATATCGTCGACATTTCGACCAAAACACTAGTCAAAATTTTGACAAATAGTAGATGCATCAAAAATTTGAGGAAAAAAGAACGACGACAGTTTTGGTCGTACATTCAACCAATTACTGTCAAAATTTTGACCAATTTTCATCAAAATTTGAAGTCAAATTTACTAGTGTAGGAGCATATCCCAATGAAACATCCTATTATAGCATGAGATTGTCAGCTAGGTTGGCCTTTTTCTTGGATGTACGAGGGTATCATTATCCAGACCCATATGGGTAAGTTGGATTACTGGTGACGTAGGATTGATGATATGGATACAATTGTTTGGAGGCCCTATCTCAGTTGTGAGGCTTGGCCGGAGGATGACTCTGAGCTATCTTATATGTTTTGTCCTCGCTGGATGATTGGATGGTCTACTTTTTTTATAGAGAGATTCTACTTCCGCAGGGTATTGCATCAATACGGGTGCAGACAATGTATGCCGTAGGGAGTGGAGATGTATGCCCATGTTTAGGTAGAGAGATCTTTGTGGGGCCCTTGTGTTGATTTTGGCACTGCTATGAGGGAGAGTCGAGACCTTTTGCATCTTCCTTGGTCTATGAGAGGATATATTGTAGATGTAGGTATTACAGATGATTACGGTGCTTGGTTACATCGGTACCCTTTTCCCAGATTTACAGATCCTACCAAGAGGATTCCCACTATTGATGAGTTATCAAATGGGGATGATAGTGGTGGTGGAGATGGTGAATGTGCTGGTGGAGATGGTGGTGATGATGATGATGATGGAGGTGGTGGTCGTAGGATTAGGGGACGGCATGGATGATGGGGTCATCAAGGAGCTAGAGTAGGTAGAGTGCAGATGCCAGTGATAGTTGCTACTCTGATTCCTCCTAGGGGTGATGATCAGGTGAGAGGTCGATGGGTTGACAAGATTTTACATCAGGTGGCCAGAGATCCAATAGATAGGCCTAGGGCTAGGCACCAGAAGGAGATGGATGTAGATATTGCACAGGTACTACTTGATCAGGCACAGGGTCCTCCTGCTCAGCAGGTTATTCCTCTGATTGTTCCTCAAGTTTAGGCAGCTTCTTCTACTTCTGCTTCTATGCCTTCATCATCTTAACATCCATCATCTTCTCATTTTAATCCATCTTCTTCTATGCCATCTACTTCTGTTCCTCCTCCTCAGTATTTTTTGGCACAGAATCCTACCCCAACATCAACATCAGATGCTGCATGTCTACAGACTTAGATCTTGGTAGTGCAACAACATGTTTCACAATTGAGCTCGATGATGTAGACTTTCATGGTTGCTATGAGTCAACATGGTTTACATGCCAGTTCTAGTCAGCCTCCAGATAGTGCTCCTAGTCCCAATGGTCCCGATGGTCCTGATGGTACTGGTGACTTCATCAATTGATCTATTCTCTGAGATCTTTCAATTGTTTCACTTATACTTTGATGATATATGATCTACTTTCTATTATTATGATCAAGACATTGACCTCTTGTTGTATCATTTTTGATCGATTGATGTTGCTTGTGCTGATACTTTGATAGTTGATGAACATTGTTATTTGGATATTTCTTTGATGATCATTCATGTGGACTTTGATATCTTGTTGATTTTATGATGATGTTACAATGGGCTTTGATACTCTCTTTGATAGATTTCACTATAGATGATATCATCATGTGTTGGATCTCTTTTTCAGGTGTTTTGCATGATATGCAGTTCTATATGATTCTATCTCCTATATGCTTTTCAGAATGAAATTTTTCAAATGTATGCATATGTCCTAATGATGCTTTTAATGATCGTCTTATGTATGACGTAGACTAGATGAATGCGATGTTATTTTAATGATTTATGGTATTGATGAATGTATGCAATGGATATATGTATGATGTTAAATGGATAATGAATATTGGCTCTAATGTATCTCTTTCTTTTTAATATGCAAATGTGATGAATCTATGAATTTTTTTTACTTGATATGTAAATGTGATGGATCTATGTAATAATGCAATGAGATTTTAATGATTAATGATATATGGAACATGGATGATTCTATCATGGATGATATGCATTTAATGTAGAATGATCCTAATGTATGCAAATAATGATTAACTAACTTAATGGAATGCACTTAACAGATTGATATTTTAGAATGAGATGAACACAATCTAATGTTAATGCATTTTAATGAACTTAATGCAATCTAGATGAATGTTATAGATGCAATCTAATGATTATGCAACTTAATGATTCAAATGTTGGACACATTTAAATGAATGAAATGTTTAATGAAGATGACTTAATGCAACTTAAAAATGACTTTAATTAATGCAAGTGAACTAATGAAATGCACTTTTTTTTTAATTTGTTTTTTATTTCCAACACACTCAATCTTATATAGGTGTTTGTGATGATCCTTTGATTTTTGATTTGAATACACCCCCTTTTTATTTTCCTTTTTCAATTTAAGCTAAGAAAGGCAAACAAAATACAATGCACTTAATCTAAGATGTATGTAGCTAATTGTCATTATTCAAAATTTGGAGCTTATAATCATCATTGAGCATTTTTGGATCCTATTTTAGTACAATCATCACTAGTTCAACTATGATGATATGAATACTTTTTGCACCTCTTTCTTTGCTTTCCCTTCTCTCTTTGGTATGACTATCACTGATTGAAGCCAATCATGAGAGTGTGAATACCAATTTTGTCAGATTCTATGTTGCAAGTGGATTTTGGTACTATGATATTGAAGATCAAAATAACCAAGGTATCCTTTTGTGTAAACAAGCAGAACTCTCAGTTTTATCCTATGTACAAGTCCTCGATGATTCTTTGATGATCATGTCCTTAGATAAATAATACATGATTTAAATCTTTGATTTTAAGACAGTCATTCAGAAATCATCAAAAAATATCTTCCTTTCATCATAGCTTGTCTAGTCTAAAACTTTCATCGATTCACTAGAAGGACATGATTTCATCAATTGAGTCAACACTTAGAAAAATTTCTTGAAATGTTTTTCAAATCCATATTTCAAGTGTAGTTCCATCCATTTCATACTTTTAATCTTGATAAAGATAAGGTCATGTAAGATCTTGGATCAAATTTTGTGTTTTGGCTCAAATTGGATTATAATGTAGATTTGATTAAGTGTTCCTCTTTCAAATTTGATGAATTGATTCCATGATTGAATAAAGCTTGCTTTGATGAATCCTTTCTCCTTTTCAGTAGATTGCTCGTAGTTTGAGATAATTTCATTTGTGGGCCTTAGGACAATTTGCAGATTAGGTGACCAAAATCTTGAGGTACTTGCAAATGCAACTGTGGGGTTTTATTATGCAATATATACAAATGCTGGCGAATGCAATATTTACAAGGTGACCTTCTAGGCATGCGACTGACTTGGACTTTCAATGATGACTGTTTACCAGGTTTTAACCGATTGAATAGATCTTGCTCTTTTTCTATTTTTAAAGCTTTTCTCTCTTTTTTTTTCTACCAAGGTGCCTATTTGCTAGGTTTTCACCAAGGTACTTTTTCTCTTTTTTGATTTTTTTGTATTTTTCTTTTTTTCAAATTTTTTTCTTTTAATATCATCAAGGAACCTATTTGCTAGGTTTTCACCAAGACAACATCTTTTTGAGGATCATATATGAATGTTTTTGCTTTCTTCATGCTCAATTTTCCACTGTTTTTGATCTTTTCTGCTTTTCAATTTATTTTTGGTATTTTCCAAATCTCTTTTAACTATATACAATAGATATTATGCTTTCCATCTGATACTCTTTATACTCTTTCATCTACCTCATGTATAGAACCTCTTTAGATGTATGCTATTAATAGGTTCTTGCAGCTCTTGTCCCTCACAATCTGCTAATTTGTAGGTGCCAGTCCCAAAATTTTCAATGATGATAAATGGTCCTAACCAATTTGCCTCCCATTTTCCTTTCTTTTCCATTTCTGCCCAATTTTTGGGATTCTCTCGCAAAACTAGGTCACCTATTTGAAATGTTCTTGACTTGATGTGCTTATTATTTGTCATTGACATTCTATTTTGGTACACTTTCAAATGATCAAATGCTTGCTTCTGTTTGTCATCTAGGAGTTCTAGTTCTTGCAATCTAGCAACCCTATAGTCTTCCTCACTTATTAAGCCATGAACAGATACCCTCAAAGATGGGAGTTCTACCTCCAAAGGCAAAACTGCTTCTGTTCCAAAGACTAAGGAAAAAGGTGTAGCTCCTGTTGGTGTTCTTATCCTTGTTCTATAAGACCATAAGGTTAGATTTATTTTGATGTACCAACCTCTACCTGAATTGTCCACCGTTCTCTTCAATATCTTGAAAATGTTTTTATTTGTTGCCTCGGCTTGTCCATTACCTTGTGGGTAATAGATTGAAGAAGAATGATGAATCATGTGAAACTTGGTGCATAATTCCTTTAGGTCTTTATTTTTGAAATGCTTTGCATTATCCATTATGATGGCATGAGGTATGCCATATATACAAATAATGTGATTGAGGATAAACAAAGATATTTGTTTTCCCATCATAGTTGATAAGGGTACAACTTCCACCCACTTAGTAAAGTACTCTATTGCTGTGATGATGAATTTATGACCATTTGAGGATGGTGGATATATCATGCCTATTTAGTCTAGACCCCATTGATAGAATGGCCAAGGTGTTGTCATCAAATGAAGCTCTTGTGCAGGCACATGTATCAAGTTTCCATGAAATTGACACTTTCTACAAGTTTTGACAAAGTTACAAGCATCTTTCTCCATCATAGGCCAAAAATATCCTATCCTAAGAAGTTTCTTAGCTAGGGTTTATCTTTTTGAGTGTGATCCACAAATTCCTTCATGGATTTCTTGTAAGGCTAAAATTGATTCCTCTTCTTCTAAACATCTAAGGAGTATTCTGTCTAAACTTTTGCGATATAATGTTTAAGAGATTATGGTGTATCGAGCGGCTTGGTGAATGAAACTTTTCTTTTGATTCTTGGTTTGGTCTATTGGAAGGATTTGATCTTTTAAGTAAGTATAAATAGGTTCATACCAAGGTGATTCATTTGTAGTTAGCAAGAAAATGGTATAAGGATGGGTAGGGTCAAACGCGGGTTGATCCACTTCTTCTACCAAGAATTCATATCTTGCACTCTGATCAGGCATTTGTAGAAGTGAAGCCAAAGTTTCCATTGCATCTGCTGCTTTGTTCTTTTCTCTTGGAACTTGCTCAAATGTAATAAGTATGAAATACTTCTTAAGACTTTCCACCATGTTTTTGTAGGGTACCAATTTGTCATCCTTTGTTTGATATTCTTCATTAACTTGATTAATGACTAATTGTGAATCTCCATTCACCTTTAATTCTGTTACTTTCCATTCTAGTGCCAACTTGATTCCAATGACCAAAGATTCATATTTTGCTATATTATTGGTGCATGGAAATAGAAATTTATAGGACTTAGGAATAGTAGAGCCTTGAGGAGTGATTAGAAGTATGCCTGCTCCTGACCTATGTTGAGTGTGTGAAGCATCAAAATATAGTTGCCATGTTTTTGCCTCAACATTCACAATCTTTGAATCCGGGAATTCCACTTGAATGGGATGATCATCTTGAAGTGGTGCTTCTGCTAACTGGTCAGCAATGAATTTCCCTTTGATTGATTTTCTATCAACATATTCAATGTCAAATTCACTTAGCACCATAACCCACTTTGCTAACCTTCCATTTAATGCTATTTTACTAAGTAGATATTTTAAAGGGTCAATTTTGGCAATGAGCCTTATCTTGTGGGCTAGCATACACTGGCATAATTTTTGTGAAGAAAAAACCACGGCCAAGCATTCCCTTTCCATGAATGTATAGTTCAGCTCATATTTGACTAGAGTTCTACTTATGTAGTAAATTGCTTTTTCTTTTCCTGTTTCATCTTCTTGTGCTAAAAGTGCCCCCAATGAATTCTCTATTGCTGAAATATATAGGATCAAGGGCTTTCCTCTGATAGGTGGCATCAATATTGGTGGATTCATGAGATATTTCTTCAATAGATTAAAGGCTTCTTCAAACTTTTCATCCCATTTGAAGATTGTATCTTTATGCAGAAGTTGGGTGAAATTATGACATTTTTCAGCTAATTGGGAGATAAATCTCCTGATGGATTGTATCCTTCCTTGTAAAGACCTCATTTGACTAATGTTTTTAGGTGCTTCCATTTCCATAATGGCCTTCACTTTAGTGGGATCCACCTCTATTCCCTTTGCAGATACAATGTAGCCTAGTAGTTTGCCAGATTGGACTCCAAATGAACACTTTTTTGGGTTAAGCCTTACTTTGAATTTCTCCAATCTTTCAAAAAAATTTGCCAAAATTGGCAAGTGCTCTTTTCTTGAGTGAGATTTGGTTAATATGTCATCCACATAGTCCTCCATGAACTTATGCATCATATCATGAAATATTATGGTCATTGCTCATTGATAGGTCACTCTGGCATTCTTCAAACCAAAAGGTATGACATTCCAGCAAAAAGTACCCCATGCACATGTAAAAGCTATCTTATCTTGGTCTTCTAGTGCTATCTTTATCTGGTTGTATCTGCTAAATCCATCCATGAGTGAAAACATAGAGTGTCTTTCTGTTAAGTCCACAATGACATCTATACTTGGAAGTGGGAAGTCATCTTTAGGACATGCCAAATTTAAGTCCCTAAAATTTGTGCAGATTCTAATGGATTTGTCTTCTTTTGATACTGGCACTATATTTGAGATCCATTGTGCATAATCAATGGCCCTTATAAATCCTACTTTCAATAATTTTTCTAACTTCACTTTGACAAGTAGTGCTATATGTGGATGCATCTTCCTTAGCTTTTGCTTAATAGGTTTGGCTCCTTCCTTGATATTTAGATGATGCATTATCAAATTTGGGTCTATTCCCGACGTATCATCATAAGACCATGCAAAGTTAACTTGTTTTTCCTTAAATAACTTAATGAATTTTTTTCTTTCTTCGCTAGATAGTGATGCTACTAGGTGGATGATCTTCGGCTCTATTTCTGATCCAATATTTATCTTTTCAGTGGGCTCAATCAAGATTGGAGATCTTTCCTCATAATGTTCTAGTAGAGCATCCAAAATCCCTTCCTTAGGTGCCTCAGTTGGGTTTTCACCTTTGGAAACATTCTTTATTTCTTTATTTTTTTCTTCTTGATTTAATGTTTCCACAACGTGGTTTTCAACACTTGATTCTTTTCCTTTTTTTAAAATTTTTTTTCTCTGATTGAAAGTTTGGATGCTCCCCTTGATCAATTCTTCCTAATATTCATTAATAGAAGAGGGTTCAACTGCATTGAGGTATTGGGACACCACGTTGTCATTCAAGAAGATTGGAAGGATAGTGGGTTCAATGGAATTCCATTCAATCAATTCCGGGTGTATGAGAGTTAATGGCCCAATACTTGGGTTCATTTCAATGGGGTTTAAGTATAATACTTCATTAGAAGGCTCATACATTGTATCATGTAAGTCTATAACATCAATACCCTTATCATGACATGAATCATTAGATAATGTCTCCCATTCCCACTCATGAGAATCCTCATCACTATGAGATTCTAATTGCAATATTTGGCTATGAAGTTTGGGATAATGTTTTTGAGTGTATCCTTCTTCAAGATACCCTAATCCTATTTTCTCCTTACTATCTCACCATGTACTTTCTATTGGTTCAACAAGTCCTTCATTCCTTGTGCCCAAAGGTCCTTGACCTTTGTACCCCATCTTTTGCATGATTTGAAACCCTTTCCCATATTGATGTGTGGGAATGGTTATATTTTGAATATGTTTGATATGTGCACTTGATTCTTCATCTTTATATAACTAGTTTAGGATCTCATTGTCTTCTTCATCCATGGCGGATGATATATTTTCCCTCAAAAAATTATCATTATATCTATGGGGTAGATTTGAGGGTCTTCCATAGGACTTGGGTGATAAGGGTAAGTCCATCATAGATAAGGAGTATTCACCTATGACTTTTTAATTGATCTTGCATTGCTTATCAAAATTCTTCATTATTTGGTCCATTTTTTGATAATGGGATTCTTTGGTGGATACTTGGATAGCTTTGGTATGGTCTTCTTTTGATTCTTTAATAATATTATCCTCACCAACCTTCTCTTTTCCTTTAGTTGATGTAGTTAGGTTAGTGAGTTTTGGTGTATCTTCAATAATAATTTCCTCTTCCATATTTTCTTTTCCCTTCAATAATGGGATGTCTTTAGAACTTTTCCCTTGCTCCCTTTGATTATGTATAGACCCTTCTGCATTGTGTGGGACTAAAGAGTCATTGATAGGCTTGATGTTGTTACAATATTGGAAAGGGTTTAGGTCCCCACTTACCATTATCTCTTTCCCTAGATAAGGAAATTTTAGGCATTGATGATAAGTAGATGGCACGACTTGCATCTCGTGAATCCATGACCTTCCTAGTAAGATATTATAAGTCCAATTTAGATCCAACACTTGGCATATGGTCTCCTTTTGCATAGGGCCAACTCTTATGGGTAACACTATGACTCCTTTTGAAGCTCTTTCTTCATCATCATAGGATTTTATGGTTATCTTTTTCTTAGGGTCAATAGCCTCCTTAGAAAATCCTAGGGCTTTCACTAGGATAAGGGTACAAATGTTTAGGCCGGCTCCCCCATCTATAAGGACTCTTTTCACCCTATGCTTGTGAATCAAAACTTCTATGTGCAAGGGAAGATTTTGAGGATGATTAAGGGACATGTCATCCTGTTCGAAAAATGATAGGCAATGGGGTGCAATGAGGTGCCCCACCATATTTTGGAATTTGTCTACCTCCAAGTTTAGAGACACATTGGTTTCCAATAAGGCTTTCTCCAAGATATCTTTATGAGTTGGTGACAATTTGAGTAACTCCAAAATAGAGATTTGAGTAGGATTTCTTTGTAGTTGATCAACCAAGTTGTATGGTTTTGATGATGAGGTTGAAGCTTGGTTTGATACCACCATTTTAGGAGCACTATTAGATAGGATTATTTTTGATGCTTTCCCCCTAGTGACAACATTTGATGACACTTCTCTTGAATTGTTCTTTACTATTACAACATTTATAGTATTATCCTCTTCTCTTAAAGTGTTGATCATGTTATCATAAGTATGAGAAAATTTTACTTTCTCATTTCCTTTTATTTTTACTTTGATTAGCATTAGATGACTCACTCTTTTCATGGCTCAAAAAGGGATTCTTGAAGGTCGTGTGATCCTCATTGTTTTGAGGTCCTACAATTTTGATAGTTCCATTATCTATTAAATCTTGCACCAAGTGTTTTAATCTCATGCACTCATTGGTTGGATGACCTCTATTTCGATGATATTCACAATGATATGAGTCATTCCACCAATTATGTTTGACTTGAGGTTCATAATCTCTCACATCGGGTAATGTGATGATTTTATTGGCAACCAAGGTCCTTAATGCATTCTCCAAAGGTTCACCTAGATAGGTGAATTTTCTCTTGTTATAAGTGGAGTAAAAGGATTTGGACTTATTCCCATTAGCATTATTATAAGGATTATTGGCATTATTGTTGGAATTGTTAGAATTGTTATTGGAATTATTGGAGTTAAATGGAGCCTTTTTCGATTGATTGACATTATTTGAAGAATTAGCTCCATATGGTAAGGTAAAAGGGGTTTCCTTCAAGTTGTGGGCCTCCACAACTCCATCATTCACAATGTTTTTGTTGTTATTCTTTATCCATGACTTAGATTTATCATTGTAATTATTGGACCCTTGATTATTGACATATTTAGGCACATAATTGTTGTTGTTGTTGGTGTTATTGGATTTGTTATCTTTAAATAATTTTATCTCCCCTCTCTTGACCAAATACATCCTCAATCTTGATCCCATTTTCAGTGAGTTTTTCAAATGTTGGGGGACATTGGAGTTGTAATCTATAATTCATTTCCATGGTCAAGTTGTTTGTGAAGATTTCCATCTTTTCTTTCTTAGGGATACTTCGTGGATACCTTGCGAAAACTGTCCTCCACCTTTGTAGGAATTGTAGGAAGGACTCTCCATCTTTTTGTTTGGCATCACACAACTTGAGCATTTTAATTTCATGCTCAATGTTATAAGAATAATGGGTTACGAACTTGGAGGCTAACTCCTCAAAGGTCTTTATTCCTTGGGGTAGTTTCGAGAACCACTCCATGGTGGGACCTCCTAAATTCCTAGGAAAGAGTCTCATTAGGTATGTTTCATTGTGCATGAACTCAATGCTTAGGGTGCAAAAATCACTTAAATGATCCCGTGGGTCTGTTTTACCTGTATATTTAATGTATTTAGGAAAAATGGTATTAAAAGGAAAAGATACCATGACTAAGCTTTTATTGAATGGAAAAGGACACAAAGCTTCAATAGAAAAGGCCTTAGGTTCAACTGCCTTTTTCATGGTATCTATTTGTTCTTGAAAGGCCTTTATTTTCCTAGTCATGGCATTCATGAGATTATCTTGCTCTTGATCTTTCTTAAGTTGTTCTATATCGAAATCACGGGGAAGCTTTACTCCCGCTTGAGCTAGGTTTAGGAAAAACTTATCCCTATCCTTATCTATTAATTTCTCCATGACCTCTAGGAATTCCTGATCTTAGGCTCCTCTCTCAACCTTTTCTTCAAGTGTTTCTTTGGGATTATGATTAGCATTGTTGATGTAATGATTATTTCCTCCTTGGTGGTAATTATGATATGCAGAGTTTCTATCCATTTCTCCAAGTCTTTTGTCAAACAAGTTTGGGAAAATTTCTTCTTGATTAGGACCTTTGAAAAGACTTTGGTATTCTTGTCCTTTGTTTGCAACAAGAGTGCTATCTCCTTTTAAAGATACCCTATATGTGTGGGACCGTGTGGAAAAAAGCATCCAACAAGGGTTTGATTTGGAATGATCCTTGGTTTGAGAATTGTTGATTTTAAATTAAAGAGATTAAAAATGTAAGATGAATTTTAAATGGATATCTCTCTCACTTGTTTATGTATTTCAAACACAACAATCACACATTCACTTGTCTCTTTTTACCCACTTAACACAAAATGTTTGATTTGAAAGAACGTTGTCACGAGTTTTGCACAAAAAGAAACTTCAAGCACCTACCTAGCAAAAGATTTGGTTCGTAAACATGGCTCTAAAAGGTGGTCTTGCTATTTTATCAAGGATTTAATATAGATTCCATTCAAAATAGATCTTAAACTTTCATCCCCCAAGTATGTTAAGGGGCTTCCCACCACCGGTATATCAAAGTTTTGCGCAATCCATGAGGACTACTCGAGGAAGTTCAAAAATTTAAAATCCTTTTGTCACACACCCCATTAAAGATGTATGCATTTTGTTTTATAGTGGGTTGGATTCTCGCAGCAAAAGCAAGCATATCCCACTTTGGGCTGTCCCTCTCACCGGCCTCGTTAAGGCAATTTATCGGGAGGTGAGCCCACTAATGTTCTAGCTGTATGCACCCTAAAATGGTCACCTAGACTTTGGGCCCCCATTCAACAATTTATCAAATCCCTGAATCAATATTTTCAAAAATCAGCATTTTATCAATTATATCAATTTCCTTGATCAAATCCTATTTTATCATTTTTGATTATTTACCTTGGGCTAACCATTTTATCCTAAAGTCTTTATTTATGTAAAAGGAATTTCCTCCCCTTTTATTAAAGAAAAAGCCCCCACTTTTCCTTTTATCCTAAGTTGCACAAATAAAGCATTATTCCTATTTTATAAAAGAAGAAAAACATTTTTTATCTCATATGGGCACAAAATTCAACTCTTATTTTCTCATTGGAGGATATTTGTGCACATAGATTGCTCCTCTTTCAAGCTCCACCCTTGATTAAATCTTTTTCCTCTTAATCTCCATCATCCGGTGTTTCTCATTTCCTATAAAAGAAGAGCTCTCTTCCTCACTTGCATATCAATCTTTTTATGCTAATGTTATGTTGCAAGTTTTCTAGGTCATCTAGGAGCTTTTGAAGATTTGGAGAATTCTTGGATTTTTCATCTACATGCTATCATAATTTCATTTCTTGCATTGTCATAGTATTCATAGCTTCATATTAGCTTAGTTTCCTTTATGCTTTCGATTACTTCATCTAGCTTAATTAGGAGGCTTTGTAATACTTGCATATTTCCTTTCATAGCTTAGCTTGCATAGCTTGCATTTTCATTCATAAGTATAGCTTTGCATTGCATTTCATTTTGATTCTTGGAGATATTGGCATTCTTTCCCTTGTCTTCATTTGAATCTCTCATTGTGTGGTTGACTAGCAAGGTCATAAGCTTAATAGCTCTAGCTGAGAGCAATCAAATAATCTTCCAACTCCATACATAAAGAGCTCTAGGTCACTTTTTGTATCATCTTAAAATGGAAATACTTCCATGTTAAGAGAATTTATCCCTATAAGTAAGTGGTTTACGGTCATGATTGGCATTTTACATTCTCCCTTGTCTTCCACTTCTTCCCTGCACTTGATTTCTGCATTCTAGGTGAAATTAGGGTTAAGGTCTTAAGGACTTTCTTGATTTTACTCTTTCCATGGCTCCATTTTCTAGGTAGGGTTCACAAATGAGACCTCCTAGTCCTTCATCATATCATTAAGAGGATTTTCTATCTATTCCAGACACTGGCACCTGATCTGACATCAATTTCCAAGTTTTTGGCACCCCTGGAACTCCTATTGCAGAACCTGACAAAGTTAGGGTTTGAGGTCAAAGTCGACCTCAACCCTAACCAAGTCAAGGTCAACCTTGACCTTGACCTCTTCCTACCAGAATTTCAAAGTTTCATTTGCCGGTAATTTATCTTTCGGGAAAGTTATTTCCCACTTCCGGGTCGGTTGTTTCAGGCTCTGAAATGGTAAATCCTTTAATGGTATTTAATCAAAGTATATTTTCTAAAGGTGAGGACCTAATTGGGATTTAATTCTTCAAGGTAGCCCATCTAGAGGAGTGTGCCCTAGTTCACTATAAAAGGAGGCCTTCCTCTCTCATTTTCACATCAAGTTTTCATGCTCAAGCTCTCAAGCTCTCAAGGTGTCAATAAAGCATTCATTCAAGCATTCAAGTCTTCTTCTTTATCCAAGTTCTCCATTGAAGATCAAGGATTTAAAGCATTCAAGCTATTGAAGGGATTTGGCTCAAGCATTCAAGATCTATCATTCAAACCCTAGATCTAGCCACCATGGTGGTGTGATCTTCCTTCAAGATCCTTTGTTCATCTTCAAGATCCATATCATTGTTTCCTCAAGGTGGATTTCAAGCATACAATCATGGAGATTTGATTATGTTATGTTCAAGCTTTCATATCAATATATTCGATTACATTCCAAATACATTAGCATATCTATTGAATTGCATAGCTTCATTGTTAGATTCATTTCTACTAATTGCTAGAATTCTCCTATTTCAATTTCAATATTAAGGTTGATTCCAAACTGGGGTTTGACCAAGGCAAACCCCCCCCCCCCCCAAACAAAAAAAAAAACTATTTTTCTTGCAGGCACACATGTGGAATCTCAGATCTGAGAGCGAATTTGGGTACCCTTTTCGGTAATCTTTCAAGATCTGTGAATAGAATCGGAATCAAAATTTAAATAAATAATGTGGTCTTTGACCTTCTAAAAGGTCAAAGTCGACCTGTGTGAATTTGGAGAAAAGATTTTTGGGTTTTGTCCGCCTTGGCATTTCCAGTCCAGAATAGGTGACAGAATCTTCAAAAAGTTCATACAGAAGCTAGAATTCAGCATTTTCCAGATCTTCCCTAATTCAAGGTTAGTATTTGCACTTCAATTATTTCAGATTTCAAGCTTAATCCAACTATAGGGAAGTATAGGGTTTCTCTCTCTCTTTCATATTCTTCATAGATTGATTCGATTGTGTATTAACCTCTTGGTTGATCAAATTGGATCTCTCTTTTGGGAATTTGGATTTAGGAGTGAATCTTACATTTTCCCGACACACTTACACAAATAGAGGTGATTCCAAATCACTTCTATTCATTTTGGTGAACTTGACTAGCTTACTCTCTTTCTTTTTGGTGTTAGATTTACATTTTACTCTTGCATCTATACTTCAAAAATTCAAAAAAAAATAAATCTATATATTGCATAAAATAAAAAAACATATTTCTTGCATTTTTATCATGAAGATTGTTAAGATGTTTTGGGGCATAATCATGTTTGTTATTACTCTTCTTCTAGCATCTATTTATAATGCATATGATGTTTATGAGGGTATTATTCATTTCATAACATTGACGACCCTTCACTTTGCTCTTGCTTATGCTTTTGTGAAGTTGACTGATACTAGTCTACCTACATTTAAAACTTTTCTTTGGGATTTATGTGGTAGCCTTATTCATCTTTTAGATTATGTGAAGAATTTGGTAGATGACACACCATCTCCTAATCTTCCTAATTGTAATCCATCTCCTAATATTGCTAATCTTCATCCTAATCTTTCTACTCCGATACCTAAATCTCCATCTGTTAATCCTTGCTCTTCCTGTACTTGTGATGGGATTCAAGCTATAGGGCAGGATGTGGATGTGCAAGATTTCTTTGATTTACCTCCTCCTCTTGTTCAGGATGATATTCAAGGTCAGGATAAAGAAACTTCTTCCAAACCTATTATCCCACCTTATGCGACCTTTACTCATGAACATGATAAAAAATCACCTCCTGTAGAAGCTTTGCATGATATGTACACTTCTGGATATAATATGGTGACTAAACAAGGTTATAAAGGTTTAGGGTTAGGAGTTAATGAGCATGGTATTAAATTTCTCATTAATATACCTCCTAAATTGGATATGAGTGGTGTCGAAACTTCTAAATCTCAAGTCAAGTTAAGTGGTGTGGATCTTCGTCTTCCTCTTAACATTCATCTCTCTACACCTCTAATGGATAATCCTAACACTCGTTAAGAAATTGCTAAGATAGTATATGTGGAGTTAATGAATTCTAAGAAGGAAAGATTTAGACCAATACCTATTGATGCTTTGTACAAATTTAAATGTCCTTTCCACTATCGTAATACTCATTTGCTTGCCAATTGTAACAACTTCAAATTATATGTTAGGGATAGGGTTACACGCGTTATTATACCTTTTTCTCATGTTGTCTTACAACTTCTTCATAATTTTGATATAGGGGATTCCCCTCCATTAGAGTTGGAGTAAATGTTCTTATCCTCTTGTCTCATGACTAGGGGGCAAGAGGCATAATTTTATCCAGTCTTTTAGGATCCATTAGGTCTTTTTATTAAGAGTTAATTGGTATTCTTCACGTTTCCTTCTTCCATAGTCTTGCATGATGTTTTTATCCATTCCTAGGAATTATATTTTCTTCTTAGGAAATCTTTTCTAGAATATGTGTTTTGTAAAAATATCCCTTGTCTTTCATCCCTTAGGGGGAAAGGTTCTTCCTTCTCTTTTTCTAAGTGAACTTCTTTCCTTAGCTTAGCGGTATTTGTTTATATTGCAATATTATTTCATCATATTGATAGATATTTTGACTATGGATAACCTTCTTACATGAGAAGTTGTCCTAAGTCATCACTTCTTCTCTATGTTGAAAATTATGTTCTTTATAAACTCTCACCCTTGCTTTAGTGTTAGAGTTGTTTCCCTCATTCCAAAGATTCCTCTTGCTCTTCTTCATAGGGGGCTTGATGGTTGAATCTTTGTTCCCACCTTTTGAAAGATGATATCTTATCTAAATGCACTCTGCTTTGGTGGAGATCTTGGTGATAAGATCTTTTTCATTGAGGTTCCTTTTCCATAAGTGACATATCCTTCTAACGATTATATATACTCTTGGATGTAGGGGTCAATATCTCTCGCTAAGGATATACTATACATTGTTATGAACAAGATATCTCCTTGCTTTGTGAAGTAGGTATCCTCTTCCATCTTTTTCCTACACTTGGGGGGAAAAGATGCCTTACCCTTCTTTTCTATCTTCAAACATTCACACATGGAGTCACAAATACGGGTTGTGAGTTTGGTAGAAGTACTTTAGCCTTGGAGGCTTGGTATGTTTTTCTATCTTATTCAAATCTATGCATTGTTATTTCATCTGGTATTCTCTTATTTTCTAGGGATTCACCTCTTTCCTTGGTTAAGCAATATTTATCTACTATGTGATATCCAATCCTACATGAAAGTTATGGTTTTCATTTGAGGACCTATGTCCTTTATACAAACCTTATTTGTTGTTTGACATTGGGTTTCCATGGTTGATACATCTCTCACCTTGGAAATTGAATAGTGTGCTATCCCTCATTAAGGATTACTTTCTTTTTACTTTTTTGCATGATATCTTTTACATTCATCCCTTCCATGGCCTCATAGGAGCTGTGACCTTCTTGGCTTGGATTGGGTGTTGTCTATGGATATTGTCTGGATGCCGCATAAGACTTTATCCTTGTTCTTCTTCTTTCCTTAACATGGAAAAATAGTATGTTTTTTTCCATATTAAGGAGGGGGGCATATATAGGGCCTCCCTTGTACTATAGTTTTTAATTTTTACATGCTAAATCTTCTGAAGGTAATGCACATAAGTTGCTAAATCCCGAGGAGACACTCATTTTTCAAAATTTTCAATATGCTAAATCCTCTGAAGTTAATGCACATAAGTTGTTAAATCCTGAAGGGACATGCATTTCCAAATTTCAAATATGCTAAATCTTGGAAGGTAATGCACATAAGTTGCTAAATCCTAAAAAGACACGCACCTATATGCTAAATCTTTCGAAGGTAACACACATAAGTTGCTAAATCCTGGGAAGACATGCATTTCATATTCATAGTGATACAAGAAGGTGGATCTATGAGTATTCCATAAGCCATCAGAAGACGCATTACAATTGCAAGCATAGTTTATGGGTGAACCTGTTGGGTTCTCCCACTAAGGTGATTCATAGTAAGGTGGGCATCTTACCGAGTGAGGTAATCACTTTATCTTTTCTCTCTTTTTGCTTCAATGCTAGTAGAACTGGATCATGAAGCTATGTTGTCTATAGTGTTGCTCTTGTCTTTCTTATGTAATCATTTATGCTTTTATGATAGCTTTCCAAATATGATATTGGTATGAGAAATATTTCTTAGTAAGGTTTCTTATGCTAATTGATTTGGGTTGTTTAGTACTAACCCTTGTTCTTTTGTATACTCTCATGTATGTATGTTGAGTTAGAATCCTTGGTCTGGGGGCTTGTGTCTTTAGCTAAGTGTTATTTTATCTCATTTTGAATCCACTGGGATCTCTTCTCTCTTCTCTTTTACCAAGAGTTTGCATGGAATCCATACTCTTGCTAAAGTGGGGGCTTAATGTATCATCTTAAAATGGAAGCACTTCCATGTTAAGAGTGTTTAGCCCTCCAAGTAAGTGGTTTAGGGTCATGATTGGCATCTTTGCATTCTCCCTTATCTTCCACTTCTTCCTTGCACTTGATTTCTGCATTCTAGGTGAAATTAGGGTTAAGGTCTTAAGGACTTTCCTGATTTTCCTCTTTCCATGGCTCCATTTTCTAGGTAGGGTTCACAAATGAGACCTCCTAGTCCTTCATCATATCATTCTAAGGATTTTCTATCTATTCCAAACACTAGGTCCTAATCTGACATCAATTTCTAAGTTTCTGGCACCCCTGGAACTCCTGTTGCAGAACCTAAAAAAGTTAGGGTTTGAGGTCAAAGTAGACCTCGACCCTGACTAGGTTAGGGTTGACAGAGTCGACCTCAACCTTGACCTCTTCCTCCTAGAATTTCAAAGTTTCATTTGCTGGTAATTTATCTTTCGGGAAGTTATTTCCTGCTTTCGGGTCGGCTGTTTCAAGCTCTGAAATGGTAAATCCTTTAATGGTATTTAATCAAGGTATATTTTATAAAGGTGAGGACCTAATTGGGATTTAATTCTTCAAGGTGGCCCATCTAGAGGAGTGTGCCCTAGTTCACTATAAAAGGAGGCCTTCCTCTCTCATTTTCACATCAAGTTTTCATGCTTAAGCTCTCAAGCTCTCAAGGTGATCAAGCAAGCATTCATTCAAGCATTCAAGTCTTCTTCTTTATCCAAGTTCTCCATTGAAGATCAAGGATTTAAAGCATTCAAGCTATTGAAGGGATTTGGCTCAAGCATTCAAGATCTATCATTCAAACCCTAGATCTAGCCACCATGGTGGTGTGATCTTCCCTCAAGATCCTTTGTTCATCTTCAAGATCCATATCATTGTTTCCTCAAGGTGGATTTCAAGCATACAATCATGGAGGTTTGATTATGTTATGTTCAAGCTTTCATATCAATATATTCAATTACATTCCAAATACATTAGCATATCTATTGAATTGCATAGCTTCATTGTTAGACTCATTTCTACTACTTGCTAGCATTCTCCTATTTCAATTTCAATATTAAGGTTGATTCCAAATCAGGGTTTGACCAAGGCAAACCCTCCCCAAACAAACAACAAAACCATTTTTCTTGTAGGCACAGGTGTGGAATCTCGGATCTGAAAGTGAATTTGGATACCCTTTTCGGCAATCTTTCAGGATCTGCGAACAAAATCAGAATCAGACTTCAAATAAATAATGTGGTCTTTGACCTTTTAAAAGGTCAAAGTCGACCTGTGTGAATTTGGAGAAAAGATTTCTGGGTTTTGTCTACCTTGACATTTCCAATCCAGAATAGGTGACAGAATCTTTAGAAAGTTCATACAGAAGCCAGAATTCAGCATTTTCCAGATCTGCCCTAATTCAAGGTTAGTATTTGCACTTCAATTATTTTAGATTTCAAGCTTAATCCAACTATAGGGAAGTATAGGGTTTCTCTCTCTCTTTCATATTCTTCATAGATTGATTCGATTGTGTATTAACCTCTTGGTTGATCAAATTGGATCTCTCTTTTGAGAATTTGGATTTAGGAGTGAATCTTACATTTTCCTGACAGACTTACACAAATAGAGGTGATTCCAAATCACTTCTATTCACTTTCTAAGGTATCCCATTCATGGATTCCCTTGGACATAATGACTTAGAGGTGTGCACTATTTGAGGTGTACATTTTTGGCGCTCACCATGGCGCAGAGCATTATTGTTTTGCCTTTCATTTAATGCATTTTCATTAATTTTTCATCATAATTCAGCATCATTTTCAGCTCTTTGGTTTTTTGGCTCAGAATATCATGCAATACTTTTCCAGTATCGTGCGATAGTTTGCTGTATAATGGCATGATACTTTACCAGTTAAAGTATTGCTCTGCCTTTGCAGGGTTTATCACATTGTTCGAAACATTCTGTCACCTGCTGGTATAGTAAAGTATCACCCAAAAAGATATTATCGCCCCAATATGCTTTAAAGTATTGCATGATATTTTTGGTGACTGTACTGTCACCTGTACCCAGAAGTGAGTTGTTTCTTGGTTCTTTATTGCCAAATTTGGATCTAGTTAGCTTGCTATGGTTAGATAGATTTAATTTGTAGATTTCATTTGGATTTTGATTTTGCTAACCATTGTGGGGCTAACAAGTTGTGGTTGTAGGTGACTCTTGCTTGAATATTTTGCCAAGAATCACATGCACAAGGGCTACTAACGGTTTTCACAGGGTTGCCCAAAAGCATAAAAAAAAAGAAAAAAAAAGTGCTGGTTGTTTATTTTATTTCAAGTGTGGCAATTACTAGTTGTTTCATTTCATAGGAACATAATATCTTGTTGTAGGAATTCTTGGGTGGTAGGAAAAGTATGCTCTTCCCCCTTGTGGTGAACTAGAAAATCTTGACCCATCTTTGGATTTTGAAAGCAAGAGGGTAATTGAAAATTTGCTTGGTGTGTTTGGGAGAAAAATTTGAGATAGGGGAGTATGCTCTTCACCCTTGTGGTGAAACAAAAACCTTAAACCTCATAAGTTGATCCACTCTTTGTTTAGATCTTTAGAATCTTTTAGTGGGCTTGCTCTTGAGCAATCAAGAGGAACAACCCAAGTGGGGACAAGCCTTTTGCTAGCTATTCCAACCCACTGTAAACTCAAGGCTATCAAGGACACAAAACCTTGGTAGACGTACCACTTGTCTTCACTTTATGTGAGTAGCTTGTGGGATTGCGACCACGAGGAAAATGTCAAGCAAGAATGCTTAAGGTACTCTTGAGGTTGTGAGGTCCGTTACTTGCCACAAGGTAAGGAGTCCCTTTGGGGAGCAAGAGGGGTGTTATGAATGGAAGCCCTTACTAAGAACCATAGATAGAGGCCACCCTATTTTTTCTCTTAGCTTCTTGGTGCAAGGATTGATCCAAGTGGAATAACCCAGATCACCCCAAGATTACTCACCATCTATGCTCCTTTGGTTGTGTCATTGGCACTTCCATGACAAAGCCAATATCTATTGTGGGCAACCACTTTGTGTGAGGCAATGGAGCATCAAGTGTGCTCCAAGTTGTTAAGTATTGAGCCATTGTCTTTTTAGGCTAGAAAGTGCTTCAAGTGTTCTCGTTGTGATATACCTGTGTAAACGTTCTTGCATATTCAACATCACGGTAGTGTTCATAGGATTTTTCAATTTTGATATCACAATTGCTTGTCTTGGAAAGGTTGCTTTTGCCCTTGTTTCAAGTGTTTGAAGACATGTTTGATCACCTACTATTTGCAAACCTATCAATTTACTGCTGTCACTATGATTGAGATCTAAAAAACCAACCCTCAAACTGAAATTTGGACCAAATTGCCCTTAAAACTAAGATTTTTAACACTCATTGGTCAAGAATCGTACGACACTGGAACAATATCACACCCTGTATGGAGAAATATCATACGATAGTTTGCCACTGGAAGACTATTGCACTGCTTGCCTAGAAAGTATCGCCCAGGTTGTCTAGAAAATATCGCTCTGCTTAACACAAAATATTGCCTGGTCTGAAACTGTCACCCTATTAGCCTGGAAACTATCACCCAGAATCTTTTTACTATCTACCTAATTCATGCAATTTTCAGCCTTCTCTTAGTTGGCCAGATTTTAGTAAGTTTCATACCCTACAACTGAAAGCTTGTTTGTACCTCAATTTTTTGGCTCTAGACATCTTGAGTTAGTAATCTTTGACTTCACCAAAGATTTTTCTTGTTATTAGTAAGTTAGGAATCATCCTTGTTGACAAGATTCACCTTTAGATTCCTTTATTGCACACTTGGAGAGTTTGAGTTCTCTTTTGTCTAAATCCATCTTCATATAAATTCAATTTCAATATATTTTGGTTAAATCATCCTCCTGATCCATATGTGCTAGGATACTGGAATCCTTTTGTTATGCACCACTGTGGCAGTGTTGATTTATACCTTTTGTCAAACTTTCTATTTCATCATTTCTCTTTTGGAAAATTGAATATTTTCACTATCCTAGTTTGACAATTAGTGATTCATAAGGTTATCTTCTCACTAAGGGTTTTTTTCTTTCATGTCGGTTACAACAAGATACCAAGTGGGTCAAGGAAAACAACCTCAAGTAGTTTTTGAACAATTACCTTTAGTCCAAACTCGTCAAAAGTGAAAGGGGAAGGAACCCATCTTCGATCAATCTCCTAGGAGTGCTTTAGAAGTTTGGTTTGAGCCTAGGAGCAGCCTTAGTCAGTTGAGTACTTCTTTACCATCCTCTCAATAAAATATGGATGTGAGATACACTTTGACTAGGAGACAAAGAGAAGCAATGGATCAAACTCTTGATGACATTTTCCAAAGACATAGGGGTAACATGTCATTTGATGATGACAATCAACCTGAATCACCCTCTATTAACTCAAGATATCTAGATGCTCATCAACGAGCTAAAAGACACTATGCACAAGCTCACCAAGATGCACGGTCACAACATGAAGACCAAAACAACCAATCTTATGATGCTCATGTGAATGCAACTAACTTTTTCAATTGTTCAAGGCCAAGCTCTCCACTAAAAACAACCTCAAGATATACAAGTGAGAGGCTAAAAAGTATTGAGCAATAAAAACAAGCCTTCTTGAATGAACAAGCTACAAAAGAAGAAAAATTTAGGCTCCTAGAGGAGGAACAATGAGCCTTGTTGGACATAGAGAGAAGAGCCGCACAAGAAGAACAAGATAGGCTCCTAGCTCAACAACTTAATTCCCAATTCAACAATAGGGGTACCAACAGTGGAAATAACTCTCCACCCTCTACTCCCTCAAAAACCCCAAGAAGTAGAAGGCGGTCAAGGACTCCTTCAAGATCTCCTAGTCCTAGAGGAAGAAGAATTTCACAACATAGAAGAAGAACACCTCCTAGGAACTCAAGACAACCCTCCCAATGAGCTCATCATGGCTCTCAACATGGAGGAAGTAGTACAAGTTTTGATGATCAAGATTTCATGAGAATGCAACAAGAACCACTATTCCAACAATATGTGGAAAAGTACCTTGATCAAAATAAGGATAAGTTCCTAGAGAACTTGATTAAAAAAGGTGCGAGGGTTCCTTATAATTTTGATGTGGAAAGGAGAATCAAGAAATAGAGCCCCTCACAAGAAGAAGAAATTAAGTAAATCAAGAAAATGATGGAGAAAAACTTTTCGGGGGGAGATAAATGTAGAAAACTAGCCCGGGGTGAAGCCTACCCTTTCCACTCTTGCCCAGGGGTGGGGCATGGAGGAGCACTATTCTATTCAATGAGCCCCTTCCCCTTCCAGCTTATAGGGCATCACCCTGACTTTATTCCTTGGTCCATGGCCCGGTCGGAGCCGAACCAATAGACAGAACCTGAGAAGACATTGAGGGATGGATCAACATATGATGTTTTCTCGGGAGCTACCTATCTTTCCACTGACTCCCCTACTATCTAAAGGTCCCACTTCAAAACAAGCCCCTACTATTCTATGGATTGATTTATCAATTCAACATTGCCATATCCCCTAACCCACCCTGGTGGGGGGGGGGGGGGGACAAATTGGACTTGACGAGACCTGATGATGGCTCCCAAGAGTTCCTTCAATCTTGACTCTATTTGTCCTAATCCTTTTGATAGGAGTGTGAGAATGAAGGATTTTCCTAGGAGAATTGAATTTCCCCAATATGACAAATATGATGGTAATGGTGACCCACATGATCATGTGCATCAGTTTTATACCATGAGTTTTGAATTTCACCATGAAGATTCCTATCTGATGAGATTATTCCCAAGGAGTCTAAAAGGTCAAGCTATGGAGTGGTTTACCAACATAACCCCTCCTATCAAAACTTTTAAAGAACTGGTCCACAAATTTGTGCAACATTTTTCCTACAACTTATCAAGATCAGTCACCATGCTTGATTTGTGTAATTTAAAACAAAATCAAGGGGAATCCTTTGTTACATTTTTACAAAGGTGGAGATGATTGTGCTCTCAGTATTCTAGGACAATTCTTGAACATGAGAGAATTGATATTATTGTGAGCAATTTAGTACTTGAGATGCGGTATGAGGTTCAAAAAATGGTCTTTGATTCGTTCAACACCATGGTCGAAACCGCATGTAGAATAGAGGATGTCTTAAAAGAGCAAGGTATTTTGACTAAACAAAATAATAACAACAATAGTCAAAATAATAACAACTCACATAAGGAAAAAAGAAAGAACTCGCACTAGAATAAAAATAAGCAAGTAGTCAATGATAGAGTTGTTGACTCTTCCCAACCAAAGGATCAAGGTGTCCTTCATTTGTCCAGTGCGGTTCAAGCTATCAAGACAAACCCAAAAAGGAAAAGCGGTAGTTCTCTAAGCTTGGGGACTCTTATGAGGATGTTTTCAAAATGCTTATTGATAACAATCTTGCACAACCACAAGATCCAGCAAAATTTCACATACCTAACATTAAGCCATATTGGTGAAATGAAAAAGCTTACTACATATTTCATAATGGCATTGGACATGACATAGAACACTGTTGGAAACATAAACATCTCATTCAAGATATTATTGAAAGTGGAAAAATTGAGATTGATGGATTGAAAACCAATGCAGATCACAAAGTGTTTAAGGAACCTTTGCCTAAATATGATAAGGGGGAAACCTCTAAACCCAAAGATGGCAAAGCTATAATCAACTACACCTATACGTCTACGGAGAATGTTATCAATATGCTTGAAGTTGTGGATGAAAATGTCAACATGATGCGAAACAAAGTTCTTATAGTCATGATGTGGACTCTCCTCCTATATTTGATGAAGAACTCGTGGTGGTGCTTAGAGGTCCTCACTCTCAAAGGTCATCCCAAGCTCTTAATGCTATCACCAGAAGCCAAGGTCAAGGTCCTGTGATCATTAGAGGTCCTAATTCCAACCATTCTAGAAAACCAAAGCAAGTGACATCCAAGAATGTCACCACCAAGTCAGCAGTCAATCCATAAATGAGCTACAATCTTGTTGACCAGTTACAAAGAACACCAGCTCAAATCTCAATTTTTGAGCTGCTAGAATTGTCTCCAAGACATAAGCATGTCCTTGAAGATGCCTTGCATACAACCAATGTCCCCAACAATATATATGTTGACCAATTCCAAAACATGGTTAACCACCTTGCCAGCCCACACTACCTCACATTTTCAGAAGAAGATGACAAAGCCTTGAGCCATTCGCATAATCTTGCCCTTCATATTGAAGTCATGATTCACAAGACCCATGTCAGGCGTGTGTTGATTGATGGGGGTGCTGGGCTCAATATTTGTTCCTTGAGTTTGTTGAAAATACTGGGTTACTCAGAGCAAGTTATTGATACTCGTAAGAAAATAACCATCAAAGCCTATGATGAGGCAGAGAGAAGCTCCAAAGGCTTGGCTGTCCTCCCTGTCAGGATTGGCCCTATTGAAAAGGACATTTTGTTCCAAATTGTTGATGTTGGTCCTTTAGCCTATAATATTATTCTTGGTAGACCATGGATCCATGACATGCAAGTGATGTCATCCACCTACCACCAATGTGTCAAGTTCCCCTATAATGGAGTAGAAGTTTGTATACCTGGGGATAGCACATTATCTGTTAATGCAATTTCAGCAGGGACCCATGTTCCTCTTAATCGAGAGGTAGAAAATTTTGATGCAACTTTAGAACAGTGCAAGAACAAGTTCAAAACCATACACCTTGGTATGGGGGGGTTATCACATTGACTCCTTTACAAAGCTACTAGTCTCACCTAGGTCCTATGGTAAGCCTTCACAAGAGATGCATCCCTCATCTTTAGCAATGACTCTGTTTGATACATTTGTAGAGTCCTCAATACCCATCCAGGATGAAAAAGAGGAGGTAGTTGTTAGAGATTGGATTTACAAAGAGGAAAAATAGAAGCACAATGAAAATTTCTCTCCATCTCATACGGCTTATGGGAGAGGATATACTTTGGTCAAAAATATGGGCTACCCAGGTCATGGTCCTCTTAGTCATAGATTAGATGCTAAGGCTGAACCACTCAATCATGCTCTCTTTGGCCGTAGATCTAAGACAATGGTTGGCCTAGGTTTTGAAAGTCAGAACAAGAAAGTCACCCCTATCCTAGCTGCGATAGATAGTGATGATGAATACATACCCAATTTGCAAAATCAACAAGATAGGTGTGAAGATTGGGTCCCTTCCACCAATCTCCTTTGGGGAGATTTAGATACTATAGTTGACAATCCAACAATTTCAGACCTAGAACAAGAACAATCCACTATTGAAGATCATGTTGAGGATCCTATTCAATACACAAATGACATTCAAGAAGGTGTTACCCTTGGTGACATCGGAGCTTCTACCTCAAGGCCTAAAAAATATGGTTGGTGTAAGCATCCCAGCTGGGATTCAGATACAAACTCACATGAGTATGAATGGGAGACTCTTTCTGATTGTTCTACAGTTGACATGGACATTGATGTTGTCCATACATATGCTTCCCAACCTGAGGTAGCTAACAAGTCTAGTGTAGGATTAGAAGATTGGAATCCATGAGTCACTTTAGGGGATGATGCTTCGCTTAGTAGGATAAGTCCTGATTTGGGTACCTTAGAGGGATACTTGAGGGATCCTAACTCTGCAATCACCAGAGATGATACCATTCGCATACACAATATTGAACCAATCATTGACCTACCCCTTGCCAATCCTCACTTAATTGATTGGTCTCAGCACTATCAAGAGCCTCAGCTCTAACTTTTCAAAATGACTATAAGATAGCATGCTACCTAAATGCCCTTGAACCTATAGTCTCTTCCACTAGCGAACCAACTACAAGTATGATAGAACCTCATATCAAGTACCTTAGTCACAAAATGAAAAGAAAAGAAAAAAAGAATAAGAGATCTGATGGTGAAAACCACTATGTGGCAGTGTCAGAACCTAAAAAAGTAAAAATAAAGGACATATCCGAGGGTGAAAACCTCTTCGAGGCACCCAAGGATGAGGTACTTGATCATCTTCCAAGTTACTTTCAAGATAGGTCTTCAGTACTTGTTGAGCCTACACAGCTAGTTAATCTGAATACACCAGAGGGTCCACAAATTGTGCATTTAGCTCAGTCTCTATCAACACAAGAAAAAGAGGCATATACCAAGTTCCTACAAAGAAAGAAAATTAACTTTTCTTGGACTTATTCAGACATGCCAGGATTGGACACTGGTCTCATTATGCATCACTTGTCTATAGCTTCAGGTATCAAACCAATAAAATAAAAATTAAGGAAAATCCATCCTCACATAGCTCTCCTTGTCAAAGATGAATTAGAGAAACTCCTCAGTGCAGGATTTATAAGAGCCATTGATTATGTTGAATGGATATCCAATGTTGTACCAATTTCAAAACATGAAAAGTCCATTCATGTTTGCACAGACTTTAGAGATCTTAATAAAGCATGACCAAAGGATGATTTTCCACTTCCAAACATAGACATGATAGTGAACATGACTGTGGGCTATGAGATCTATTCTTTGATGGATGGCTTTTCTGGGTATAATCAAATCAAAATAGCTCCTGAAGACCAAGAGAAAACTGCATTCACTTGTGCATGGGAAACCTATTGCTAGAACATCATGCCATTTGGATTAAAAAATGCCAAACCTACATATCAAAGAGCTATGACTACTATCTTCCATGACATGATGCATAAGAATACGGAGGACTATGTGGATGACACCTTGGCAAAATCCAAGAAAAGGGGTATACACCTTGCTGATTTGGATGTAATTCTAGATCATATGGAATAGTTTCAACTCAGATTAAATCCCAAAAAGTGCACATTTGGAGTTACCTCTAACAAACTCTTAGGATTTATCATTTCAGCTAAAGGAATAGAGGTGGACCCAGAAAAAGTTCAAGCAATAATGGATATGCTGCCTCCCACAAACATCAATCAAATGAGGAGTCTTCAAGGATGCCTTCAGTTTATAAGGAGGTTTATTTCACAACTGGCTGATAAAGCTTAACCCTTTAATAAGAATTTGCATAAAAGGGTTAAATGTGTCTAGAATGAGGAATGTCAGCAAAGCATGGATCAAATCAAATAGTACTTGGCTAATCCTCCAATCTTAATGCCTCCTATCCCAAGAAAACCACTTATATTATATGTCTCCACAATAGAATCTTCCCTAGGGGCATTATTGGCTCAACTTGATGATACTAGAAAAGAAAGAGCCATATATTATATCAGCCATACTCTTGTGTCATATGAGGTCAACTACACTACTATTGAAAAATCTTGCCTAGTGGTGGTGTTTGCTTCCCAAAAGTTGTGACATTACATGCTAGTGCATACAATACACCTCATTGCAAAAATTGATCCTCTAAAATACTTGCTTGGTAAGGCTGCTCTCACGGGTAGACTTGCTAAATGGATGATGATTCTTTTAGAATTTGACATAGAATATGTTGAGTGTAAGGCTATAAAAGGAGAAGCCATTGCAGACCAATTGGCTGATTTTCCAATTAGAGATAAAGCACCAATTCAAGTTGAATTTCTAGATGAGCACATAATATACATGATGACAAGAACATGGAAGATGTTTTTTGATGGTTCTTTAATGCAAAATGGTTCAGGTGTAGGAGTGTTGTTTGTTTCACCTCATGGGTACAAAATTCCTAAGTCCTACAAACTATTGTTCCCAAGCACAAATAACATTGTTGAGTATGAGGCCTTAACAAATGGACTAAAAATGGCTATAGAATGGGGAATCATAGAGCTACATATTTATGGGGATTCACAATTGATAGTCAACCAAGTTAACAAAGAATACCAAACCAAAGATGAAAAATTGGTACCCTATAAGAAAATGGTTGATTCATTGTGACGATACTTCACCTTTGTTACATTTCAACAAATCCCTAGAGTAGAGAACAAAGCAGTTGATGCTATGGCTACATTAGCTTCACTTCTTCAGCTAGAATAGCATGAGTCCATATTTGAATTCCTAGTGGAAGAGCTACGTTACCCTATCTATGACTCCCAAGAAAGCCAAGTTGTTTGTGCCCTTATTGGCCATGAATCATCTTGCTATGGTGCCATTTATTCATATCTCCATGATGGTACTATTCCCAAAACCTTCAATCATTCTAAACGAAGAAACCTAATTCAAAATGCCTCTCGCCACACCCTTATCTCCGGTGATCTGTATAGGAGGGGTTTAGATGGGACACTTCTTAGATGTTTAGAGAAGGATGAGTCCAACCAAGTGTTAGCTAACATCCACAAGGGCATTTGTGAGGACATTCTAATGGTCTTGCCATGGCTTGACGGTTGCTTAGGGTGGGGTACTATTGACCTACCATGTAGATAGATGCAGTAGCTTTTGCCAAATCTTGTGAAAAGTGTCAGAAACATGGAAACCTGATACATGCTCTAGGTAGGGAGCTTATTCCTTCTATTTATCATTGGCCATTTCAGCGCTGGGCCTTTGACCTTGTTGGGTAGATTCATCCCAACTCATTACGTGGACACAAATTCATTATCACTGCTACTGATTACTTTACGAAATGGGTAGAAGCTGTCCCACTTTTTGTTGCCTCAAGCAAGATAGTTTCTTTGTTTATTTTAAATCATATCATCTGTCGATATGGAGTTCCTTCTGAGATAATCACTAACAATGGGGGTCAATTTAAAAACAAGGACGTTAAACATCTCTACAAGAAATTCAAGATAAAAAAACATTGGTCCTCCATTTACTTCCCGCAAGGAAATGGACAAGTAGAGGCTTCAAATAAGACCATTCTCAAGATTCTTCATAGAACAATTCACAAGAATGGTAGAGATTGGCACTTATAGATAAATTTGGCCTTGTGAGCCTACAAAATGAGTATTTGTACTCCAACAGGGGCTACACCTTTTTCCCTCACTTACGATGCTGAAGCAGTGTTACCTTTAGAGGTAGAGATCCCTTCACTTAGAGTCTCTCTCAAAGGTTTAGTGACAGATGAAGACTACTACGCCATGAGGTTGCAAGAATTGGAACTTCTATATGAAAAGCGTAAGGCTTCTTTTGATCACATGAGAGTTTACTAAAAGCGTATGTCCAAAGCATTCAACAGGAAGGTTTGCCCTAGAGAATTCCAAGTGGGAGATCTTGTCCTACGAGAAAACCTTAAGAACCAACAAAATAGAGAACAAAAAGGGAAGTTCAAACCTAATTGGCTTGGACCATACATTATCACTGCTGCTTTTGGGATAGGCGCTTACTTACTATCTGATGAAAAGGGAGAGCAGCTCCTTGATCCTATCAATGTGTTGCACCTAAAGAAGTTCTATCCATGATGCCTATTCTATCTGGGGGCATCCTTTGTATATATCTTATGGATCTTGAAAAAAGAATTCCAAAAAAAATCATATATGATGCTAAAAAAATCCTAAAAAGCATATAAAGTATTGAAAAAATACAAAAAAATCAAAAAATGCAAAAAAAAAAAAAATTCAAAAAAATGGAAAAAGTGCCTTGGTGAAAACCTAGAAACAGGCACCTTGGTAGCAAAAATACAAAAAAATTAAAAAATCAAAAAAATCTCCAAGTAGTGAAAACCTAGAAATAGGCGCTACTTGAGGCCTTTGCACCCTTGTCTTTTAGCATGCACTCTCGACACTTATCCTTTCTCCATCATGCCTTGACCTTGTTTCCTTGGTTTGGAATTGGACTTTGTCTTTGTTTAAGGGGCATAACTATGTTAGCTATGGTCTCTAGGACGTGTTGGTCTTTAGGACATCTTGCAAATGATGTTTTTTTAACACCACCCAAATAGTGTTTTTTTTAACACTACCCTAGCATCAAGTGTTTCTCAACACTTATTAGATATCCTACCCCATAGTCTAGCATGATATGACATCTCTCACTGGCAAATGTGATACTCAAAGATTGATTCTATGACCTACATGCATGCACTTAAACACTCGACTCACTGAGACTTGTTTGACTTTATTTCTTTGTGTGCTATCTATGATGATTTCTTTGATGAGTGTTCTCTCCCTAAGAAGTTTTTGATGATGCATAGCTAGAAGACTGAGGGCATGAGGACTTGTTTTATTGCTTTTTCTACTTGTGGGTATATTTTGTTAGTCCTAATTGTCATTAGAATTTATGCTTGTTCCACTTGACAATAGGATCTACAAAGTATTATCCTTGACTATTTGCACAAGTACATACTTCTAGCCATCTTGACTTTCCTTGTGTCTCGATTCGAGTATAATCTTGCTATACTAAACTTAGGTAATCTCACTGCACTAGTCATCTTGACCTATATGTCTTTGGTTCCTAGGTGGGATTCCCACATATCTATCTGATATAGATCATATACAGATTCACATAGTCATACTAGTGTGTATTGTATGATCTTAAAACACTACTAATAAAGCTTGATGATGATTATTAGATGTCTATTGGCATTGTGACCTTGCAAGTAAATCACTTTTCATAGTAGCTTGCATTTTTAGGTTCATGTTAATTTAGTTTTGCATCTTGCATATGGAGAGAGCTCTCCTTTCATCTTTCATGGACTTATCGATCAACTGTGCTCACCTTTCACTTCTTCTAGATCATGTCTTTCACTTCTTCTTGATCATGTCTTTCGCTTCTTGTCTTTCATATCACATCCTTTTTTATGATTTGGATCCATTTTCAGACTCGAAATTGAAATATGAGTTAATCTTGATAGTCAAAATTGCATTTCAAATTTTCCCCTTCTTCTACGCAGTTGTCTGACCATTTGAGGTCTGATCCTTTGATCTTTGCTGGGGCATCCTCATTTCCTCATCCTCATCTCTTTCAAAACTTCTAGTCTTTCATTCATTTTCATTCATCTTCATCTCTCTAAGGTTTGACTTTATCTTTATCCTATATCTTTCTTAGTCAAAGTAGGGCATATCTTCACTGCTTGATGGTTATTCTATCATCTTTCATCTTTGATCATGATTTCTAGTGCTTTGATCAAATTTATCTATTTGCTGCTTCTCCTCTACCTGATTTTGATTTCGATTCTGAGGGGGCAGTACCTATTAGCTTTAATCTTTGATTCAGCTTTATCATTCAGTTCAGCCTGAGATTCTTATTTTGAGACTTGATTATCAATTAACAGTAATGGTGTTGATCTTGTCTTTTGATTCTTATCTCTTATTTTGAGACTTGATTACCACTTAATAGTAATGGTGTTGGTCTTGTCTTTCAGCTGGTTTATTTTTGTCCTGGTGTGTTCCCAGAATGATCACACGTCTGGATTGTTTTGTGATCCCAAATTGATCTCACATTTCAATTCTTCTTTGACCACATGTGTTCCTAGAATGATCACACATTAGTCAAAGAGGGGAAAATGTATGCACCCTAAAATGGTTGCCTATACTTTGGGCCCCCATTTAGCAATTTATCAACTCCTTGAATCAATATTTTCAAAAATCAACATTTTATCAATTATATCAATTTCCTTGATCAAATCCTATTTTATCATTTTCGATTATTTGCCTTGGGCTAACCATTTTATCCTAAAGTCTTTATTTATTTAAAAGGAATTTCCTCCCCTTTTATTAAATAAAAAGCCCCCACTTTTCCTTTTATCCTAAGTTGCACAAATAAAGCATTATTCCTATTTTATAAAAGAAGAAAAACACTTTTTGTCTCATATGGGCACAAAATTCAACTCTTGTTTTCTCATTGGAGGATATTTTTGCACATGGATTGCTCCTCTTTCAAGCTCCACCCTTGATTAAATCTTTTTCCTCTTAATCTCCATCATCTATTGTTTCTCATTTCTTACAAAAGAAGAGCTCTCTTCCTCACTTGCATATCAATCTTTTTATGCTAATGTTATGCTATAGGTTTTCTAGGTCATCTTGGAGCTTTTGAAGATTTGGAGCATTCTTGGCTTTTTCATCTACATGCTATCATAGTTTCATTTCTTGCATTGTCATAGAATTCATAGCTTCATATTAGCTTAGTTTCCTTTATGCTTTAGATTACTTCATCTAGCTTAATTAGGAGGCTTTGTAATACTTGCATATTTCCTTTCATATCTTAGCTTTCATAGCTTGCATTTTTCATTCATAAGTATAGCTTTGCATTGTATTTCATTTTGATTCTTGGAGATATTGGCATTCTTGTCCTTGTCTTCATTTGAATATCTCATTGTGTGGTTGACTAGCAAGGTCATAAGCTTAATAGCTCTAGTTGAGCACAATCAAATAATCTTGCAACTCCATACATAGAGAGCTCTAGGTCACTTTCTAAGGTATCCCATTCATGGATTCCCTTGGATATAATGACTTAGAGAAGTGCACTATTTGAGGTGTACACTAGCATGTTCATGTAAAGAAAGGAAATGGAGTTAACAACAAGTTTTTGGGAATTTGGTTCACCTAAAAGGTGAAGAGCATATCCCTAACTTTTTCTTAATTTTCCAAACACAATAAACAATGTTCAATTCTTTCACCCACTAACTATAGAGAATTGAGTATTTCCACTCTCTTCTACAAACAAGGGGTTTTGATTTTATGTGCTTGATTCCTCAACCTTTCTTCTTAATCAAAAAGTTCAACACCTTTGGCATTTTGATTCACTAGAAGAAGTGAAGAGCATAGGCCTAAATGCTAAACTTTCCAAACAAAGATAGGCTGTTTTGTAATTACTAGATTTTTAAATGCACCAATGCCACAATTTAAGGGAAAATATTCACTAGTTTAAGGCTTACCTTTCCTTGTAGCTAGCATAGGCTAGGGTTATTTTTGAGTGATTTTTGTCATTTTAACATTACCTTGGCTATAGTTCCTTTCCAATGTGCTTTTCCTGCAACAAAGTTAGTCAACAAAAATAGCAACAATGAAGGAAAACAAAATGAATTTGAAGAAGCAAAGTTTGAATTAAATCTTAAGGCCTTATTTGCAAATTTTTAAGAAAAACTTGAACTAAGGTGAAAAAATCCAATTAAGTGATACAAACTTAGTTTTCTAAGCTTCTACAATTTTGAGGTAGTTCTCATAAACCTGATTTTCCTCCTCTTGTGATTCCTCAAGAATTGATTTGATGTGCACAAAGTTCTCCCTCTTGATTTTCCTAGCCAAAGCCTTCCCTTCTTGGTTAAATCTGCTCTCTAGTTTTCTCACTTTTCATTGATCAGACATCCTGCACGGTCAAATAAATCATTTTACCATAGTCAGATTATGCAGATTAACAATTTATGCAAAAGTGCTCCTGAAATGCTTAAAAGTGCTATTTTACTACTTAAAAGTGCTACTAATTTGATTGAAAGCACTATTTTAACTGTGTCAAAAAATTCAAAAGTGCACAAATAATTTGCAAAAGCATTGCAAAATTGATTAAAGGCAGTAAAAAGACAGTGAAAGCACTCTGTAAAATAGCAAACGCACTCACGAGTCAGGGAAAATACCCTGTGGATTTGTGCAAAGGTGCTGTTAGAATGATAGATAGAAAATAGAAAGTGTGAAAGCATCGTGGACCAACGCAAAGGTGCACTACTTTGTCATGAAAGCACCAAAACAGTGCTTGAAAGTGCCATTTTATCTATCAGAAGTGCTGTTTAATATGTCAAAAGCACTGTTTCCTAAAAAACCCGAGAGTTAAACATATGCAAATTTGACAAAAATGAGATAAATCCAAGCGTTTAGTAAAGTGAAGCAATCTGCCCCACGGTGGGCACCATTTTGTGTACAAGAGAATGTACCTTCATAGGATTAGTATTGATAATAAATGAAATAGTAACTAGATAAACCACAATTATAGCAACTATTTAGCAATTTTAAGATCAATTAAGCATCCTATGGCTCTCTATCTAAGAGTGTTAATAGAAGCTCTCAACAAGCTACCATTAATGATAGTCCTAGAATGAGAAATGATAAAGATTAAGCTAAAGCTAACAATTAGATCAAATTGAATGCTAATTAAGCTCTTAAAATGCCTTTCTAGCTATAAAATCCAAGAGGTTTGATGCAATTCTAAGATGTGTGGTTATGAATTATGATTGATTTTAGTCTTCCTTTTATAGATTTATGCAAGGGTAGGGGGTGTAGTTGTGTTGATCATGATTAAGCTTGAGTTGAGTCTTTGGTTCCACCCTTTGAGGACAATGCAAAGCTTATGTCCTCAAAGCTTGGGACAAATAGACAAGATGAGTGGACAAGATGCTCTTTCACTTTGAGTGATTGAGATTGAATTTGGCTTGATCCATGTGAATGCCTTTCTCAAATCTTATTGGTTGATTGAATTTCCTCCCCTTTTGGGTTGTTGAGAGAAATTAGGATTTATTAAATGATCTAAATTTATTTCTTTAGCCATGTACCCCTTGAATGGGTTGAATTTGATTTAATCCAATACTATACAATTAATATAATTAATTGCACTTTGATTTGATTACATTTGATTAAAACACTCTAAATTTTGATTTATCTCGAATTAAGACTTGATTTTAATTTTGATTGGCTAATTATGCATTGTGATTCAATTACTTCAATTTTTTCTTGAATTTGCTTTGATTTGACTTGATTTATCCTTAATTATCTTTGTCCATTTTCAGGTGATTACAGTAATAGAAAAAATCCAACCAAAAAGTGGATTTTTGTCTTCTCTAGAGGCAAAACGTGATTCGCTGCAACTCAAATCTCGTAAGTCAGCAAAAAAAGGTGACTTTCTGGAGGGACCCAGAGAATATTGTTTTTACTTTACACTAGTAAAAAGAATTGGATATTCGATAATAATGAATATCTGAAACTATCAGATATCTGATAACTCCTGCCTAAATTTTGCCAAAATCTCTCTCTCTCTCTCTCTCTCTCTCTCTCTCTCTCCCCTCCCTGCCCCCCCTCTCTCTCTCTCTCCCTGCCTCCCTCCCTCTATTAGGTATAATATTGAACATATTTAATATAAATATTTAACAAGTTAATATTATACTATTATACAATAGAGAAATAAATAATAATAATATAATACATGCTATTATAAAAATTTATATTATAATAGTAATGCTCTACAATGAAACACTAAAGCTAATGCCGCCAAAAGTGTGAAGAAGGATTTGTCTGGCAGTCAAAATCTTTTAAGGAGGTTGTTAAGATAGGTAAATATTCTAGTTTTGAGTTCCCATTTTTAAATGCTATGCTACTGTTATTTAATATTAATATTAAAAATAATAATTTATAATATATAACTTAAAATTGAAAAAAATACTTAATTGAATTAATATTAACATAAAAAGGATACAATTTAATATAACACAATTAATATTACCATAAAAAAAATATATTTAATATGAAACTTGAATTTGAGAAAAGTAGTGCAATTGAAATTTCAAAATAGGCAGGAATTTTTGGATAGCCGATATTATCACATATCCAAAAATCTTGGATATCCAATTTTATCGGATATCCGATTAGGCTTGGTATTTTCTTGGGCAATACCAAATGTGGGTGGTCAACCCTTTAGGTGTGTTTTTGGAGATAGTTTTTGATATCGAGACTTCGAGCATTTAGCTAATGACTATTTTTTCACTCGAAATTGATGAAATGAAAAGGCTTTCTTAAAGACATTATCAGCTTTCCATCAATATAAAAGCTGTCAAATTTTGAGTTTGGTAAGTAATTATTACTTATTTTTCAATTGAGTTATCTTTAAAGTTGTAATTGACATACTTATTGAAAAACAACTATAACTTTCAAACCGTTTAACCTTTTTGAAATCCAAAAAATGTGTCACATTCTATGCTTCGGCTACTATAAGGAAAAAATAATTTAATTTTGTAAAGTTTAGAATTAGTTAAGGTGGTCAGACACGAGATTTTTTTTATTTTGAAAAAGTTGTAGCAGAAAATTCATAATTAATTATTTATTTGGCAAAAAATTACAAAAAAATATGCGTCACATCCGTGAATGAGTCTACTACTTATATCTAGAATCTTGGGAAAATATATCATCATTCGATTGTGATTAAGGTGGTCAGACATACACGTACTTTTTATCTTTTCCTTGAAATTTTTGTACTACTGCATTAAAATCTAAAATTTTGAATAATTAGATAATTTTTTTTCAGACAAGGGCTAGTAGTTTAGAAACTACATTCAATTTCATACAGATTCTATTCTTACAACATATTCACATAAGGTTCATAAGATGTTAAACTTTTTACGTCAAGTTGACTAACCCTGATTTTTTATTTTTCATTGCCACTTAAGGCTATATTTTCATATACCATGATCTTGGACATACCTAGGGAGAATGGAAAGGTGATTCCCCTTCATGATGTATTGCACATGCTGGGATTAGGTATGGATTTGATTTCTATATTTTTTCTTCAAGATAAAGGGCATAATGTAATTTTTAGAGGGACACAAGTGTTGATCAAGCACAAGGATTGGAAATCACACGTATCTATTGGTGTTAGGAGTGGTCACCTTTATATGCTGCAGTTTGAAACTCCTAAGGCACTCATGAGCAATAGTAATCCTAGAGATCTTGAAGATCTATGGCATAGGAGGATGGGCCATATACATCATTAAGCACTTAAATTGCTTCGTGAGATAGTGACAAGTGTTCCTAAGGGCTAGCACAAAGCGTGATGATGTATGTAAGGGAAGCTTGCAAAAACATATTTTCTAAGGAGTGACACTAGATTTGAGGGTGTTCTTGATCTAGTACATTCAGATGTAGGTGGACCAATGTCAATGAAGTCTCTCAAAGGATATGAGTACTATGTTACTTTTATTGATGATTTCTCTAGGAAGACCTGGATATACTTCTTGAAGACCAAGGAGGAGGTTTTCAGTCACTTCCAAGAGTTCAAGGATCTTATGGAGAACTCGATAGGAAGGAAGATAAATGTTCTTCAGTCAGATAATGGAGGTGAGTACAAAGGAAATGAATTCTAGGAGTTTTGTACCAGGGAAGGAATCAAGAGAGAGTGGACTGTTCCTTACAATCCGCAACAAAATGGAGTTGCTGAGAGACAGAGCTATTCTATATCAGAGGCAACAAGGGCTATGCTACATGACTAGGATATGCCTCACTACTTAGGGATAGAGGCATGTAGTACAACTGTATACATATAGAACATGGTTCCACATAAGGTACTAGGGAAGATGACACTCGAGGAAGCTTTCACGAGGAAGAAGCTAGATGTCAGTCACTTTAGGATGTTTGGAAGTTTTCCATATTGTCATATTCTAGGCGATACACGTACTAAGTCAGATTAGATTCAAGAGAGGGGGTACTTTGTTGGGTACAATGAAACCTCAAAGGCATATTAGATATTTATTCTAGGGACCAAGAGGATTATAGTCAGGTGTGATGTCAATTTCTTGGAGGACAAGGCATTTAGGAGGTCCAAAGATTTGCTAGCAGAAGATCAAAGTGAGTAGCTGACAGAAGCTCCAAGGGAAGCTCAACTAAGTCAAGGGCAGAAAAGCTTGAGTATAGTTACTAGTACTAGCATAGGCTCAAGTGGTGAGAGTTTGCAGAGTATGGAGAAATTGGTGCAACATGATATGCATCAAGAAGATATGGAGGTTGATATTTCATCCTCTATAGTTGGCAGTAGGAACCATGGAGTTCAACAAAGGGATACTTAGGAGTTTGTGGGAATTCCTAGGAGGAGTACTAGAGAACAGAGACAACCAGCCAAGTTCAATGACTATGTGGCTTTAGTCAGTCAGTTGGTAGATAGTGATCCTTCTAGTTATTAGGAGGCTGCACAACATTAGGTGTGGTGAGATACGATGGTTAAGGAATATAACTTAATAATGAAGAATGATGTGTGGGAGGTAGTGCCTAGACCAATAGATAGGGAAGTGGTTGGATCACGCTGGATCTATAGGATCAAGCACGGTGAAGATGGTAGCATCGAGAAATACAAGGTAAGGTTTGTGGAAAAGGGGTTCTCTCAGAAGGAGGGAATAGACTACGAGGAGACATTTTCTCCTATGGCCAGGTATACTTCTATACAAGCTATGATCTCATTTGTAGCACAGATGAGGTGGAAAATCCATCAAATGGCTATGAAGAAAACATTCCTCAATGGTGAGTTGAAGGAGGAGGTATACATAGATAAGCTAGAAGGCTTTGTAGCACACAACAAAGAGACCCATGTGTGCAGATTGAAGAGAGCTTTGTACAAACTCAAGCAGGCTCCCAGAGCATGGTATGAACACATTAATACTTACTTGCAGGAAATAGGCTTCATGAAGAGTGATGGAGATGCTAACCTATACTACTTGGTGGTAGGGGGTGAGACTCTCATTCTTGTTCTATATGTGGATGACTTATTTCTAACAGGTTCACTAGGGCTCATAGAGGAGTGCAAGAGGGACCTTGCAACAAAGTTTGAGATGAAGGATTTGTTAGAAAGTAAAGATCCCCAAGATAACTAAGAGGGGGGGGGGTGGTGAATCATTTATCTGATAACTTATCCATTCAACAGCTTTAAACAATATAATCAATGTACTAATCAACCATAGAAAGATAATCATACACAATTGCACAATAACACAAGATATGTTAACTAGGGAACCTCTTGAAAAGAGTAAACCCCGGTGGGAATGATGCCCACAAAATGATGCACTAATATGAAAGTTCCTTGTTAGAGGATGGACCTTGTTAGGAGTCTTATGAAATACATTCAGTACATATAAATCCCTGTTAGGAGATTTTGAATCCCTGTTAAAAGATTCTAACCCGGTTAAGAGTTTATGGAAGACAGAAGGACCCACTACCCAAATAGCTTCAAGGCAAGATCTCTGAACCCACTATCCAAAAGATCTTAGAATTATTCAATAGAATAATATGAAATATGTTACCTCCTTCACACTATGCCAAAACTACACTCTGTGCTACACAAGATCACAATTCCAGATCTCTGTACTTGCAAGTCTTCCTTCATCACTGAATTAGCTCTTTTCTTCACTTCATGCATATATTCGCATCTCACTCTTCATAGTACACATTACAATAAGGAAAAAATTCTTTCTTATATACCAAACTCAAATAATTACAAATGAGTCAGTCCTCAATTACAAAATAATAAATTCTACACCCTACACACAAAATTCACATAAAACTGTCGGCTTCCAGTTACTGTAACTTTCTCCAAAAATATCCTTGAAGTTTGTGCTATGAACCAAATCATCATTAATGAGTCTCCAACATCCCTTTAACTACACAAAATCAGATTCCATCCCAGCTAAGATATATCCTCCGATTTCTGAACATCGCTACACAGAAACACTGTCTAAACACTGCTTTCACCAAAATGCTCATAACTCTTACAAATGAATGAATTTATTTTTGTGCTGTTAACCATAGGTTAATAACACACCAAAGAACATACCATCAACTACACAAAAGCCAATCTTTAATAAAACATGTGCGCAAAACAAAACTATACCTGCTTTCCTGCTAATATCCAGAATATCACTGTGTTGACATCAACGACAATCCAAGTCATGAATGCAACAACAACTGCTACAGAATGACTGCCAAAACACTTTGCATTCATTCCTAATAGGATTTTTGACTTATGCAATACTTTCTAGGCATGGAGGTGTGGCAGACAGATGGAGATATTAGAGGAATATAGATATGTCTAAGGAGAAAGATGTAGATCCCACCTTTTACAGGCAGTTGATTGGTTTGCTCATGTATTTGGTCAACACTAGGCCCAACATAGCCTTGTAGTAAACTCTCTTAGTCAGTTCATGGTTGACCCAAAGAGAGTACATTGGACAATGACAAAGCATGTGCTACCTTATTTATGTGGTACAGTTGAGTACGGGATCAGATATGTTCGAGGTGAAGGTATCAAGTTGATAGGCTATATTGATGTAGATTGGGCATGTAGTAGAATGGAAAAGAGAAGCACTTTAGGGTGTTGTTTCAGTTTGGGATTAGGAGTTATCTCTTGGTTTAGTAGGAAGTAGAAGTCCATAGCTCTGAGTTTTGCAGAGGCAGAATACATAGCAGCTAGCATGGTGACTTGTGAAGCTATATGGCTTCAGAAGTTGCTAGTGGCCTTGTTTGGTTAGAGAGTTGAGAAAACTGTGATACACTATGACAATCAGTGTTGCATTAAGTTTTCTGAGAATCTGGTGTTTCATGATGAGTCTTAACATATAGGCATTAGGTATCACTTCATCAGGGATTGTGTACAATGATAAATTGATTAGCTACATTATATAGCTACCGAGGAGCAAGTAGAAGACATTCTGACAAAGGCATTGGGGAAGGAAAAACTTATCTACTTCAAAGATAAGTTGGGTGCTATGCAAAACAACTTCCTTTCTAAGAGGGAGTGTTAGTTAGGTAGCTAGGAAAGCTGTTTCTCCATTTGTAATAATTAGCAAATTATTATTCTTTAGTTAGAACCAAAACAATATTTGATAATTAATTGATTTCTTGAGAAACTTATAGCAACTAATTTGTTAGGGTTTATTAGGAGGTTATTCATCTCAGTCGTTGATTGAGAATTGATCTCAGCCATTGGTTTTCCAATGAGAGTAGTATAAGAAGAGGTTAGTAGGCATTTGGAGAACACACCAAGAAGTTGGAGAAAACACCAACAAAAGTTGGAGAGCATTTGTAGTGTTAGCAAATGAGTTTGCAGTGATAGAAAACTATCTTACAGTGTTAGCAAGGGTGCAATGATAGTGTTGGAGATAGCAGTGGAGGAATATCAATAGGAGGAATTGAGATATTGTTGGAGTTCTGCCAATGACAGGCAAGGAATTTTGTATCTCTTAATTTTTTGAAGTTTAATATATTTTCATCTATAGTAGTGGTTTTCCCTTCTGATTTTTTCTAGGGACAATTGTCTAAAAATATTGTGTTCATTGTGTTGCATATTTCTTTCCATGTTTTAATTGGTGAAGTTGTAGCTGTGTTATTTTTCAATATTAGCTTTGAATTAATTTTTGACAGTTAAATAATCTTTATAAGATAGGAGATTAATAATTAGTGACTGCAATAGAATTTTCACAAAAATTCCTAATGCCATGTCCTCTTACAAGAATCAGATACTGCATTGAACATGCTAGAGGCAAGGGAGTGTATATACATGTGGGTCTCTGATGCTGCAATGTAACATTACTAATGTTGACTTGTCATCCAGATTCTTTTAGGCCAGTGAAAGTTTAAACATTTTGATAACTATATTCTTTTAGAAATATCTTTTACAATGTGATGATTACATAAATGATTGAATACATCCTTTCTTATATGCTTGTGTTCTTGACTTAATATGTCTCTATGGTTATGGATTCAATACATAACAGATTTGAGTGATTGGTGAAAATGAATGGTGAAGCTTTTTAGTTTTTTAAAAGATTAATAAATGAAGTGCAAGTTTGAATACTGTATAAAGTTATAAACCCTATTTAGTGGGGTGAAACCATAGTAATTCTTTCATCTCTTTGATATACGCCTTGTGTAAACAATAATATGTATTTTCTTTGAATTGCCTTGTAAAACAGGAAGTATTTTCTGCTACTCAGGATTGGTAGCCTTAAAGGCTTCAATTATGTGATGGTTGGTAGCCATTATAGGGCTTCAATTTCATGTTGATGTTGGTTTTTGGTTTGGTGGTAGCTTGAAACCAGGTTTCCAGTGAACTTCATCTCCAAAGTCTCGAGTAGGTGCTTGTTTGAAAAGAGAAGGTAGTGGAATTTATAAACGACTTGGGTATAAAGTATGTTTTAGCAAGGGAGAGTGCCTTTGTTTTCACAATTATGGCATGCTATTAATTTTAGTATTTGATGAAGACACTATGTATGACCTAACACTATCATAATTACCACTTTTGGGGTTGGCTATCCAAAAACTTGATTTTGTAAAATAGGATAAAATGTGTTCTAAAAGATAAATCTACAAAAAATTTAAAAAAGTTAAAAGATCATCAATCTTGGATATTTTTATAAAATTCCTAGTTTTCATTTTCAGAAATATTAAGTGAAATGAATGGACCCCTTGTTTCTTGATCCAATGAAAATCCTAGATCAAGAAATAGTTTTTTAGTCTAGATACCGTCCAAATTGAAGATCTATAAGTTATGTAAAGCATGCGACTGTTTTCAAGAATGGGGAACTATAAGTTTTTCTTTAGTTATGAAATTTAAGCCTTCTTTTGTGTAACTTGTGAAAGAAAATGAGTGAGGCTTGAATCTTGTTGAATATTTATTTTCTACTATTGGTTATATTTGTGCAATAAGGGGAGAATCCTACCGATTAGAATCTGATTAGCATCCGATAAAATTTTCCCACAAGATGAAGATATTTAATTTATGCACAACATGACTCATTTTCATGAATGGAGCATCTTATTTTACTGAATTTGTTGTAATGAAAATTAAGCCATCTTTTATGTAACTTGTGACTAATAGGGAGGTGTGAAACTTATTGAAAAGTGTTTTATTTTTTCTATTTGTTAGTTTTTTTCCAATGTGGGAATGTTGGAAGTGGATGCTATTTTGAGAGGGAGGTGAATCAGAATAGATTTTATTCTTTTTAAAATAGATTTATTTTGGGAGCATAATTTTCAGAATAAAATGTATACACATAAACTGATACAGACAAAAATAAACAAGAAATATATCAGACCAATGAGAACAAATCACAAAAGGAGACGAGACAAGAAATTTTGCCGAGTGGAAAACCCTCAAAACCATATAGGTTTTCTCATAGGGAAAAAAACCACTCTGAAACTTGCCAGCTTCAACTACTAGGAGCTTCAACTCCTTTCTTTCTCATTTTACAATATGTGTTCTTTTAGACTAAATACATATATGAATACATGTATTAGATTTCATGCATTCACACATATATGCAACTGTATATTTTTTTCCTTTAATATCAATTCAATGCTCCATACACAAGAAAGTATGAGTATGTTCCTTACTGTTTCATTTTTTTTGTGCTAAAAACATTTCACATTCTGTTCCAGAAGTTAACTGTCAATGAAAACTGTTTTAAAAAAGAAAACCTAATTTTTAGAGTACACAAATTGATTTTCATTTTCAATGAATGTCAGCCCAGTCCATTGCCATGTAAGATTTTTTTAATACTTATAAGAGGGAAAATACAAAACAAAACTGTCAAAACCAACTGTAACTGATTACCACAAACCAAATGTAACTATAAAAAAAAAAACAATAAGTACATGATTGCTAAAGATAAATAACAACCATTCAGTCCATTTTCAATGTATCATATTTACATTTTATTTTCATGATGAAGAAGTAAAATGAAAATTTGAAGCTTCTTTCTAAAACTCTTTCAAAAAACCATGAATAACTTTCTTTGCCAAAGATAAAAAATGTCTTTCAACTTGAAGCTGAACCAAGACAAAGAAAAATGCATTGCATACCTGTCAAAGAATGAACTAGTTACCTCTACACTATTTAGAAACAATCTTTACTATGGCATCCCATAAAAGAACTCATTTTTCATTCAAAGCATTCCACATCAAAAGAAACATAGAACCCATTAGATGTTGAGAGAAATCTATAGAAGATTAAAAGACACAACACAATCCAAAAACCTTCTATTCTATTTTAAAACTTCACATTACCTTCCATACTTGGTGTTTTCCAATAATATTACTATCAACATATTTTTTGTGACTTGCAGACAATCATACTAAAAACCCACAACGAAAGATAATCAAATAATTCCAAGATCTTCAATTGAGACATCCATGGTAGTTGTAGGGTTTTGAAAAATTTTAAACAAGAGTAGAAAATCATCTTTTCAAATCCTTTTCAATAATACCCTAAATCACATTTCAACAATTTTAAATTCCCCAATAAGGAACAACCATGTGGTCGCTTACTGACCTAGTAAAATGCTCATGCATGGTTCACTATTAACAACTCTCATTTCAACGTTAACCACTGCCTAGAATATACCGTCGAGATGCCAAAAAATTTATCAACATTAAAATATTCATTACTATTATGTTTGCCACTGCATCATATCTGCTATCATAAATGCATTGACTTTTTAAAAACATCATTTTCCACCTTTTGCAATTTAAATGAATTTGCATCAAGGATAATCGATGAACAAAATTCCCCATTATCCTTGAGGAAAAATCATTTGCTTATAATTTATTCATCATGTTATGAGTAACTTATGAAAGAACATTTCAAAACTACCATACATACTAACAAGTGTAATAAATTTGAATAGTATAACTTGTCAACATACATGATAATTATAAAATATCTATTCATATTTTAACATAATCAATATAATGAATCAATTTATAAACAAATGTAATGATTTTGATTCTATACCTATCAAATGTTTGATCACATCACATCATTACCTATACCTGTAAGAAACCTTTGTAAAAAAGATGAAATCCTGAAATCACACTGTCGTAATGATGAAACCAAAACCATAGAATTGAAATCACATTGTCACAATGATGAAACCAAAACCATAGAACTAAAATCACACTGTCACAATGATGAAACCAGAACCATAGAACTGAAATCACATTGTCACAATGATGAAACCAAAACCACAGAATTGACAAATGATTTCTCCCCCATTTTGCATCATGGAGAATAGATCAAACTGCTTTTGAAACAATAGAAATAGCTTTTTGTAGGAGCAGGGACCTACAAGAAAGACTCCCCCAAACTGAATATAGTTATTGTAATAAAGATTGAGATATGATTCCCAATCGAGTTCGAAACCATTCAAAATTTTCTCGAGGTAAAGATTTTGTAAAAAATGTCAGCAACCTGTGCTTGAGTGGGGACATAGATCAATTGAAACTCATTTTCAAGTACCTTATCTCTTAGGAAATTAAGATTTATTGCAATATGCTTAGTTCTAGAGTGCAGAGCTAGATTTTTACTCAACTAAATAACACTAGTATTATCACACATTATTGAAATAGGCTTTGATATCTAAATACCCAAATCTGATAATTGATATGCCATCCATATCAATTGAGTGCAACATACTCTTGCAACAATATATTCAAGCTCACAAGTTGACAATGCTACACATTCCTATTTTTTTACTATGCCAAGCAACGAATTTGTCACCAAGAAAAAATGCAGCACCACTAGCATTTTTCTTGTCATCAAAACAAACTCCCCAATCTGCATCTGTATAACCAATCAGAGAAAAAACATTGCTATGTGGATACCACAAACCATAATCAAGTTACCCTAAATATATTTGAATATTATTTTTACATCAGTGAGATGTGTCTGCCTAGGTGTAGATTGAAACCGAGAGACCAAACACACAACCTGCATTAGATCAGGCCTTGAAGCTGTTAAATATAGAAAACTACCTATCATTGACCTATACTCCATTTGACTAACTACTGGAGAGTCATCAATTTTAACCAATTTACAACAAGTTTCCATAGGTGTACTAACTGGTTTACAATCAGTCATATCAATTTTTTTCAACATTTCCTTGGCATATTTTGTTTTTGATAAGAATAAGCCATGTTCAAGTTGAGATATTTGTAATCCAAGAAAAAATTCAATTCACCCAATAGAGACATCTCAAATTCAGACTCCATAATGTTAAAAAATTGTTTGGATAGATCATCATTAGTGGATCCAAAAATAATATCATCTAAATATATGTCAACTACCAAGATATCATCACCTATAATTTTGGTGTATAAGGTGTTGTCTACACTACCATGGTTAAAACCATTTCCAATTAAGTTTTTATCCAACCTAGAGTACCAAGCTCTAGGAGCTTGTTTTAAGCCATATAATACTTTTTTGAGATGATATACAAAGTTTGGTTTTTTAGAAGACTCAAAGAATTCTAGCTGTTCCATGTATACTTCCTCCTCAAGATAACCATTTAGAAATGTTATTTTGACATCCATTTGATAAACATTGAACATTTTATAATTGATATATGCTAGAAATATTTTGATGGATTCCATTCTTGCTACTGGTGCAAAAGTTTCACAAAAATCAATACCTGCCTGTTGAGCATACCCTTTACAAACAAACCTGGCCTTATTCCTTACTACCTTTCCGTTTTCATCAAGTTTATTCCGAAAGACCCATTTTCCACCTATGACATTTTTATCATCAGGTCTAGGTACTAGTTCCAATGTTTTATTTTTCTCAATATGATTTATTTTATCTTGCATAGCATTCAACCACCATGGATCAATTAATGCTTCAACCACAGTTTTAGGTTCAAATTCTGATATTAAACAAAAATGTTTAGCAATTTGAGCTTGTTCTTCATTTCTAGCTTTCCTTCTAGTTAAAATACCCGCCTCTTTATCTCCTATAACTAAGGATTCAGGATGCCTAGATTAGAAATAATCCTGGAAGGAGTTTTTAAATTAGTATTCACTTTAGGACTTGAACAAATTTCTTGTTCAATGGAATCTGGTACTGTTGACTCTGAATCAACACCATCGAATTTCTAAACATCAGAAACATGTTCAATTATTTGAGTGGATACTTCTTCAACACCCTTATCATGATTGTTACTTAATAGGAAACTTTCATGAAAAACCACATTTATGACCTCTACAATTCTGTTTAGTCTTTTATTGAAACATTTGAATGCTTTACTATGTGTAGAGTACACTAAGAAAATACCTTCACTGGATTTTGAGCTGAATCCTTCAAAAACATCATCATCCTTTTTAATAAAATATTTGCAGCCAAACTTTTTGAAGTTTTTAACATTAATAGTTTTACTAGACACCATAACTCATATGGACTATAAGCAGTTCTAACCCTTATTTGAGCATGATTTATGATGTAAACAACTATATGAATAGTCTCTTTCCAAAATCTATCAGGTAATTTTGCTTCATTTAGCATTGTTCTAGCCATCTCTTTAACTGTCCTGCTTTTCCTTTCCACTACACCATTCTATTGTGGTGTAAAAAAACTTGAATACTACCTTTTTATGTCTTGTCTTTCACAATATTCAATAAATTTCTAAGAGGTGAATTCCCCACCTCGATCTGATCTCAAGCATTTCAATTTTAGATTAGTTTCTCTTTTTACCATTTTCCTAAATATCTTGAGGTGTTTAAAAGCTTTAGACTTATGTTTCAAAAATATTACCCAAACCATCCTGGAATAGTCATCCACAAATAACATAAAATACTTTTCACCATTTATGGATTGAGTTTTAGTAGGACCACATAGATCAGTATGAACTAACTCTATTGGCCTGGTAGAAAGGTATTCCTTAGTTTTGAATATTGATTTTGTTTTCTTTCCTTTTACACATTCATCACAAATATTCGATGGTTTTCTAATTAGAGGCATACCCATGAACTTTTTATTCTTGTTGATTCTAACAAGATTATCAAAGTTAATATGGCCCAACCTTTTGTGCCACAACTGGTTTTCTTCTATTTGACTCATAAGACAAGTATTGATTAAAGAAGATTCTTGGACTGTTGAATCTATCAAATTGTAAATATTTCCACCTGTCCTTAAGCCGCTTGCAATTAATCTATCCTTTTTATTTTTAATATTACAACCTTTTTCATTAAATGAGATAGAATAACCACTATAAAAAATCTAACTTACACTTAACAAGTTATACTTTAGACCTTCAACATAATATACATCATGTATAGGAGTATCTTTATTGATATAAATGGAACCTCTTCCTATAATATAAGCACCATAATTTTCACCAAATCTAACAAAATGTCCATCAAAGTATTCTAGGTTTTGAAACTTATTTTTGCTACCAGTCATGTGATGAGATCAACTGCTATCCAAAACCCATGTTACAAGTTTATGTGTGAACAAAGCCATTTTAACAACCAAGGACTTTTCTATAACCATGTTTTTAGGTTTCCACACTTGTTGACACTTTAATTTCAATTTGTAGTGATTTGCAAAGTGCCCATAGTGGAAACACTTAAAGACTCTAATTACTCTTTTAAAGCCAAACTATTTTTTATTTGTAGCTAGCTTACAGTTATAAGCTAGATATGACCGAATAAGTTACAAACAAAAGAATAGCCTTTGAAGAAACTAGATATGATTTGGGACCTATTTTGAAGACTCACCTTTTTCAACTATATTAAATTTTGAATCAAATTAATCAATCTATTTTTGCATCAATGTTAATTTCTTCTCATTTTCATCTAATAAAATCTTTTGATTTTCAATAAGCTAATTTGCGTTATTCAACTCAACTTGTAAATTCTGACTATTTCTTTCATGAGTAGAAACTAATTTCTTTAGCCTCTTTATTTCTTGTAGAGAGAAAAGTAGCTCTTCTTCAATATTTATATCTTCATCTAAATCAAATGAAGATTTTGATTGAATAGTTTTAGCTTTGTGAGCATCTACAATTTCAGCCATGAATGATATTTACCCTTCTTCACCTGACTCATTTGATTCTTCATTAGAGTCTTCTTTTGACAAAAGACTCTTCTTTTTAAAATTTTTGAATCTTTTATCCTGATTCCATGGTGTCTTCTTGAAATTTTTTCCTAGTTTTTCATCATCGTCATTTTGATCACCATAGGGACACTTTGCAGCAAAGTGTCCATATTGTCCACAGTTAAAACTTTTTGGTTTTCCCTGATATTTCTTTTTCAATTTTCTAACTAGAAATGCTTCAAGAGCATATGAGATATCAAAATCAATGTCATCTTTCTTTTCAGCCTTGAAGGTTGTTTCTTTATAAGTAGATGCATCATTATTGCTAATTCTCATTTCATAAACAATTAAGATTCCTTGCAATTTATGCAGAGTCATATTTGAGAAATTTTCCTTTCTTTTAAAGTGGAGATTTTTGTTTCAAAATTTGGTAGTATAGTTCTTACTACCTTTGAAACTACATCATATTCTTCAATATCTTCTCCTAAGCCTTTTCTAGCATTCACCACTTCATCTATTCTCAAAAAGTATGCTGCTATGTTTCCATCTTCATTCATTTTCAAATTATCAAATTGAGTTTTCAAAGTGATTAACTTTGACTCTTTAACTTTTTCATCCCCTTGATAAATAGTTTCTGAAAAAAGCAGCAACAAAAGGGTGTTGGCCCGTGGAACAAGGAGGGCTGACTAAGTGAATTAACATAAGATTAATTCAACATAGAAAGCAGCATTAGAGCACATAAAGATTCTACCATGATCAAAAATATAAAAACAACAAAAATTAAACCACCACAACCCCAGAGTATCAAACATCCATGAAATAGTTTTGCAAAGATCCAGCATAAACTAGAAAAGATGCCACACAGGGCTATAAAAATAATTCAAAATCTTAAGCATAAGCAAGTAAATGAAGCCCATCCTAAAGTAAGGCCAGGAGCCAACAGTAGTATCCACCCTCCCGTACATGCCCAACCATAGAGTCACTTCCTATCCCATAAGCACTTAGACAACATCAAGTTTGCCCACTCTTCATTTAGGAATTCGAAGAGTTCCCAATTTCCTTTGATAACATCCTTTCCCTCATAATCTTTCTCATTGAGAAGGTAGAGCATGGTAGAAGACACATGCATCACCTTGAGTGCAAACATACTAACATCCATCAGATGCTTATTAGTGGCATCCATGTCCTGGGTGAGCTTAGTCACTGTATTTTCCATAGAGGAAAATTGGTACTTGATTCTCCCCATCAGGCCGCTGCCAGTAGGCTCTTTATAAAAAATGGGCTCCTTTTTTGTCATCTCCTCCTCAACCATAGTAGTATGGATGTCTTCCTCCAACTTGATTTCCACTTGATTAGTTTCATTGTCTGAGCCCTCTTTACTGGGAGAGCCTACATAGGTATCCTCCTGGGCATTGACATCGTCTTGGTTCATGAGCTCTCTAATAGCTCTTTTCCCCTACTCTTTGACAATGTGAGAGGAGCTACGGGTAGAGGTGGGTTGGGGCTCAGAAATCTAAGGGCAATCTAGATTAATGATAATCTTCTTTTGCTTCTTGGGGGGTGGGGTGGGCTGAGATCCAACACTAGGGTTAAGGGTGTGCTTGGGACTAGAATGCGAGACAGGGGTGGGTTGGGTTTTTGAGGATGCGGGGCTTGAAATAGGGGTCATACCACCTTTAGACCTAGAAGGAGTGGGAAACCCCTGGTTGAGAGAAACTGCCAGCAAAAAGGGTTGCTGGATAGAGTGGGTAACCTGCACAGAAGGAGGGGGGCAGAGGGCATGGTAGAAATTGTACAAATGGAGAATAAGATCCTAATGGAGATAGACCAGTTTTTTCCTGAGAGAGATGGCCTCATTAACAGCCTTCACATTGGCCTCCCAAGAATGTAGAAGGAAAAAGGGGAAGGAAATTAACAGTTTATGCCTAAAATGGTTTAGAAAAGGAAGATGGTAGTTGTAAAATGTACCATAGTGACCCTCCAAGGTGAAGTATCTCATCACCAGTTTGCAAATTTTTGGCCAGAACTTCAGGAGCTCGGAGATGCTATAGCCGCCATTTATAGGAGTTGGGGTGGCCTCATTTTTTAAAAATTGAGCAAACTCCATCTTCGCCTAGGTTTTGTCCATTTTCTTCCATTTCCTACTAGTGGTCAGCATCCCCATGGCTTGGCCAATGACCTCTTCATTAATTTGAAAGGTGATACCATTAATGGTAACCCACCTTTCATTCCAGGTTTTGGCAACCTGCTTGGAAATCATCTCGTCGTGTCCCATGAGGTTTTCCATGAAAGGAAGGATACCTCCCCCCTTGCACAAATACATGACCATAGGGTAAGAAGAGAATTCCTCCTTGATCTTGTGTAGCTCAATCCTTTTTCTGTCACCTCCCATCTTCTTCTTCCGGTGCCAACCGCTAAAAAACCCAACAAACAGAGGATAACTGGAGGCAGAAAGGAGGGCACTCTCACTAGACTTAGCACTCCAATTTTTCACAAGATAGTAGGTAGAAATGTTGAAAAGAAATTCAAAAAAAGGATTTGAATAGTTTCTAACTTGACCCATATATCATTTGCTAATTGACAATACATTACTTTGACAAACACTTCTTTGGTAAGACCACATAAAATAGAAAATTGACTCTTTTACCAAGTTCATATTTATTTTTTTCATCAGGCTCAACAGGTATAGCCGAGGGAAATTTATATTTTGTAACAACAACTTACCACATTCTGACATCTAAGGAATTTATGAAATCTTCCATCACGACCTTCCAAAAAACATAATCAGCACCATCAAATAATGGGGCTCTGGTAAAAAAGGCACCTTTAGCCTATGCCATTGACACTTCCAATATCCAGGAATAGTCTTTATAGGAAGATCTATAGATGAGACCCTATGCTCTAATAACACTTGTTGGAAGTGGATGCTATTTTGAAGGGGGGGGGGGTGTGAATCAAAATAGAGGATTTTATTCTTTTTAAAATAGATTTATTTTGTGAGCATAATTTTCAAAATCAAATGTATACACATAAACTGATACATACAAAAATAAATAGAAAATATATCAGAACAATAGTAACAACTCACAAAAGGAGATGACACAAGAAATTGTGCTGAGTAGGAAACCCTCAAAACCATATAGGTTTTCTCATAGGGAAAAAAACCTCTCCAAAACCTGCCATCTTTATTGAGCAATGACTCTTCATTTACAACACTTAGCAACTTCAACTACTAGGAGCTTCAATTCCTTTATTTCTCATTTTATAATATGTGTTCTGTCAAACTACATACATATATGAATACATGTATCAAATTTCATGCATTCACACATATATGCAACTGTATAAATTTTTCCTTCAATATCAATTCAATGCTGCATACAAACAAAGTATGAGTATGTTCCTTACTGTTTCATTTTTTTTTTGTGCTAAAAACATTTCACATTCTGTTCCAGAAGTTAACTCTTAATGAAAATTATTTTCAAAAAGAAAACCTCATGTTTAGAGTAAATAAATTGATTTTCATTTTCAACAAATGCCAGCCCAGTCCGTTGTCGTGTAAGATTTTTTTCATGCTTAACAGAGGGAAAATGTTAAACACACGCGTCAAAACCAACTGTAACTGATTACCACAAACCAAATGTAACTGTTGAATAAAAATAATAAGTACATGATTGCTGAAGATAAATAACAACCATTCGGTCCATTTTCAATGTATCATCTTTACATTTTATTTTCAAGATGAAGAAGTAAAATGAAACTTTGAAGCTTCTTTCTAAAACTCTTTCAAAAAACCATGAATAACTTTCTTTTCCAAAGATAAAAAAATGTCTTTCAACTTGAAGCTGAACCAAGACAAAGAAAAATGCATTGCATACCTGTCAAAGAATGAACCAGTTACCTCTACACTGTTCGAAAACAATCTTTACTATGGCATCCCATAAAAGAAGTAATTTTTCATTCAAAGTGTTCCACATCAAAAGAAACAAAGAACCCATTAGATGCTGAGATAATTCTGTAAAAGATTAAAAGACAAAACATAATCCAGAAACCTTCTATTTTGTTTAAAACTTCACATTACCTGAACCATACTTGGTGTTTTTCAATAATATTACTATCAAAATGTTCTTTGTGACTTGCAGACAATCATACAAAAAACCCACAATGAAAGATAATCAAATAATTCCAAGATCTTAAACTGAGACATCCCTGGCAGCCACAAGGTTTCTAAAAATGCCAAACAAGACTACAAAATCATCTTTTTGAATCCTTTTCAATAATACCCTATATCACATTTCAACAATTTTGAATCTTCTATAAGAGACAACCACGTGGTCACTTACTAACCTAGTAAAATGCTCATGCATGGTTCAATATTAACAACTCTCATTTCAACATTAACCACTACCCAAAATATGCCATTGAGATGCCAAACACATTTATCAACATTAAAATATTCATTACCATTGTGTTTTCCACTACATCATATCCGCTATCATAAATGGTTTGACTTTGAAAAAACATTATTTGCCACCGTTTGCAATTTAAATGAATTTGCATCAAGGATAATCAATCAACATGAAAAATCATGCTGATTAGAATCTATTTAATATTAGAGCTTATTCTTCTTCGGTGTGGGTAGGGATTGGCATTTGCACCCATAAAATATAATCATTTCTTACTAATAAAATATAAGCCATATTTTATGTACTTTTAAGGCATGAAACTTAATTGAATGACAATTGCTTCTGTTTTTTATTTCTATGTAAAGAGGGTGACTTATGATTATAGAAAGATTGATTAATATCTGATCCTATTTTTCTTCAATATGATGTTTTCTTACCCTTCATTTTTTTAGTTTAGTAACAGTTGTGTGGCTTCACATTTTTTTTCTAGTTTCTTGTAGTTTGTGCTCTTGATTTTGATGAGGATGGTCTTTTGGATTATGTGTTAGGGATTCATATCTAACATATTCCCTTATTAATCCAAAACCCCGCAGGGTCTAATTTCCCACCAAAACCTTGAGATAGAGATCTAGGCCATAAATAAGTAGGAATAGAATGTTTGAACATTCTGTTCTTGGGTACAATTTTTTTCAAATGTTGTATACCTAGGAAAATCAATCCAAATTCATACAAGATAAACACTTACAAACAAGGAAGAACATGTAAATAAGGATAACAATACCATGAGAGAGAAAGATTATAAACAAAAACGTCCATGTATGGAAGGACATCAAAGTATAAAATATGTGACCAACAAAAAAATAATGGATCCTTTGAAAGGAGAAATAGATGAAATAGATAGACCTTGCCTCCCAAGTGAGGAAACAAGGAAAACAACCTATTATGATGCTCATAATGCACATTATGCAAAACAAAGAGCCACCAATGATGTAAGATACTAAATTTACATAATGGAGAGAAACATAATAGGAAAAAGAGATGTTAAGGTATGTATTTAATATTAATAAAAAAAAAAATTCATTATTAAACAAAGAAGAGATCTATCTACCAAATCTTAAGAAAATTGTTTAAATCCAACACAATCAACAAGAGAGTGTTTATTGATATGATGAAAAAGACAATGAAATTCACCATTAATAAGTCTTCGATTAGTTGGAAAATGTCTATAAGTAAAATGAATTTTAGGATCACATTTCATTCTCCAAAAGATTCTTTTAGATAAAGCTAATCAGTCATCAAAAGGAGGTGTGACAATAGATGGTGTTGGCAAAATAATGTTTTGAGAGGAGGTTTATGCTGGGATAAAGAAGAATTGGGAGAAAGAAAAGTGATTTCTTGAGGTATAAAACCTAGAATACACCTAGTAACTTGTGTAGGAGGATCTATAGGAACCTTAATACCTTGTTCATTAATGCCAAAACCTAATTCATTATAACCTTGTTACTCCTAGTAATGTCATATCCCACACAGCAATTGGATTTTAATGTAGATGGTGAAGGAGGTTCATCTTGAGCTTTATGGAAATGTGTGGTATAAAGAGGAATAGGAGGATAAATATTCTCTTTAGGGAGATTCCTATCACTATTCTAATCTTCTTTAGGTGGTGAAGAATAAGAAGGTTTATTAAGATCTTCTTGTCTAGTTAATATTCTTGGAGACAGATCATCTATAAAATTATTAACATCAATATTATGAATAATGCTTTGATAAAAGGAAGATTGTTTAAGATCATCCAAATAATTGCATAAAATAGCTTCCCTAAGACTATCTATTAGAGTGGGTTGAGAAGGAGAGGATATAGTTCTCAGTAGGATGGGATCATTAGGAGCTAGATCTCTATCATCATGATGAATATACACCATAGGAGTAGGAATATGAAGGTTTATTTTCTAATGTTATATTTAGGTTCATCCACAAAGGCTCTTATGTAATAAATACATGCAATGGATTTTGTTAAAGATTGAATGAGAAACCACATGAAAGATTGATAAATGTCTTGAAATATGCCTTATAAGAAAAAAAGATATTTGAAAGTCTCATAATGTCATATGCAAGAATGAAAGAAAGGAATACAAACTATTACAAGTAGCGGTTGTCATTGCACCAAAAGATCAACTTGTTAATGCCTGATACAACCACTAGACTTAGAGATGACACATGAGGCTGTTAAACCATGTCATGAATCCCAAGGGGAGCACTGACCATTTTTCCAACAATCTCCCCCTTAGCGTTACCCGAGGGGATTTGAACCTATGACCAAGCTTTGATACCACTTGTTACAAGTAGCAGTTGCCGTTGCACCAAAAGATTTACTTGTTAATGCTTGATACAACCACTTGACTTATAGATGACACAGGAGGCTGTTAAACCATGTCATGAATCCCGAGGGGAGCGTTGACCATTTTTCCAACACAAACATCATGAAATGTAAGAAAGTATGATTCAATCTGGATGTGATTTATAAAGAGAAGTAAGGATAAATGTAAAAACATAGGTTATCACACACCAATATAACTTTGTAAAATCCATGAATAATAATGAGATTTAACACATACACAAAGGAGATATAACACCAAAATAATAATGGAAATGTTATGAGTCAGGTTCACAAAAAATATACAATAGGAAAATGGAAGAAATGTAAAGAGGTAGATCACTTCTCTTTTTCAAAGTTGTACATTTGGAAGGAAGATGTTCTAATAGGCTAGGATGGTCCCAAGCACTAAATGGGCCAATGACCCTTCTCTAAATATGTAAAATTGAAATGGGAAATTATATTGAGATAAGAAATGAAGATTAAGAAATATTTATATACATCTATAATTGAAATAGAAGATATGCTACTTTAGATCTGAATATGATACATACAAAATCCTAGAAATATAGGTAATTGATGATCTGGAACCTGAAAGATGGAACTTGTCTTCTAGTCAAATTTGACCAAAATCTAGGAGGTACAAAATATTTGAAACATTTTGTACCTAGGAATAAAACATTTGAAACATTATGTACCTAGGAATAGAATGTTTGAAACATTATGTTCCCTAGGTTTTTGCCTCAAATTTCCAGGGATGCTCCAAAAACTTGTTACCTATTTACAAAGGTTCCGATAGCTTCATAACATATTATTGCAGACATAAAAAAGAGAAACAAGGTTTGATAAAGGAGTTTGCCTTAGTCACACCCCTATTTATAAATCAATCTTGAAATGAAATGAAATAAAGAACAAGCATGTTGTCATATAGCAAAGAATAGATATAAGAAATTAAGTATATTATATCTTGGCAATGTAAATGCTTCTTTGAACATGATAAAGTATGTTAATGCAATATAATTGAACTAACACAAAAACCAAAAAGGAAATCATGAAAGAAAAAACCTCATGGAATGGATGTTGTAATTCACCACAATGTTTGATTGAGGGGGAAAAAAGAAGACTTGAAAATCTAGGTGTATCTACTTCCTTGATATAAAATCCTTTTGTTTGTCCTCTAATGGGAAAATAAGATAGATATATGGAGAGAAAAACCTTGAATAATTGAAAAAAATGATAGATATTGAATACTTGGACATGGTTACTTGATAGTTCTTCAACTTGATTTTCTTCCTTGCAGTTGATAGCTTGATTATGAATGCTTGTCAATGAATGCCAATGCTTGGTAATCTCGATCATGGTTACCAAAATGAGGAAAGATAGGGTATTTATATACCTCTTTGAATATTTAAGGAGTTAAAACTCAAGCACATTGAATAAATGATCAAAAGCCTAACATAAAGATCCATGCCAAATTTGGGCCAAAATAGACGGGAATAGAATGGTTGAAACATTCAATTTTTGGGTATAGAGAATTTCAAATGTTCTATACCTAGGAAAATCAACCCAAATTTGAACTTGGTATCAAGAAGATAGGGTAGATGCAAGATAATCAGGTACACCTAATTTTAAGGTTAGGAAATAATAAAAAGGCCACATATAGTGATATAGGGCCTAGGTGATGAAATGAATTATGGGGTTGGAGGAAACATAGAGGAGCACACTTAGAAATAAGGGCTAACCTCAATTTTAAACAAGATTGAACTGATAGAGGACCTATATTTTAGGTGTCCATTAAGTGCTATATGAGGTCTTCTTATAGAAAATACACTAAGGTGGATGCAAAATAGTACTTAAATTGTGCACTAATTAGGTCCTTACAATTTAGAATGGCACACCTTTAAAATACAATTGTAAAATATAGATCACATATAGTTAATATCTCAATAGAAAACTAAAAAAGACCAACCTACAAAAGGATAATCTTACAAAGCACAAATTACAAACAAACAAAGGCCAAAGCCCCCAAACAAATCAATACATAGGGATTTGATAGGATCCCTTAACATTGCCAATAGATTTTGAAAAGAATCCTATAAAATAATTAATAAGATCTCTTTTCCTTTCGCATACACCACTTCAAGAGGAATAAGATGAAATAAGATAGGAGCATGGATAGTGTCAACCATGTTATAGACAATACCTAAGGGAATAGAAGTACCATCCCCCTTATAGAAACACACCACCTCTTCCACCCCAACATTCTCCACCTCAATAGAAGACACATCCACCTCAATGAGATAGAAAAGAAAGGGAACTGGTAAGTGAAAAAATAAGTTCTCAATCTTTCTCACAAGGGAGAACCCCACCTTAATAGGATAAATATCAACTTCTAAAGTAATCTTGTGAAAGAAGAATAGAAAATAAACCCCTCAATAATATTTTAAAACTATTCGAACTAGATAAAGTCAAGGCAACAAGTTTTAGACAATACGAAAAAATAAAAACCAAACTAGGTACAAAAGAAGACAAAACTATAATTTTCCTTCCAACAAAAATTCTAGAGAAAAAAATATAGCAAGATAAAAACCATAACAACCCACAATCTCCAAGAAGGCACAAACCATGAGCATGTACTCAACAAAATTAAAAAAAAACTAAGAAAAATCTAGTAGAAGAACCAACCACAACAAGCACACAAACATTGCCTACTCTAGGAGAAACACTAACCACTATCACCTCAAGAGAAAGGAGAGAGAATAAAACATGTTGGGAACTCACGTAAGAAGGGGAACCACAAAGGCATAAGGAAAGTCAAGCCTAAAGAATAAACTCCTTTATGTCATTCAAAACATGAAGGATAATCTCCTATATGTCATCCATAGAGTAAATTTTTTGTACACCAATAAAAACATATGCACCAAGAAAAATGAAGCTTACAATGCAAAGATAATTCTTAATAAAGAAGCCAAACCAAGTTGACAGATTATGAATATTGCATAAGAACAATCTCCAAGAAGATATCCACACAACCATCCCAAAAAGAATATCATCTTCTATATACCAAGGGATCTCAAATATACGAAAATGACTCCTAAAAGGGCCCAAAACCAAGCACAAAGTATAGAAAAAGTGGAAGATGGAAAAGAATCAACCAAAAGGAACCCAAAGAAAATATCCCAATGAGGCTCCATTAAAGAAAAAATCACCCTAAAAACTATGTAGGTTCCCAAAATATGGTACCCAAGCATCTTACTATAGGTCCTCCAAATAACAATCATCCTAGAGATGCCACTAGCACAAATCCCCAACAAAATGGAGGTACCCTGTAATAAAAATCTTCTTGACAAAATATATTGGTCACTAAATAGAACCATGGAACAATTCCAACAAGACATATTTTTGTCAAGACTAGTGAAGCACAAAAAAAACTGAAGTCTAGTCTAAGGGAAAACCTACCAAACACACCAAAAGTGAGATTCAACCAAGCCAAGAATCCATAGCTAGGATATGGAACCCAGAGGAACTAGAGAAACAAGAGAAACTAGGCAAAACCCCAACAAAAAGAATCAATCCATCACCAATTTAGACAAAAAGCCTAGACAATAGTGAAAACAAGACCCTACTATCTCTATTAAATACCCAAAACTAACGAACAAAGCACTAAATATTGAAAACTCGGGAATAATATTGGACAACAACCGAAAGGAATTCCACCATAGAAGCCCATAAGCTTGGCTCCTCACCCAAACATAGAAGCCACACTAATTCCACAATCACACAAAAAACTTCTCTATATCCATCTCTTTCTTATTACTATCTATTATTCCTTCTATAGGAATCCTAATGCCTCTATACATCTTGTCTTTTCTCCCATTCAAAATTGTACCTCAAAATTTTATGGTTCGAACAAAGGTTGTAGGAACTACAAGAAAGAAGATCCACCATTTTACAAAGGTTCTCCCCATGGTAAAGAATGCTCCATTGTTACAAATAGTAGAGGTGAATTTGCAAGGTTTGAATCTTAGTGTATTAAAATGAAATAGATAAGTGGTGAGGGGCAATCACTAAGATGGATCGTCTAACTAGGAAGATCACACCTATTTTCAATCATACCTAGGAAGGAAGGCTAATCCACTAGGTTGAAGGGGGATAAGTGCTAAGAGGATGTGAGAATTCATTTACTATAGAGTTGAAAGATGAACATGGAAAGTATAAAGGGGAAATTTAATATTAGAAGGAGAAATGAACTATTTTATCATGTAGACATATAGAAACTATAAATTCAATTATGTAAACATATCTTAAAAACTAGAAAAACTAATCTATGATATAAATTCTAGTCCAAAATGGTGGGCATGGGGTGCCTCTAAGGGCTAGGGGTGTCTAGGGAGTATAGGGTGAGACAAATGACCTTATACTAGATAAAATCTTATAAAACTTCATTCAACTATAGCTCTCTATTTAAGCTTCCCATAGCCTTGTATGTAGTTGTGCCACTTGTCACTTGAACACAAAAAAAAAGAAGGGTTGTGAAAAAGGTTTTGCCTCAGTAAAGACCTTATTAAGGAATTAACCTTGAAATTGAACTAAAATGCTTGAAATGAAAAGGAATCACACTGTTAGGTAGTAGAGGCCTGATAAGAGATACAAGATATCTTATACCTTGATGAAACAAGTGCACTTTAAATGAGATCACAAGTGTTGATGCAATAACATGAATCCATAATGACCTAAAAGGACACCACAAAAGACATGCTTGCATGATGGTTGTTGATGCTTGCCACAAGTGAAGATTGTGGTGAGATGAAATACCTTGAAGGCTTGAAATATTTAATTTTATCCTTGAATGCTTGAACTTGAATAAATGTTTTATTTCTTGAATGCATGAATTAATAGATTGATAGAAGATTCAAAAATGGGGGAGGTAGCCTTGCTTTTACATGACCTCAACTAACCATTTTAGGGATCAACATTCAAAGGAGGCCAATGGTGCTTTATCTCATTGGGTCCACCCGTGGGTCCCAACTGCAATCTTCAATAGCTTTTTGCAAAAATGAATAGGTTTAGTTCAGCTTTGATGTGTTGTATTTTGGTTACCTTAGGTAACCCTATTATCTTGTCCTCTAACAACTTGTTGTTTAGATTATCTTTTTCTGTTTTGTAATTGGTTGGGGCCCTTCCCCACTCACTTTAATAAAAAAACATTGGATAATGATTAGGATTATCATGACATTTACAATTAAAATTATGGTTGCACATTACTTAATGTTTAATTAGAGTTAGCTATTATTAACATTATATTCTATTATATTATATTATCCTTGAAGATAATATTATATTGCTAATTATTTTTATTAAAGATTATATTGTTTTTAGGGAAAGAGAACAAGATGAGAAGTTTGATTGTGACAAGATTGAGATAGGAGTGATCCTCCCTTTCATCCTAGATCCGACAATTTTGGATAAACCATGCCATCATAATGAATGGGATTTTGAAAATGACTTCGTTTTGGTAAAACAAAAATCTATAAGATACTAAAATATTTACAAAAATCTATAGGATACTAAAATATTTTATATTCATCTGCATCTACTTCATCTCCTTCATATCTCTTCTCTTTTCATATGTAATTTAAAACTTTTTTTTCTCTAAAACTAAATTTATGATAATTATCGGTCAAATTCTATATAATTGTTTTTTTTCACGAATCGCTAGTTATATAAGACATTTAATTAAGATAACGTGAAAATGTAAATTGATATGCAAATTTCATCATTGCAATATCATTTTCAGCTAATTCATTTTCAATTTCTGAAGTATAGCTAAACATAATGAACAAACACTGGTACGTGGAAAAGATTGATTTATGTTTATCGAGAGATATGATGGTTGCCTAGGAGTTGAATATATCGGCGTGTGCTCGCATGCGCTCCCTCTTTTTCGCCCAATATCTGCTGAAAATGCTCTACATTAATAGGATAAAGAAGAAGAGAAGGAAAAGGACAAGACGAGATGAAGTGAAGGATTAAAAGTGCAAAGAATACGGGACCATAACTCATGAATGACGAGGCTTGAATCTCCCTCGTGATCTAACATGGAACAAAAGGTTTTGACAAGGACTGAATGAAGTCAACTTCCACCAAAGGATTATGAAGCTCAATATAGTTCCAAATTCATAGAAAAGGTACATTGATATTAAAATTTCGATTCCCAATAAAGGCGCATAATAAAATTTTTGTAAGTTCTCTGACACAAACTTACTTTGCTTTCAATCTAATATACTCATTCTATTCTATAACTTTTGTTTGAAACTTTCAGCCAAAAACACAGACATTGGCGGTGTAATATTGGAAATAGAAGCTTAATAAAATGACAAATATGTGTTAGAGAAGTGGGCGCTAGCATTGATCTTGGGGTGCCTGAGTATGGGAAGGGTCGTTAAGGGGTCTTCCAGCTTGAAGACACTCAACACTGGATTGTTGTTGTCCATAGCTATTCGAGCAGAAGGCATCTTTCCCATATGCAACAGCAGCCTCAAGTTGAATGTTTTTCAATTTTAAATCAGTGCATGGCACGCTGTCGCTGCATGCCATATAAACTGGATTCTGTATGTAAGTGCCTCTGATCTTTTCGTAAGTCACGTCTGATATATATACCCCCGATGTTTGATTTCTGCAGACCCTTTTATCACAGTAAAACTGATCAATAGCAATGGGTAATCTTACGTTGGAAACCTGTATGTTGGAGAACGAAACTCTTTTCACCTGCCCAATTCCACCCTGCAGACAATAAGAAGAATTAAACGATACCCCGAATATAATGAGTTGGTAAAATGACTTTTAAAAAAACAACACAAAAAAAACAAAACAAAAACACGACATTATTATGTAGATTAGATAGATAGGGTTGATAATATACCTGCCATGTTTTGATCCGAACGCCATTAGAAGCATCGTGGATGTTGCTGTCATAGACGCTCACGTTGGAAACACAGGCCTTCGTTCCATCTTTTCCAAGACTTCCAATACTGATGTCAATAACATTTAAAAAAAATTACGCTCAGTGATTGAAATCAGTGAAATCAATGAATAAAGAAATATGTTGTACTGGTAAGTTCTTATATAAAGATTCAAATTTTGAAATAATGTTATTCTTAAATGTTTAAATAAGAATGAGGTTCTATATTTTATGGACTCATCAATTCATAATCAAAATAATTTATCCCTATTATTAAAATAAATAAATCAATAAAAATATCTAAAGTAATAAAAATTACCTGATGCCATGACCAGGACCACAATTGATATTATGAACCCGGATGCCAGAGCAGCCTGTTTGTATGGACACGCAGTCGTCCCCTGTTACATTCAATAAAAGTTACTACAATTATCCATACAAATATTTTCATGGTAGGCAATTGTTTTTTTATAACTACTTTTTAATATTCTGGTGATGGATGATTTGAAATGTTGATGTAAAATTTACATATAAATCGCGAAAAGCTGATACATTTAATCAAGAAAAATATTTAGAACCGTAGTTGATATACCGCATGCGATTGAGGAATGCTGTATTTCAACCTCTTCAGAATTTTGAAGATGAATTCCATCTGTATTTGGGCTGTTTTCAGGAGAGGAGATTGTGACGTTAACTACTCTAACGAATGCGCAATTGTTGAACTTGAGATGAAACTGTGGACTGTTTTGTATTGTGATGCCCTGTACGCTCACATCATAACTTCCATAGAATCTCAGTGCCTGCACAGATTTAGAAATTACTTAACAAAATAATATTTTAACATAATAGATCCACCGCATGAGCGGACATGTCATACTGCAATAATTTGCAGTAGCGGAGAAAAGCTGAAATAGTTTCGGGAGCATATAATATTCCTATCATGGCTTACCGTAGGCCTGACGCTTGGGTAAGTACTCCCGCCTTCGCTGCTATACTGAACCACAAAAAACTTCAACTGTTATTTTTTTGAAAGACGTAGAGATTCTCAGAGATGTTGCTTGAGTTGAATTCTCAATTTAGTTAATGTCTACCTCATAGTAGGATTGAGAAAGCTTCCACCAAGCCGCCCCTTGGCCGTCAAAGGTACCGTTGCCAGCAATATTAATTCCATTCAGCTTACAAATATTTATCCAGTTCAACGGTTTAGATACCCATGCCTTTGGATTCACCGGAGCGATAACAGTGCCGTCAATCTACCAGAGATCAAAATAATCAGATATATTGTTCTTTGTGCTTTTGATTTCTATACACTACTACGTCGTCAAGCCAATGCCATACCTTAATGAGGATGTTTGAATTGCAGGGCCCCAAGAAGGTGAGGGGACCAACCAGAAAGCGGTACCCAGCTGGAATGTGCAGTGTGGCAGAGTCCAACACACAAGCTACTTTCCACGCTGCCAGAAATGCCTGTTTCATCCGAAAATTGAAGGTAATTTTTTTTTTAATAACTCCACATGAAAGATGTTTCACATTATCAACATACATCACCTCTTACTTGTTGGAATCATTTGCCGTTGCACCAAAAGCTCGAACTATTAATGCCTTATACAAATGCCAGATTTAACCTGACCCACGGGAGGCGGTTAAGCCATGTCACAAGTCTCCAAGGAGGTGCTGACCACCAAGTCAACAACCTCCCCCTCAGCACCGACTGAGCCTTCAGCCCCCACTGAAGGGAGACTCGAACCCGTGACCCAAGGCTCTGATACCAATTGTTGGAATCATTTGCCGTTGCACCAAAAGCTCGAACTATTAATGCCCGATACAAATGCCAGATTTAACCCAACCCACGGGAGGCGGTTAAGCCATGTCACAAGTCTCCAAGGAGGTGCTGACCACCAAGTCAACATTACCAACATAGAAAAGTTGCTTTGGACATTATATGCACTAACGACATAAGATTTCTACAATTTATGAAGATAATAGTTCTTCGAATTTTTGGTTTTGATTGTGTATGAAATTTTTTGCATCAACGTTTTGGATCACGTTCTGTAATCCATCATCGGGATGAAAGAAAGTACAAAGAGAACTTTCAACCTGATGATCAATCACGGATTGTGCTCTCTTTCATCCTGATGATGAGTTGGAGAGTGTGATGCATAAATTTTCATAAACAATGAAAACCAGAAATTTGAACAACTATTATTATAGATACTGTAGAAACAAAAAAAGAGCTAATTAGGAGAACAGAAAGAAAGATGACCTGAGTATCATCGGTTACACCGTCTCCCTTGGCACCCAATGTTGTTACATCAACCACATTGGAATTTCCGCCATAGAGATTGTTGGAGTTTGAAGCCGACCCAATCAATGGTCTGTTTCTGACAGCCCTTGATGCATAGCACTTCTCTCTCACGCCAACCACGAGAATAACAAACAAAATAAAACCTTTCATCGTAGGTGACTCTACCCTATTGACAACACAAATAATTTTTCTAGATGAAGAAAAATGGTGGCATGGCTCCCTTCATATAAGCTTGCAAGTGATGCTTCTCACGGGTGAATCGTGAGTACTTGATAGACACTAGCTTTTAGGATTGACTAGAATTTTGTCGGATTGAATCTTTTTTAAGCAATGAGACTGCAGATGTGATTGCCCGTGCATTGTGTATGTGTTTTTTTAGTCTTGCTAAATTCAGCTTTACCATACTCAATCAAACAACAAAAGGATCAGTTGGTTCTGTCTTTCTTTTATATCTCTGTCTTATATGCCATGCAATTATTATAACTGTAAACTTACCTGTGGTGGCCTTACATAAACTGCCACTAGTTATTCAACATCTTCTGCTTGAGATTCGACCAATTTAAATAAATTGAATACTTTATTACTTAAAACTTAGACGCCCCACGTAAAAGGCCGGCAGGCTGCTATGCCGGCTTATGAAAAGGAATAACGTGTCTGAATCGACGCAAACGTCTAAAATAAAACAACCGTCCTGTTCATGCACTATTAAGTATAATTCAGTTCAGCTCAGTTTTACGTCGACTATGATAATTTTACAGCTTACCAGCTCAGTAAGGTTAACCCATAGTGAATCAGTTGTACAATTTACAGATTATTTAAACTATTGCTAAATAGTTATTAAGAGATTAAGAGTCTAAATTAGAGAATCAAAATTTAATTTATAGTTTATTGGTTAAGTGATGGTCGTGGGTTCTAACTTCGAGATGGCAAACTTGTACCTTGTCTGTTCGAACATCAATATGTTTATTGGAGATGAGGTTCCTTATTTGTGTCCTCAACAGCTCATAACTCTGAATCAAAATGGTCGCATTAAAAAGTTTATTGGTCATTTAAAAAAAAAAATTGTAATAGTGTTTGAAATATAATTAGATCAAATTTACCTAAGTTTAATAAGTTATAATAAAAAATTAAATTAATTTGTCATTCAATCTCCAAGCAAATGCATAGTAAATCATATATATCATAGAGAACACTTATCCAGAACATTTGTAATGGACTAGTGACTATAGGCGGCACGAGATACGCTGAAGGCCTGACAATGTATGTCCATAAAGAGACTAAGCATAATTAATTTATTCTAATATTAATTAATTTAGAATCATTTCACCAATCTTGAACAGTTCATAATACTCATAGACCTAAAATCGCTGGTAGATTATTAATCTCAATGAAATAGATAATCAAAAAACAATATCGAACCTCATAAACATACTATGAATATATTTAGCTCAGAATTCTAGAATGCTACGCAGATTTTACACTATTTTCAATCAATATTAACAACTATATATTATAATATGCATCGCTAAATCTACTAATTGCGACAAAGAGAGAAAAAAATTGTAGGAGACGAGCATAAACAAGCGTTTATAGAAAATACTTCAGTGAGATCACTGATTATGAAAGCTATTCAGTACCACGCGGTAATGTACGTAACGCGAGCGACAAGTGTAGGGATAGGATGATATCTTCAACTATGGATAAACAAAAGAGACAACACACAACGATAAAAAATGTTCACAAGAATTGAAGTACTGATTCTGTCCAGTGAGAGCGGCTGCCAACAGCTAAAATCAGAAGGTCGTATCTTCTTACGTAAGTTTTACTTGTGGAGATGATGATGCTGTTCTCAACGTGTTGAAATCAAATGAAAGGAAAGGCTTGCATGTTTCTTGTCTCTTCTAAAGCGTATGATTTCGAGAATCCCAAGGATATGGGTTTCCCCAGCTCAGGAAATTAATATCTGGTCCCAAAATAATGTAAGAATTGGCGGCTGTGGAAGATCACGAGAAAACTAGCCACCTTGTGTCTTTTTCAGCATGTTGATTAACTTGATAAGATTTCTTTCTTTCGTTACCATTTTTACAAGCAAAATGATATGCTTTTGATTTTTGGAATTCTCGCAAATGGAGAGTTTGTTGAAATTGGAAGGCGCCTACTTTCAGTCTGTTTGCACTTGAATTAAGCACCACGTATCATTTTAATGCTTTGTGCAAAAGTTTATTAAAGAAACTACCCGTTTTCTATGTTGACAAATAGAATAACGATTTTGTGTATGGGTTCTTATGAAGAAAAGGTTTCAGAAGGAAACTACACATCAATTTATAGAGGGTAAGTACATTGTGATTTAAACAAATAATTAAGTTTTTAAACAAATGAATTGAGATTGATATCAAACAATTGAAATAAAAGTGATGGGTAAGTAAATTGTGATTTCAGAAAATAATTGTTTTTTTAAACAAATGAATTCAGATTGATATCAAACAACTGAAATAAAAGTGATGCTTTATTATAATTCAGTTTTATAGTTTTGAGTTAACTTCATATTTCACAAGTAGTTGGTTATAGGATCTAACTCTCATCTGTATGAATGGTCTATTTATCTCTTATTAGATTTAGATAATATTTAAAAGAGAAAAATATTAGTTAAGAATTTTTGGAAATCAGATTGATGATTAGATTTGTAGTTGTATACTATAGATGTTAGGAATCCATTTACTATAATGTAAGAACTTTAAATGTATGTGCACACATACATACACACACAATCCATTTGGCACTAACTAGAAGCCTCACTATTTACTAGTTTAAGTTACTTATGTATATGTAAGGGTCGAGCTAGCTTATATGCAAAAATAAATTGGTAAGCTATGGACTTAATCTAGTAGATCATACTACCTAAAAATTGTTTGTCATTTCTATGTTATCTAAATTTAATAAGCTATAAAAAATATTTAAAATATCTTTGGAGAGTCTACTCAATTACATTGTCTATATTATTCGTAGTTACAATTTTAAATGCACTAATTTTAATATTTTGGTAACTAGGGTTAAGAATAATATTAAAAGATGCAATATGTTCATATAATGATGATGGAAATCATTTCTATCATTTTAGAATTGAACACCTCATGTGTTCAAAATATTTATGGATTGTTGATAGATAATTAATTTGAATATGGATCAGTACTTAAATACACCACCCTAAGGGCGAGTTAAGGTATCATGAGGGGAATTAACAACTTTCACCAAGGTATTCTCATGGGGGGGCACGTATCAAGAGAAGAGTTGACATCAATCTTCAACAGTTCTCCCCAAAGAGAGAGATTCTTGAGAGAAGAGTTAAAAAAATCTTATTGCACTGATGTGTCTTTATGGATAGGAGGGTCCTTAGGAGAGGGATAAATTGATAAAAGGGAGGCTAAGCTACTATCAACTTGAGAAAATATATGCATTATAAAATTAATCTAAATGGAAAACATGAGAAAAATGCATGAAACAATATGGTATTTTTTCATTAATAAAAATACATAAAATAAAACAACGCAATGGATAAAATTCAAATCTAAACACTTTTAAGAACTACTTTGATGCAATGAATGAATTTGCCTAAGGTAATATGCCAAGATCTAGAAGCCCAATGAATAGTATAAGCGAGGCATAATAATATGATAAGAATAAAATACACTATCATCAATATGACTAACTAAATCAGCTACTAATGAATAAATAAAATGTAGATGTTCTTGCTAATATAGGCAAGCCATGATAGCTAGGAGATATGCAAAGGATAACTTATTACTCACACTAGGTAGAATCACATGTCCACCAAAGGTGGATAATCCTCCATTGTGTAATCAAGTATGTGTATGCATATGCATCAATGTGAGGATGATAAGTGATTAATGCACTAAAGGTGGATCTCACACATAAAGTAGAAATGTGACAACAACTATCACCACATTAAGTAAAATTTCTCCTACACCATGTGCAAATAAAGGCACAAAATTATGTGTGTCTCATATACAAACTACTATTCAATGCATTATCCTAAGTAAGCTTAAGTAAAATGTAATTAGTAAATATTTAATTATAACAACACCTCCCTTAAGTGTAACTTAGGGGAATAGACTTAAACTCACAATACTAGATGATAATGCAAAATGGGTTCCAACTACTAGGCCATGTTAGGTACCCATGTACAATATGGAAGTGCAAATGTAATGTGATCTCTCATAAATACGAGAAAGGGAGAAAACCTTATGGGACAAAACTCTCCCTAAAAGAGATATAAATACAAAAGAAAAATATCAAATAAGTATGAGAAGGACAAAACCTGATATGAGGAAATAGTCCCTTGATAAGAGAGAAGAAGAGATGCAAGGTAGCCCTCCACCCCCCCTTAATATAAAATGTATATTAATGATATATGATATAGGATGAATGTACAAATTGGTCTATGAACACTGAACAAGGTTCATCCCCTTAGGAATAAACAATATCATAGGTATATGAATGAAGCCTCCCAAATCTGTAGGAGGACATGTCAAGATGCATGGTGTCTCTCATAGATACCCAAATGTCCTTATGTTGATACCAAAGGTTTCCCCTTCTAATTTTTTTGAAAAGACAAGTCAAGATCTAATGAGGATGGTTGTCGAACATATTCCAGAGAGCCAAGTGTCTCTTTTGAAGATAAAGATGCCTCCTCCAACTGCTATACATAAGGATCAAAAATCATTTAAACTCTGAAAGATTGATCATGTGGAGAATGGACAAGAAGGTCAGAGTGTTACCTCACAACAATTGAAGACCAATCATCCTCATCAAAGAGAAGATGTAAGTCATCAATGATGTTTCCCATATCTGTAATCTTTGTCAAGTAGTCATCTCTTTCAAAGATATATCTAGAAGACAAAGTATACCCAACTTTGGTAAATTGCATGGAGCTATCACTGTAGCAATGTATGCATGCCAAAGTCACTGATGCTATGACCTTGTCCTTTGACTATCTGAAGGATCCCCCACTAGTGAACTTGTTGAACCAAGATTCTTTCGATCCCAACGAGGTCTAGTGGAAGAAGATGAAGAAGTATCCTCAATTGTAACTCTCGATCGAGTAAATTTGTAATCTTGTGAGTTGGGATTGAGGTCGAATAATCATCCAAGTCACTAAAATTACTATCCATAATGTCTAAAGAAAGAGGAGTAGAGGCTAAGCTCTAGGACAACTTTCCTCAAAGTGCACACTCCTCTCTATGAACATCTCATGTATCTCAGGATCCATAAGTCAATATGTCTTAACACTTTTAGAATATGCAACAAATATGCAAGGCCTACTTTGATGTTCCGATGCCCTACATTTTTCTGCAAGTTTCTGTGTCAAATATATACAACTAAAGACTCTTAACTACTTTAATAAAAATATTTTTCTACCACAACAAACCTCAAAAAGTTTAATTTCATCAAAGGCTTTATGAGGAACTCTATTTTGGATGTGATTGGCACAACTTATAGCTTCTACTCAAAGTGATACAATAAGAGACAACATAAATTATGTAGCTAGAAATTTCCTTAAGAGTTCCAATCTTCCTTTATGCAACACCATTCTATTGTGGTGTGAATGCAAATAAATGCTAAAGATAAATACCCTCAAGTGTGTGAAAGTCCATAAGTATTGAGTTCACATATTCCCTTCCATAATATGCTCATAGAACCTTGATGTCTTTCCTTGGTTTCTTATCAACATGAGCCTTGAAGGTGAGAAAATTATCAAATACTTCACTCTTGTGACCAAGAAAGTAGATCCATGTAAAGAAAGAGTAGTCATCAATTGAGGTGAGGAAATAAAAATCCTTTCTCAATGAAGGCACTAGAAAGGGGCCTGCTACATCACTGTGAACTATCTCACTTGAACAAATGATACTTTCTAAGACTTTCCCTTTTCAAAATTATCTTATAGATGCATACCCATTTAAAAACCTAAATGTACATCCTTAGAAATTTTGATTGTAGGTAGACAGGTTTGATAATGTTTTTGGAGCTAAGTTGTTAAAGATAACAAAATTTGAGATATCCAAACTGTTCATGCCTTAACTTTGTGAATTTAAATGTGTCAACAATATTGTAGAAGGAGAATTAGGCACAAAGTGAGAGAATGAGTAAAGTCTCATATTGTGGTATGCTTTTCCCACTACAACAAAAGCATCATCCTTTAGTTCTTTTACCACAACTGAATAAGGTAGAAACTCAATTTTCATTCCTTCTCCACAGTGAGTTATTTTCTAAATTGAAAGGAGATTGGATCTTAATTTAGGAACATTTATGATATCTTTGAATGTTCCATTATTCATCTTATTTTCTAAACTTTTCTAAAACTTGAGTATCCTCTCCTACAAATATGTGAGCTACTTGAGATGGATCCAATGAAGAAAACCACTCCTTTGAAGAACCCACATGATGAGTGGCACTTGAGTCAAGTATCCATTGTTCAAAAGATCTTTTAGTTTCTAAAAATGCATTCTCTTTTCCTTTTAACTAAGAGGAAGTAGAAGGAGATGAATCCTTCTCTTTGCATGAATTTGGAAAATTAATGTTATTCCTCTTTATATAATATTCTTCAACTCATCAATATGCTTAGTTGGTACCAATGCTCATTATGACTAGGTTTCTTGCAATATGCAAAATGTGGTCTCTCCTTTTTAAATGAACCACCCTTCTTGTTGGAATATGAAGAATTTCCTTATTGTGAGGAAGTTGATTTTTCTTTCTCTTGTTGTGTTTTTGGCTTCCACTATTTTTACTTCTTGTAAGAATGCTTTCCTTGAGTCCATTGATTTGCTACAAAATCCTTAGACTTTAATAACTTGAGAATCCCCATGCTATTCAAGTTTGATTTCTCTACCATCAAAATCTCTATGAAGGCATCAAATGAAGGTATAGGAATCACCAATAGGAATCACCCATACTCAACTTATGGGTTCATAAGCTAGAAACAAATGCTAAATATTCTGTTTGAAGAATTTCCAACAAATTATGAATTATCTGGTCATCCTTTTTGTCCATGCCACAATCCTTGATTTTGGCTCTAAGCTTTGTAGCTCTAGTTACATAGTCTTTCTAGATTGTATCAAAATCCTTGGTATCCAAATCAAGTTGAGTTCTATATCAAAATTATAACCCCTAGCCTCATCAACTTGGCCATACAATTGACCAAATTTGTCCAAAGGCTCTTTGAATAAGGTATATTGCTTAATATGAAAGATGAGATCCTTTGATACATACTTCCTCAAAGTTCCAAGAGTTATTATTTTTAGTGATCCATTATAATTAAGTATTGGGATCAGATGCTGTAGTAATAGTTACATTACTATAATGAGTTAATTAGCTTTCCATGAGATTAATCCATGCATCAATTTTCTAGGAAGCATAATTATGTGGAGTTAAAAGTGGAAATTTAGGAAAACCCATGATACAAAAATGAAAGAGAATAGGAGAAAAGGAGAGAAAATTACACAAGATATCCCTCCAAATTTACTCAATCAAAGAACACCCCTCCTCCCCCTGCCAAAGAAAGAAGAAGATAATGTTGGCACTTTATATGTGGTACATTTACAATTACCGCTTACTAAAAAAGAACTTACTAGAATTCTTATTTTGTTGTTTACAAATACCTTATTGAAACAAAATTAGACTCAAAATAATATTGCTAAGGATCCTACTAAATTCCTAGCATTAAAATGATCATAAATGACCAAAAATGACCTAGATATTGAAACCTTGGTAAACTATTAATTAATTTCCTTCAATAAGTGATTAAACTAATAGTAGATCTAGAAATTAGACAAAAACATATGCACTTTTAAAAAAATGGCACTTGAGAATGTGTCCAAATGAGCCTAAATGAAGCCTATGAAGTTGAAAAAATGAGGATTAGAATGGTATAGTCACCAAAAACTAAGATTTCTAAAAGATATGTCCATGAAAACTATAGACTAGCACCACTACTAGAAAGTTCAGGAAGTTCTACACAAAATTAAAAAAATTGCACTAAAAAGGGAGTCTGTATGACCAAGTTATTGGCCTCCAAAGTGATAAAGAGCCTCAAAGGGTGTAGATGTACACTATGCAAAACAAAAATAAAGGAACACAAATAATTTCACAAAGGGAGCTCTCACTGGCATGACCCATCTTGTCAACTTAATATCAACCATGAAAGGCTACAAATATGCTTAACATGAAATGTGTTTACCCTCAATGAAACTACTCCTCTAAAGGTTTTTTGGTACTCCAAGGTATCCTAAAAATACAAGGAAACACCTTGCAAACCCTCTCAATTGGAAACATACTTTCTTCACAAGGCACACCCGCCCCTTGTAGCCTTCTCCAGATGGTTTTTCCCACATAAATTCCTTTATAGAAAGAATAAAGACAAAATTAATTTCAGGATACCCTTTTTAGATTTTTAACCAATATGTGAAATCAAGTTATTTTGTTTTGGAATGCGGGCTTTAAATTTTGACTGATTTGTGGTGGATTAGGCCTAATTAGGCCACATTAACAAAGAAACTCTATAAAATATTGGACACAAAATTCTAAAATATTCACCATGAGTATAGATATGTTGAGAAAACTCCATTTCCACAATTTCTAGCATAGGCCACACTCTCCAATAGGCTCAATCATCAAAGCCTTGGTATAGGTCTATTTAAGACAATTTAAATGAGGGTTTCATGGAAATACAACTGGCAAACCTTCTAAAACCTCACCAACACTTAAAACACATTTAATTCCTTTTAGAAAGACTAATGACATTTTTCATGTGGTAGAATTATTTTTTCAAAGAAGTGATTAGACTACATTGTTTCAAATCGATATACTAAGCTTGTTGGGTACTTTTGGAAGACATTGTGCAAGAAACTAAAGATGGATTTGAAGTTTATCCCAATACACCACCCATAAATTTATATATAGATAGAAGTAGTCAATAGGAGTTTAGGGAATCTATTGAGTCGCTTAGTAGGAGATAAGCCCAAGGGGTGGAATCTGATTTTACCACATGAATAATTTGCATACAATAATTCTACCAATAAGAACAATGGTAAATCACCATTCTAGATTGTAAATGGGAGTATCCCCATAAATGCTTTATAATTAAAAAGAGTAGTACCAAAGCTGAAGATTTTGTAGAACACTTGAAGAATTTGCATGAAAAGGTGAAAAAGAATATTAATAAAATGAATATACGATACAAGGCTAAGACATATCAGAAAAGGAGACACAAGGAATTTAAAATGGGAGATGAGGTTATGAGTCATTTGAGAAAGGAGATATTTCCAGTGGGAACATACAAGAAGTTGAAGATGAAGAAATTTGGACCATGTAAAACCTTGAAGAAGCATGATTTAGGAAATGCTTATGAAGTAGATTTTCCTAGTGAACTTAGTATTTCACTAGCGTTTAATATTTTAAATTTGATAGAGTATCATGAAGGAAGTATTGAAGATGAGATAAAAGAAGCACATTGGAATATTCTAGCACCTACTTCAACTACATAAGAGATAGAGTATATTTTGGATAGTCGGGTAAGTAGAAGCACAATAAATAAGAAATATGAAGAGTATTTGATCAAATAGAAAGGATGACCTATTGAAGATTCTATTGGAAATATTCAAGACTAGCCAAGTTACTAAGAGAGGAGGCATGAATTAGTAACTTCAAAACTTTTAACAAATTAAGATCTTAACCATATTCCAAATAACATTTAGATCAATAAGCTAACTGCATGCATGAGTAATAGAAAGAATAAAATATTCATAACACTTTGAACACAAAGATTTGGTGACCCAGAAACCTTCCAAATAGAAAGTAAAACTGGGGTGGGGATGATACCCACAAAACTTCAATACTGCAGTATAAAGTTTGCTGGTTAAGGCTTACAATGATCACTTCTGATGATCTGCCTTGTTAGGAGCAATAAGGACTGCTAGGTCCACCTTGTTAGAGGATTTACAAACATACAATGAAGTATGCACTCGGTTAAGAGATTTTACAAAGACTGTTAAGTCTACCCTGTTAAAGGATTTTAAGTTGATTCACCTGTTAGGATGAAACAGTAGATCTCTTACTTGCAACTCTACTTGCTGATTGAGATTCTTTGATGTACTGATCACCTTCTATGATGGATATATCTCTGCTGCTCCTTATACTGCTGTAACCCTTTGTAATTCGCTTATCCTTGCCTTTCTTCTCTTTTTCACACTTCTCACTTCTTCACGCCTTGGATATGATACAAAACATTATTTATATATCAATCCAAAACAATTACAAAATAATTACAAAGTCAGCTCTTAAACAAGTTAACACAAATATTACTGAGTTGGCCCAAATGTAGTTACTCAGTTACAACAAACTAACTCAGTGACTTTTTGATACTTGGCATCCACTATGTTACTTGGCATCATCATGCTCTCGGTAGAAGTGGAGGCTCGGTCCATACTAACCACTCGATTGTAGTTTCGAACTCGGTATATACTGGAGACTCGGTAGATATAGTGTCACTCAGTAGAAACTGAATTCCCTGTTTACCATGCTGGCACTCGGTAAACACTGCTCATCTCATCACTCAGTAATGATAACTCGGTAAGCATTGCGAAGCTCAGTCTACTCGGTAAACACTGTTCTACTGCTCGGTAAACACTATCCTGTCTACTTGGTAAACACTGTCCTATCTGCTCGGTAAACACACAGAGTCTGAATAAGTGTTGTCACTAATGACAAACATACTTAATGCCAAAAATGTCCCCCTTTGGCATTAGTGACAAAAACACTTATTGCCCAAAAAATCATGCTGAATCTGTTTTTGATTTTTTTTTCAAAAATTTATCTTTGTCATATTGTTGTATATACATTTCATGTCTCCCCCATACAGTATATATACAAATATCTTATTTCACCTCATACTCATATTTCCTATTTCTCTCATATACTTTCTCCCCCTTTCATATCTCACATATCTTATATACCTTCTCCCCCTTTTTGACAATAATGCCAAAAGTGTATATACAAATATTTTACATAGAGATACCAAAATGTGAGAGAAAATCAGAATGTACCTTACTTATTAATGCTAGAGTTCTATCCCAATTCTCTTGCAGAATCTTGCATGTATGGAGTGCAACTTGGACTTCTGCTGAGAGTTCAATCATGTGATCTACAATTGAAAACTGATTGTCATGGATCAATGTTTTTGAGTGTACAATATGCTTCTGCATTGTATCCATGATGGGGAGGATCATGTTCTAAATATCTATTAATGTTGACTTGATCCTTGCATCTTCTCTCAATAACTCTGACTACTTATCAGATAGGAATCTGACTATCATATGATGTGTAGAGCTTGAACTAGGTTCAAGTTGCAACTTCTGTGCATTGATCTTCAGATCCTCATCAATCTTATTTATTTTGTCTTTAATCTCCTTTGAGAACTCAACAAAATTACATACTTTGAAAAAAAATGATGTTACCTTGGAATAGGAGGACTCAATGCTAGTCAAAACTGAAGATAACCCTGCCTGATTGATAGCTATTTGCTGAGAAATACACTCAATTACTTTATTGTCAAACTTCTTCTCAGCCTTCTCAAGCAACTTATCTGATCTAGAAGAATCCTCATTGAACTTTTTTACTACCTCTGCCAACTGTAATAGAATGTGTTGAGAGGAATCAACCTCAACACCTATTGCTTCTATCAAAATATTTTTGGCATCCTCAATGATCTTATATTCCTTATCTCTTTCTTCTTTTAGTTTCTTCTACTTTGCTTTCTTCTGGAGGAGTTCACCAACTATTTGCATTTGGTCTGCTGAAAGATTTGCAAAATCTAATTATGGAATTTCTATCTCCTCATCTAAATCTATGTCCTCTTCTATATTCTTACTCAAAAATTTTGTACTCAGTTGAGTCTTTCTACTTAATGCCTTTGTAGTAGAAATTATTGTAGACACAGTAGGCCTTGCAGTGAAAAATGATAAACTTTCGATTGATGGAATGCTAACTGGAATACTTGATAAACCAAAAATTGAAGTATTTACAACTGTAGAATCTGAAGTACTTACTGAGGTATCCAAAATTGAAGTAGTTGCTGTTGAAAAACTCAAAATTGAAGAAGGTACTGAAGATGATGCTGGAGACTACAACTCGGTGGAAGAGGGAGGCTGAAGCTCGGTAGATGAAGTGGTAGCCACTTCTATCATTGATACATTGAGCTGTGCTAGTGACGATTAGACATTTGATGCATCTGTAGGTGTTATCACAATCACACTTGAAGCTATCTCTGGGCTAGATGTAGCAATTTTTACTAGAGAGTGACGAAGTGAGGCAATCACCTCTGCAGCTATCCGAACTAGATCATCTTCCTCAATATTCTTCTTAGCCTCCTTGGTAGCTTCTTCCTCTGCTTCTTCTACCTCAACATTATCAATCTGAACTGCTTCTTCTTCTTCTTCATCACTGTCATCTTCAATATCTTTTATTATCACGGTTTCAACACTCGGTTTGTGAAGATGATAGATGTTTTTCCAAGTATAATTTGCACTCTTCACAACCAACTCTGTATCCTTGATCAAAATCAAACAACTATTGAATTTTAGTGTCATCTTGCGCTCATTTTCTATCAATGCCTTATTTATTTCAGCATTTTTCAAACTTGGCATCAACTATCTTAAGGTTTGAGCATATATGTCCTTGACAATTTTCCTTGCATTGGACCATCTCATCTTGACTTTATCCAATAGAACACCTAGAATTTGAGAAGCCATATCATCAGGTGAGTACTTCCATTTTCCCATTTTCTCAATAACAACATCTTCAATTTCTTGCTGCTCTGCCTCTGATCTAATTTCATATTTGAGAGATTTGAAATTTGAAATTCCAGATCCTTCTCTCAAACCCTTAATCTTTTCTTCAAATGAGGGAGGAGGCCTTTTGAGTACTATATCATCATTGACTTTACCTGCCTTGCCCCTTGTTTTTCTTGTGAAGACTGCAATAGATTGTTTTGGTGCCTTAGTGATTGTCGCCTTCCCTTTCTTCTTCATAGGTACTTGTTCTTCTTCACTCTCATTCTTTTCTTCTTCTTCTTCAATGTCCTCTCCTTTGCCCTCAGTTAACATTAGAGGTGTGTTAGATTGCATCTTGGCCATCCTCTTTCTGCCTTTGTTAACTGCCTATGGAAGCTTTATGCTTAGCTCAATTCTTACCTTAGCTTCATCATATGTTCCAAAGTATGGAGCCTTTGGATCAACAGGTTGATTTACTAGGGCTTCAATTATATCCTTTGTCTCATCAATGTTTACCTCATAAGGAAGAAGTTTCACCCATACAATCCTAGGCCTTACTTCCTGAATGTATACTCTATCACAATCAACCATGAAACAAATATCATCTTTATAATCTTCCACCAACTTTTGTGGAATCCGGAATCTATTATTCATCTTTTCTTTAAAAGATTCAAAATAGTTATCCATTATGCTTGCAAAATTCTCACCCATTTCTGTAATGTACTCATTTATCTGATAAAGAACAGGCACATCCTTTCTCCATTTTACCGTGCCTTTTGATGGGAAAAACTTTTGAGCATAGAAAAATAAACAAACCAATAGTGAGCCAAACTTACATGGATTGTTCTTTGAGGTTTGGATACTCTCCATATTCTTGTTGAACTATTTCAACAATAAATCTGCTAGGTCAAATGACAGATTGTTCTTCACAATTTTATAAGCTAGGTCAACTGCTTCACACGGAACACTATTCTGTCGACTTGAACTGTATATCTTGTGAGCTATGACATATGTGCCAAATTTTAGTTCTGCATCGGTAATACTATTTATTCTCATACCTCTACCATCCCATTCGGTTAGGGTTTTCTTTTCTAGCTCTACTCGACCTAGGGTTTTTTTAGATTTAGCATTGGCAAGCATGGGAAGACCAGTGATTCTATGAATCATCTTCTCTGTTATTTCCACTGGTTTCTCAAGCCAAATTTTACCTTCATGCACTTGGGTTAGGATATATCTAATCCATTTTATCTGGAAACTCTGAGGCAAGTGGGTGATATGTGTCAAAGCCTTATCTTCCAAATGTTTATGTTCCAGTTTGAGAACACCATCAACACACAGTTCATCATGAACAACATCTATCTCTAGGGTTTCAAGCTCTTGAATTGTACCTTTAAAATGACTGCAAATGTCATTTACAAGAAGTACCTTTGGAGGAATCTGTGATTGAGCTCCACTCAGATCTAGGGTTTTTGCAGTCGCGGGCACAAGTTTGAAATCCGATGCTTTCCATTCTCCTTGAACTAACATTTCTGAACCTTTCTTTACTTTGGTGCTAGATGATGCCATGGTAGCTCGGTAGAAAATTCTTCAAAAAAAATTTTCTGCAAAATTTTGCTTCGAATCGCTTGATCGCACTAGAAATTTCTCTGCTCAATATGCTGATATTCACGGTGAAGAATGAACTTGATTTCATGCTTTTTGTTAAAATTTTGTCATTAATGCTCCATAGGAATTAAGGTATTGAACTCAACAGATTGTCATCTACTAGGCATTAATTGCTTGATGAAGATTCTACAACTCGGAGAACATACAAATTCATACTGCTCTGACCTTACTCAGTAACCATATGAAATTAGGTTACTCCCGACCTTGCTCGGTGATAACTGATATCGACCTTCTTGTGATCCTGCTGTATCTTACATACTAATTTGGATCTTTCTTCCTTTCAATTTTGGAACTGTTTGGAATATGTCTATGAAGATACAGTTCCAGTGCTTTCTTGGAGACTTAGTTAGAATTGATAGAGACACCCTCTTCATGAGTGACTTCATTACTTGGACTGGTTTTCTTGGTAGGTTTAGGAATCCACTATTGTCTCATCTACTTCTTGATGCTATCTGCTTTTGCTTTCTTTTCATCTTGAACTTTGCCTAAATTCATGCAATTTTTAGCTATGTGACCAAGCTTAGTGCATTTATAACATCTTATGGTAGCTTCCCTTTTTCTCAAGTGATGCCTTACACAATTCATGCCAATATGTCCATATTCTCCACAGTAATGACACCTACACCAAGTGTTGTAATCCCAACCAAATATTGCTTTCACAATTTGTTCTGCTGGATTGGGTGTTTTAGTTCTACATTTTGATGCCTTATGACCTTGTTTGTTACATTTGTGACATTTGCCTTTAAATCTTGGTTTCTCCTTGCATTCATTTGCTTTATGACCATGCTGATTGCAATTGTAGCATTTTCCATTGAATTGTGCTCTTCCATTGCTCCAACATTTGTTTGAAGTATGACCAATTTTTCCATAGTGATTACAAGTGGGTTTCTGATTCTTTTGAGTACCTTGTTTGGAGGATTCACCTTCCTCTTTGTATCCAAGTCCTGCTTTTCCTTTTTGCTTATGAAGGTTTCATTCATACACCTAATTCATATCTTCTTGAGATTTCAACATTCTCTCATTGATTTTCCTTTCAGTGTCTAGGTCATTCACCAATCTTAAATTGATTTTCTTTTCCGATCTTAGCTCCTCTCTTATATTTTCATTTTCTAATCTTAGAGTGAAGATTTCTTCATTTGCATTGGAGACTTGATCAATAAGGTTTTCTAGTTGAAGAGTTTGATTCTATATTTCATTGTTCTTTCCATCTATTTCATCTTTCATCTTGTTTCTTTGTTCCAAGATTTCACAGAATCTTGTTGACTGAATTTCCTGTTCTCTTTTCAATTTTCTTACTTCTTCTTGTAGAGATCCATTCTTTTCTAGAAGTTCTTTGATTGCATTGTTTACTTCATCTGAGCTTCTTGAAGGGAAAAAGTCTTCAATATTTTCTTCAACATACTGGTGGTCATTCATCTGATTTGCAAGTTCCTTCCTTCTTTTTAGGGATTAGGAAAGATGCTCTTTTTCTTCCTTGAGTTGAGCTATGGCCATTTCCAGATCTAGCTTTTCATTCTCAATTACTTTGTTAAGTCTGAATATCTCCATTGTCCTAAATATTTTCTCAAGCTATCAGACTTTATCCTGAGAACCATAAAGCTCTGATACCAATTGTTGGAAATATTCAAGACTAACCAAGTTACTGAGAGGGGAGGGGTGAATCAGTAACTTAAAAACTTTTAACAAATTTAGATCTTAACCATATTCCAAATAACATTTAGATCAATAAGCTAACTACATGCATGAGTAACAGAAAGAATAAAACATTCATAACACTTTGAACACATAGATTTGGTGACCCAGAAACCTTCCAAATAGAAAGTAAAACTGAGGTGGGCATGATACCCACAAAACTTCAATACTGCAGTATAAAGTTTGTCGGTTAAGGCTTACAATGATCACTTTTGATGATCTGCCCTATTAGGAGCAATAAGGACTGCTAGGTCCACCTTGTTAGAGGATTTACAAACATACAATGAAGTATGCACTCAGTTAAGAGATTTTACAAAGACTGTTAAGTCTACCCTGTTAAAGGATTTTAAGCTGATTCACCTGTTAGGATGAAACAGTAGATCTCTTACTTGCAATTGTACTTGCTGATTGAGATTCTTTGATGTACTGATCACCTTCTATGATGGATATATCTCTGCTACTCCTTATACTACTGTAACCCTTTGTAATTCACTTATCCTTGCCTTTCTTCTCTTTTTCACACTTCTCGCTTCTTCACGCCTTGGATATGATACAAAACATTGTTTATATATCAATCCAAAACAATTACAAAATAATTACAAAGTCAGCTCTTAAACAAGCTAACACAAATAGTACCAAGTCGACCCAAATATAGTTACTCAGTTATTGCAAACTAACTTGGTGACTTTTTGATACTCGGCATCCACTGCGTTACTTAGCATCATCATGCTCTCCATAGAAGTGGAGTCTCGGTCCATACTAACCACTCAGTTGTAGTTTCGAACTCGGTATATACTAGAGACTCGGTAGATATAGTGTCACTCGGTAGAAACTGAATTCCCTGTTTACCATGCTGGCACTCAGTAAACACTTCTCATCTCATCACTTGGTAATGATAACTTGGTAAGCACTATGAAGCTCGGTCTACTTGGTAAACACTGTCCTGTCTGCTCGGTAAACACACGGAGTCTGAATAAGTGTTGTCACTAATGACAAACATACTTAATGCCAATAGATTCATCATGGATATCAAAGGAAGAGGTTTACCACCTTGGTTTTCCTCTACACTCTTGAGATGTGAAAAGGTCACTTCTCAGATTACCCTGAGTGTCTAATGCAAGACCACTCAAGGTGTAAGAGAAATCTTGCATTACCCAAATATATTGTCTAGTTTTTAATAAGGGCTTTTATAGTTACTATTATAGTAGGTTGTTCATTTGAGCATGAATTGTTCCATTAACTTGGTGGTAAAGTTTCATAAAAAGATCACGTCTATTTTTGAAGTTATTGTATTTTCTATTTTGGTGGGGTGGTACAAAAAGTTTAAGCTTAGTTTCAAAGGCCTTAGAGGCTTTGAGAAGGGGTCAAAATTTGGTCGGATTTTGATTTTCTAGCCTAGGGAATAGAGTGCTTCATTCCATTTTTGAAATGGGATTATAATATCCAATCAACTCAACATTTCAAAAGTTATGGTTTTCAAAAGTTGTGCCTTTAGGATGCCATTTTCAATGCAAAAAGGAAAATAGGGAAAAATCACTTAAAGCAGGAAATTGAACCATTGGGTGCCAAAATAAAAATCTTTTCTTTCTTGAATATTCTAAGGCAGATAATTTTACTATTTCTAGTTCCAAAAGTGTAGATTGTGGCTATATCTTGTAGATTATTGTAATGGAAATATCCTTGTGGCTATAGCATGTTATTTTTCTGAATATTGTAATGTCATTTTATTGAGGATAATAAAAAGAAAGTGTTGTTTTTGTTTCCATTAATCTAGTTTTGTAAATTTCTATTTATTTTTCTATTATATTATGTGTTTGGCTAAATAGGATGAGTACCCTTGATCAAGATTTTTTAGTCTAAGTTAAAAAAGTGTTTTGATTTGAAGTTATAAAAAATGCCATTCATTGTTGTCCAAATGAGAAGGAGAATAAATATATCTATGGTTTATTTATACAATTTGAAAATATAATTCCAAGGAAAAAATTCTCTACTCTACTCCATTGGGAATCATTAATGTCTTTTGATTTTTGTTTTTTCACGTCGACTATTGTGATTGCTGTTAGATTAGGTGAAAAAATAATCTCCCAAGAACACCTGCATGCATAACCCTGTCACATGGAAGAAGCAAAGAACAGAAGCAAGAAAAATCTATGGAGGCCAAAAAGCCAGAGACATCTTATGGACATGCAAAGAGCAATTGTATTATGATCCAATAGGTGAAATTAATGAAATACAAAGAGGGAATCCTTATAAAAGGATACCAAAACCCTAAAGGTGAAAACCCTAAAGAATAATGAGATGCCTAAGTCTAACTTAAGTGTAGAGAATAATAGACTAATAATTAAATAAATTAATTATTAGCTATAATATGACTACTCTAACACCCCCCCTTAAGTGTAACTTAGGGAGAAGCTAAACAACTAAGGACTAAAAGATGCATGAAAACAAAAATGCATGAAAGAGCAATGGGTCCCAGCAACAAGGCCTGATCAGGTACCCAGTACAAGAAATAAACTAGATGAAGGAAACAAAGCCTCCAATCTAGGGAATGTCCCAGAGAAAGGAACAAGAAAGAGCATGAAGCATCTCCGAAGCATGAAGCTGCAAACACTGTCAGAAGAATACTGCTGGAACCCCCACTAAAATAGTGCATGACCAGGTAGAGAAGACAAAGTCTGAAGAGCTGATCAATCAAAGAGGTGACCTCCAAAAAAGGAATGAATGAGTGTCTATATAGTAGATGATCCATCTCACCGAAATGCATAGGTGCCTAGCCACTGCATCCGCCTAGTACATAGGAACAAAAACTGAATACGTAGATCAGTCAACCGAACCAAGGAAGCAATAGAGCCAATAGGTGAACCCCCCCATAATGCTGAACGGGGTGACAGGAACACTAAAATGCAATGCCAGAAACATCTGCAAGAAGAAGAAACAGGAACACCAACAGTGCAACAGAAGTACACGCACAGGATAAAGGGCGGTGTCGAAGAAGAAGAATAGATCTTCTGGACACACAGCATGGGCTAATGTCATGGAAGGTACACTCACTTGACAAAGGTGGATGAGCACAAAAGGCAAAACATCATAACCCCCCATGGCACTTTATAACTGAGTGCGAGTACAAACAAACACAAGGAGTACAAGATCCCAGATATGCAAAAGCAGGCACTTTATCTCAGTGCATTTACAGAAAAAAGAATGCAACAGAAGAGCATGCAAGCTCAAAAGTCAGAAAGAAGAGTGAGCTATGAACTTAGAAGAAGAGATCCCCGGACCTGTAGAACCAAGCACTCCACCAGAGGGCATAAACTGCCAAACGCGGAGGAGTGAAAACCTAGAGTAGAATCTAGAAAAATAACCTCTGCCACTGAATAGCACACAGAACCAGCTTTCCGACGATATAAGGTGAGCCCAAAAATGAGTCCGGATGAGCGAGATATGGCTCCCGGAAGGCAAAAAGGAAACATCACCTTTGACAAAAAAAACACTATCAAAATAGCAGATCCAAAAACTCTAACCTCCATAATCAGAAAGAGCTCAGAAAGAGCTTTCCGGTGATATAAAGAAGTCGAAAAAAGACCTCCGTATGCTCAAGATATTGCAAAAAAGGCCCAGGTACCCTAAAAAGGCTTCAAAATAAATTTTTAAGCCCCTGGGGCTGGAAAAAATAGAGCCCCTGGGTGCATGGCGCACGCAGGGGGCTGGAGCTAGAGCTCCCGGTCACCCATGTGACCGCCGCTAGGGCCCGCAGGGCTTAAAACCCCACCGGGCGGCCGGCGGAGCGGTGGGCGGAGTGGGGCCGGCGGAGGAGGCCAGCGGGGCGGCGGAGGAGCCGGCGGCGGCTCTGCAGCGAAGCGGTGGCCGCAGATGGCGGCGGTGGCACGGGCGCGGGCGCGGGCGGCGGCACTGGCGGCGGAGGCCGCAGATTGGCGGCGCGGTGGCCGCTGGTGGCGCGGCGGAGGAGCGCGGGTGGCGCTGTGTAAAAACAAAGGCTGCATTTTTTTTAAACGCAAAAAATCATTAAAAAATAATTTTTTTAATTTTTTTTTTCGATTTTCGAGCCGTACGGCCCTAGGAGGGCAAAAATTTTCTCCCAGAAGTCACAGTGGCCAAAAACTGCAAATTTTATATGATTTTTGACTCTCCCGGACCTTCTGAGCGCAATGGCGGCGTTCATTTTTGCTCAAAATACCCCCAAATTTTTTTTTCTTTTTTGCAGGCAAAAAAGAAACAAAAAATACCATCTTGCTTCTGAATCACTTCAACAAAAACACGAACAGCGAGCAGCAAGATGGCTCTGATACCATGTTAGATTAGGTGAAAAACTAATCTCCCAAGAACACCTGCATGCATAACCCTGTCACATGGAAGAAGGAAAGAACAGAAGCAAGAAAAATCTATGGAGGCCAAAAAGCCAGAGACATCTTATGGACATGCAAAGAGCAATTGTATTATGATCCAATAGGTGAAATTAATGAAATACAAAGAGGGAATCCTTATAAAAGGATACCAAAACCCTAAAGGTGAAAACCCTAAAGAATAATGAGATGCCTAAGTCTAACTTAAGTGTAGAGAATAATAGACTAATAATTAAATAAATTAATTATTAGCTATAATATGACTACTCTAACAATTGCATATTGTATGAAATTGGATGTTAGTTATTTCCTTGAATTTTTCTTCAATACTACTTGGGTTATCTTGTAACTATAATCTTTGAGAGTTAAAATCTTTTTTGTGACTAAAAAGGGACTTCCATCAAATTTATATCCAATACTAAACTAGATTGGGCTTGAGTAGTATGGAAATAATGCCTCCAAGGAGAATGAGAAGAGGAGGAGTTTGAGGAAGAGGGCAAGAAGAGGGCCTATTTGAGATAATCTAGAACATGATACAAATTATGGAAGCCATGCAGAGGGTATATAGAAAAGGTGTGGTGTTAGATGTGTTAGCCCATTTTCATGTCACAGCTAAATTCCTTAGAAAATGGTCTACCCTTGCAAAATTTTCATGGCTCTAGCCTTTTTCTTCTGGTCCCTGCAGTCATTTTTGTGTCTCTAGCTTTGAAACCCTTGCAAAATTTCAAAAAACTAGCCATTGTAATGAAATACTCTAAGTTTACCATGGCCCTGTTCTAATTTTAAGTTACCTTTTCAAGCCACTTAAAAATCCTAAAATGCATGTGCTTTATATTTTTGGTCGGCCTCCATTTTACTTCTTCCTAAGTCTTTACCCCCAGCGGCCTTTAATATTTCCTTAAGCCTATAGTCTAGCGGGTTTAATTTTCCTAAGTCCTACACCTTTGATATTTCCTATGTTTCGGCCTTAATATTTCCTGGGTCCAGTCTTCTGACAACATCTTGATCCTATGGTTGTCATAAGTTCGCAAGGGTTTTGTCAGAGGCTTGTGATCTTACGATGACCGTTGATTCTTTCTCATGACGTAGCATTTCTTTGCAGATGGGTCCACTGCCACATAAGCACAAATGGTGCTTCCCTATTGGCCGAAGGAAATAATGAAGTGGGTGGGTTGTCAAAATAAATGAAAAAGTGGTTTGTCCGTCTGCCAGATTTTATGACGTGGTAGTCTCTCATTCGTCGAGATATTTTATGCTGCATGGTGGGGTCAGGCTTTACGTCATCAGTAATAGATTCTAAATCTATGGTGGGCACATGATCTCATAGAATCTTTTGAGCCCTTGAGATCATGCACCATCTTTCCAATCCTCTAGGTGTTCATGTCAGAGATAAAGGTGGGTCCAAAATAACATGTAGGCATAGTTGGCGGTCTGTGATTGGTCCATGATTTAATGTGTTGGCAGTTGTCAGTGGGACCTAGTTTTCAGCTTGTCAGAAGGTCCTAACATCTGCAGAGGATCCATGGTCCATGTAAGTTCTCATGGATGGTGTCAGAGCCATGAGATCTTGTGCCCACCATCTGATTTGAAGGCTTACAAAGGGTGGTCCTATGTCAAAAATGACTGGACAGTTTTAGTGAATAACATGGTGACAAGTGGCATAAAGTGGGCCCAGGTGAGGGTCAAAAGGCTTAGAGGTTCTGACAAAATTCTTAGTGGCCCAACAAAGGTTCAATGTGGTTCACTCATTCGCAAGGAGAATTGGTGGTGTTCTAAAAGTTTTGGTGATTCAGTGAAGGAAGGTTGCGTGATCGCTAAGTATTTTAGCGGTGACTTAAAATATTCTACAAACTGGTGAAAAGTCTTCAGTCACCAGTTCGCTAAATAAGAGACCGGGGTTAGTAACTTTCCTTTGTTCACTGAGTCGCAGGGTTGAGTGGTGGTTAAGTTTTTCATCTCGTGAATAAGAAAAAGCCTTGTCGCATTGTCGCTAAAGGATAACCTAAGGGTAGCAGTTGAGTTAAGATGTAAAGGCTCGTGAAATAAATGGATCTGATAGTTAGGACTTAAAGTTGGCCCAGATTTAAATTATGACCACCGATATACTGCAGGTGCCATGAGGTGACCGTTGAAATTCAAATTTGAATTTCTTGAGACATTTCCAATGATAGAAAGGACTGGTTTTAATTGCTTTTGAGGCCGGATTTGATTTGTTTGGTGGCCCTGATAGTTGCAGTGTGATCCAGGGTGGCATGATCGATTGCAGGGGGGTTTGTACCATGCCGGGATGGATAATTTTGATGGCTCAAGGCATTTTGTAGGTCTGATTAGATTGGTTTATATGGTTAAATTTATGATTTTCCTATAATTCTCAGAGATTTTTCTCATTCATGAAGATCATCCTTAGATTTGACAGACCTATACTTGGTTTTCCCTCTGAGAGTTATGATTTTTGTTGTAATTAGGGTTGGTGTAGTTGTTGGAACCCTAACCCTAGTCATCCGAAGCTTGATGCATCCTTTTAGGATTCCAAGATGACTAGGGGGTATAAATGGAGTTGTGTTAGTTATTTTGGGGGTTCCTTCTTCTACAATTTTGGGGAGAACTGGTTCCATGAAGGGTCCTTTTCCTATAGATTTTCTCCTTCTCTCTGCATATAGGGTGTTCTTTCTTCCTTTGTTGGTTCAGAGAATATGATATATATGTGTAATTGATTTGTCTTATGTATGAGGACTCAATTTATTCTTACTGTTACCAAACTATCTCCATTTGAATTCTGAATTCATTGATCAATACATCAAGTATGTTTGATTTTTCTATTGTAATTCCTATGTGTCTACTATAGAGTTGTCTTCACAGAGATAACTAGTTTAGAATTAATTTTCATGTATGTATGAGCTGAGGTGTCAAAGATATGTCATGCTTGCCTTCCAGTGGATGTTGGTTAATGTATTATCTGTTTATAGGTCTCTTCTAAGGGGAGGGTTAAAAGCCTTTGGATGGTTAATAACATACTTGGATACACAGGTGGGATGTTGAAGTGAGGTTTGGTCATGGTGTGTGATTGATGTTAGGCATCAACACATTGAATTTATTACTTTCTTGTTTCATAGCTCTCTATTGCAATGGGGTATTTGACTTTGTGGCCCTTTAGATAAGGCACTAGTCTATGAGAGACTTAGGGTATCTTAGGAAACCTTTCAAACCCATCTTTAACTCCTTTACATTCAGTTCCACCCTTTCCCTTTCATGTTTTTAGTATAGGTTCTGGTTTTCATACTCATTCTATGCAAGTAGGGCTATTGCATGAGATCTTGGTTTCATTGAGGTACAAGATACCTATAAGGGTTTGAGAACCATTCCATAGTCAATCACCTGTAGACCTGTAGTGTGATTCAAGTTGTATATGTGTGCAGATGAGGTATACCTGCTTGAGTGATGTGGAGCTCAAAGTGTAGAAGGATCTCTCTTTGATCCTTGTCAGTTGGCCTTTTTCCTTGTCATATTTGGAGTGTTGAGTGAATGTGACACTGGCCCTATCAATCATAATGTCAATCTGATCATTGGGGAAAAAGAACACCAACAATATGGTGGCTTTGCTATGGATTGAGACAAGTTTACCATTAAAGAGTATCCCAGAGTCTTGCTATATTTCATTTTGGGGAAGAGCCTCATAAATGTCATAATCTAAAAGTTATTTTCAGATTTGCAAATGTATTACCTGGATTTGTTGTAAGGATTCAAAGTTATATGTGACTTTGTTGTGAGAAGTGCTCAGAATCTGTTGGTGCTTCGAAGGAGATCAGTAAAAATTTGTGTACTCTGAGAAAGGGGTGGCGACTCTGTACTAGAATGAACCTGAGATGTGTAACCTTGTGTCAGTTTTTAGTCAAATGTGAAGGGAGAAACAACAATCAGCAAAGGCTTCCAGGTATTCCCCATTCAATATTTTGTGTTTTTGCATGGTCCTTATCAAATGGTTTTTTCATTAAAGAAAGGACATATAAGTGTGAAGTATGTAGGAGGAGTTCAGTGACAAAAGAAGATTAGTTTCAAGTATAGATTTCCTGTCAGTAGTCTTGAAGATTTTCAAGTGGATGTGCAAAAGCTGTAGCTAGTGATGGATGTTCATAGGGTTTCTTTTGTCAAAGGATATGTGCCATTTTTTTATGATGGCATACCTAGTTTCCCTAATAAGATCCCTAATGGAATCAAGAGATATTTACCAAAGTATGATAGGGACCAGTATCAGTCAGCAAGGAAGCATGTTCAATGCTTTGCTGATGTGATTAATGATTTTGAGGTTTGCCATGAAGACCTATGGATGAAACTATTTGTTCAAACTCTAGAAGGTGATGCTAGAGACTGGTTCTCTTTTCTACTAGCATTTTTAATTTCATCTTGGAGTGAGATGCATTCCACCTTCATAGAGAAATTTGGAGAAAGGGTAAGCATATCTAATTCTTATGATAAGTTTTTAAAATTCATATTGAGAGTGATGAACTTGTCCCTCAATTCAATATCAGATTTGCAAGAGTACTGAATGAAATCCATGAGGGTTATAGACCCAATGATCAAGTATGTATGAATGTTTACTTTGATGCATTTGGTAAGAAAATGAACTACTTGTTGAGGGATAAAGAACCCAAGTCATTATATCAGGCATTTATAATTGCGATGGACATTGAAAAAAATTTGAAATATGGATTGACCAGAGGTCATTTTTCCATGAATGTATGCCGGTATAATGAATATGAAAGAAAAGAAGAATGTGGTGTTGATACCACAATTCCAAATCAGTGTATCAACACTTCTGTTGTAGTTTGTAATCAAGTTGAAATGTCAAATCAGGATATGTGTACAAATATTGTTGAGTCCTTTGCTACTGATGAGACATGTGTTTAGGATGCTACAAGAGTAAGATATATTCTAGACCTTGGTAGAATTGAGTAGTGTGATGGTGTTTTGAGTCATGAATTAGCCACTGCAGTCAATTATTGTAATTTTGATTATAAGCATGATTTTGCTAATGTTCCTAGGCATGAGGTTATTGCTTCTATATCTCAGTGTTATACAAATGAGGAAGCTAAAAGTTGTGTCTCTACTGATGAGTTCGAAGTTGCTGCACAAGATGAGGAATGTGATTCATAGGCCTATCATTTACAGTCTGAGGAACATAGTGCTGAAAGTGGTTACTCAAGCGAGAGTGATGAAGGCAGTGATGTTGAGGTGTCTTCATATGAGTCAGATGCAACATGGGAGGAAGAAAGTAATGATGGAAGTGAACATTCCTGTGAAAATGAAAGTGCATCTCAATTTGTACATTGTACAAATTAGTTTGAATATGAGGATGTTGAGAATGATTTGTCCTCAAAGTTTGAAGATAAAGAAATGGTAATTCAATGTGATATCAGTGAGGATGAACATGAAGATTTGAGTAAAGGATTATCTAATGGTCTTGCATTGGATAATGAGGTTGCAGCATATAATAGAGAGTTTAGGAGTGAACCATGGTTTTCCTAAACAGGATAATGAAGAAGATGCAATTATGGACACTATATGCTTGGTAGGTGATGTTGACTATGAATCTCCATATAGTTTTGATTTTTCTTTGTGTGCTAAAAATCTCCATGGAGATGAAATGGGTAGTGAGTTTAAAGTATTTTCTAATACTTTATATGATGAGGACTATGATGATGATCAGACCATTTTTTGTCATAATGTGCAACAAGGAGTATTACATGAAATTATCAATCCATTGTTTGAGGAGCACATGGAGGTCTCAAATGTAGCAGAATTTGATGATGTTGACATGTGTAAGTATAAAATTGATTATTCTTTTGAACTCCAACTCACTACACCTAAGGATATGCATAGTCAAGGTATGAATGAAGAATTTTATCAAATAATGCATGTGACTTTTGCATTTTAGATTGATGGCATACATGAATCAATAGATAAAGATCAACTTCAGTTTGATGATAGTATTCATGAGTATACTAAATCTTACTTTCATGGTGAGCAAGATGATGAAAATGCTTCAGGTTTTTACATGCACTATGAGAAAGTAGACAAAATTTTTGTTTTGCCTGATGGATTGATCGAAAATGTTGATATGTTTGGTGAAACAAATGGGAATAAAATATCAAGCTTACCTCAAGAACAAAGGAATGAAAATCAGGTATATAATAGAGGTAAGAAATTTTGAAAGTTTTCAGTGGTTCAGGACCATGGTTTGTACATAATAGGAGTAGTTTTCCTATTTTCAATAAGTTGTTCGAGAAAGTTTTGTGTATTGGTCTGCTTCTCCCATAGATTTGAATTCTTGCCATGCCTGTAAGAAGCATGCATCCCTAGAAAGAGCCAATGTTAGCCCATTTTCATGTCATAGCTAAATTCCTTAGAAAATGGTCTACCCCTACAAAATTTTCATGTCTCTAGCCTTTTTCTTCTGGTCCTTGCAGTCATTTTTGTGTCTTTGGCTTTGAAACCCTTGCAAAATTTCAAAAAACTAGCTGTTGTAATGAAATACCCTAAGTTTACCCTGGCCCTATTCTAATTTTAAGTTACCTTTTTGGGCCACTTAAAAATCCTAAAATGCACATGCTTTATATTTTTGGTTGGCCCCTATTTTAATTCTTCCTAAGTCTTTACCCCCAGCGGCCTTTAATATTTCCTTAAGCCTATAGTCTGGTGGGTTTAATTTTCCTAAGTCCTATGCCTTTGATATTTCCTATGTTTCAGCCTTAATATTTCCTGGGCCTGGTCTTCTGACAGCATCTTGATCCTATGGTTGTCGTAAGTTTGCAAGGGTTTTGTCAAAGGCTTGCAATCTTACGACAACCGTTGATTCTTTCTCGTGACATAGCCTTTCTTTGTAGATGGGTCCACTACCACATAAGCACAAATGGTGCTTCCCTATTGGCCGAAGGAAATAATGAAGTGGAAGGGTTGTCAGAATAAATGAAAAAGTGGTTTGTCTATCTGCTAGATTTTGTGACGCGGTAGTCTCTCATTCACCAAGATATCCTATGCTACACGGTGGGGTCAGGCTTTACATCATCAGCAAAAAATTCTAAATCTATAGTGGGCACATGATCTCATAAAATATTTTGAGCCCTTGAGATCATGCACCATCCATCTGATCCTCCAGGTGTTCATGTCAGAAGTAAAGGTGGGTCCAAAATAACACGTAGGCATAGTTGGCAGTCTGTGATTGGTCCACGATTTAATGTGTTGGCAGTTGTTAGTGGGACCTAGTTTTCAACTTGTCAGAAGGTCCTGACATCTACAGAGGATCCACAGTCAGTGTAAGTTCTCATGGATGGTGTTAGAGCCCTGAGATCTTGCACCCACCATCTGATTTGAAGGCTTATAGAGGGTGGGTCCTGTGTCAAAAATGACTGGGTAGTTTCAATGAATAACATGGTGACAAGTGGCATAAAGCGGGCCCAGGTGAGGGTCAAAAGGATTAGAGGTTCTGACAAAATTCTTAGTGGCCCGACAAAGCTTCAATTTGGTTCACTCATTCGCAAGGAGAATTGGCGGTGTTCTAAAAGTTCTGGCGATTCAGTGAAGGAACGTCGCATGATCACTAAGTATTTTAGCGGTGACTTAAAATGTTCTATGAACTGGTGAAAAGTCTTCAGTCACCAGTTTGCTAAATAAGAGACTGAGGTTAGTAACTTTCCTTTGTTCGCTGAGTCACAGAGTTGAGTGGTGGTTAAGTTTTTCATCTCGCAAATAAGAAAAAGCCTTGTTGCGTTATCGCTAAAGGATAACCCAAGGGTAGCAGTTGAGTTAAGATGTAAAGGCCCGCGAAATAAATGGATTTGACGGTTAGGACTTAAAGTTGGCCCAGATTTAAATTATGACCACCGATATACTATAGGTGCCATGAGGTGACCGTTGAAATTCAAATTCAAATTTCTTGAGACATTTCCAGCGACAGAAAGGATTGGTTTTAATTGCTTTTGAGGCCAGATTTGATTTGTTTAGTGGCACCGGTAGTTACAGTGTGGTCCAGGGTGCCATGATCGATTGTAGGGGGATTTGTACCATGTGGGGATGGATAATTTTGATGGCTCAAGGCATTTTATAGGTTTGATTAGATTGGTTTATATGGTGAAATTTATGGTTTTCTTGTACTTCTCAGAGATTTTTCTCATTCATGAAGATCATCCTTGGATTTGATAGACCTGTACTTGGTTTTCCCTCTGAGAGTTTTGATTTTTTTTGTAATTAGGGTTGGTGTAGTTGTTGGAACCCTAACCCTAGTCATCCGAAGCTTGATGCATCCTTTTAGGATTCCAAGATGACTAGGGGGTATAAATGGAGTTGTGTTAGTTATTTTGGGGGTTCCTTCTTCTGCAATTTTGGGGAGAATTGGTTCCATGAAGGGCCCTTTTCCTATAGATTTTCTCCTTCTCTCTACATATAGGGTGTTCTTTCTTCCTTTGTTGGTTCAGAGAATATGATATATATGTGTAATTGATTTGTCTTATGTATGAGGACTCAATTTATTCTTCTTGTTACCAAACTATCTCCATTTGAATTTTGAATTCATTGATCAATACATCAAGTATGTTTGATTTTTCTATGGGAATTCCTATGTGTCTACAATAGAGTTGTCTTCGTAGAGATAACTAGTTTAGAATTAATTTTCATGTATGTATGAGCTGAGGTGTCAAAGATATGTCATGCTTGTCTTCCAGTGGATGCTGGTTAATGTATTATCTATTTATAGGTCTCTTCTAAGTGGAGGGTTAAAAGCCTTTGGATGGGTAATAACATACTTGGATACATAGGTGTGTTGTTGAAGTGAGGTTTGGTCATGGTGTGTGATTGATGTTAGGCATCAACACATTGAATTTATTGCTTTCTTGTTTCATAGCTATCTATTGCAATGGGGTATTTGACTTTGTGGCCCTTTGGATAAGGCACTGGTCTATGAGAGACTTAGGGTATCTCAGGAAACCTTTCAAACCCATCTTTAACTTCTTTACATTCAGTTCCACCCTTTCCCTTTCATGTTTTTAGTATAGGTCTCTGGTTTTCATACTCATTCTATGCAAGTAGGGCTATTGCGTGAGATCTTGGTTTCATTGAGGTACAAGATACCTACAAGGGTTTGAGAACTATTCCACAGTCAATCACTTGCAGGCCTATAGTGTGATTCAAGTTGTATGTGTGTGCAGATGAGGTATACCTGCTTGAGTGATGTGGAGCTCAAAGTGTAGAAGGATCTCTCTTTGATCCTTGTTAGTTGGCCTTTTTCCTTGTCAGATTTGGAGTGTTGAGTGAATGTGACACTGGCCCTGTCAATCCTAATGTCAATCTGACCATTGGGGAAAAAGAACACCAACAAGATGAAGTAAGTGATGTAGAGGAAGAAGAAAAACTTGAAATTAATGATGGAGCCATTTTAGAACCAGCAACAAAAGATGAGAGGTTGATAGGAGAAATCATGAGTGTACGGCCCAAGCCTATGATAAAAGTTTCTACATATTCTAGCAGTCTCAATGGAGAGGAAATTTTGGATTGGAATCATGAACTTGATCAATATTTTGAAGTTGAAGGAGTGGTAGAAGAGAAGAAAGTGAATTTTTATTATACAAGATTAAGAGGCCATATTGTAATGTGGTGGAATTTTGTGCAAGAGGAGAGAAAAAAGAAGAATAAGGAGAGGATCATGATGTGGGATTCAATGGTGGAAAAGTTCAAGGCAAATTTATTTCCTAGAGATAATAAAAATAATCTCTTTAAAAGATTAGAAAACTCAAAACAAAAAGACATGATTGTTAGAGATACACTGATGAGTTCTATAAGTTACTGATTCAGTATGGCCATAGTGAGGAAGATATGGGGAAAATAGCCAGATATATGAATGGTTTGAAGTATAGTCTGCAAGATGAATTAAGTCTTGAGTCCCCTATAGTACTTGGAAAGGCTTATTAACTTTCCTTAAAGGAAGAAGAGGAATTGTAGAGGAAGTAAAGTAAGGAAAAGAGGAAACAAGAAAGAGGATTTAGAGGAAGGAGGTAAGAAACTAGTAGAGGGTAGTATTATCAAGAAAATGAGAAATGTTTTCTAGTGGAGAAGTCAATAATGATAGAGGAAGTTATAAAAATAAAAGGGGGCTAGATATTATGGACATGGTGGTTATCATGGTAGAGGTCACTAGTACATTTGACATCATTTTTCGACCGTTATTTTTGATCATTGATGAAAATGGTTTAGGTTGGTCGGGGTATAGAAGGAATTTAAAAAAAAAAACAAAAAAAAACCATGCCCGTGTTCATTGAACTTTCGATGAATATGGGCATATTACTTAAAAAGAACATTTCAATTCTCATTTTCACTTTTACAGAGTGTGCAAATTAGGATTGTGAATTTTGAGTACATTCCTTCTCTATTTTTTTTCATTTCTTATGGTTGATAGCACAAGTTTAACTGATATTTCGCCAGTGTTGTAGTAACTCCAATGCATTCATGTTATTAGTTTTTGTGCATTCGTGTTTAACTGATAAATAGTTTGCATTGTGTTTATTCCTCTCTATCCCATGACATTCTGTCAGGCTGAACTCAACACATTGTGTTGGCTTTGCCATGAAGTCATGGCCCTAATGGGTAACTCAACACCTATTCATAACAGTAATCCTATTTCAATGCATGAAATTTGCTCAATCTAACAAAGGAAGTACTACAAAACAGTCTCCATACAGTCCCAAATCCTAGACAGTATTTCTTTATGTCTTAAAATGGCCATATATAAGAGGAATTAGCCTCAAGGGCTCTGCAACACTGGAAACTCCAATTTTTGGTTCTAAACCCTTGCTTTCTAGGGCATCTTCAATCTCCTATAGCAACACACTTCCGCCTCCAATCAGTGATTGAATCACCTTCAATTCAATGTAATAAACTATTCCAAATCATAAAATGTATATCTTATGTGGATAGATCATCCACTGTCACACCCGAGCCACCATCTTCATTGTATTTCTTTACTGTTCTGACTACACCCGCACTGTTTGTTTAATCCTGCACATGTAATTTTAATAGCGACATATATTAAAAGTTAAGTATTGACATTCCATGAATATCAGGCCTTCATATTCATGGAATTTTCCTCTTTATTCTCGAGTCCCTATGGTAATAGAAAACTAAAACAAGAAATGCTATCTAATAAACAACTGTCACAATAGTCGTCTCACTGCAAAATGAAACTCATTCAAAGTAGATAGTTTTGAATAATGAACCCTATCAATTCATTTTCAAATCAAACTCATCAAATTGAGTTTCCAAGAATGGATGGAATTGCAGAGAAATAGAGAGTTTTTATTTCTTGTCGTTCACCAATAGTTTGTAGTTTACATGTTTAGTTTAGAGGACTCCATTTTCCACCATTTCATTTTGGTGAACTTGGTGTATCTTACACTTGCATAATTTTTTATTTTTAGTTTTAGATTTGATTTTGTCCTAATTTTTTAAAATCTAGATGTATTCATCTATGGTTTGTGTACTTTGATTGGTTCAACAGTCCTAAAATTGCACACTTTACCACTTACATCACGCATTTAGCATATTTATCATTTGAAAAAAGAAAATTGTTTCCTTTTTATTTTCAAATAGTTTCATGATGCATATATTTCATAGATGTGATAGTGTCCTAGCATCCTATGTATCGCTCTATCCTTCTTGTAAATATTCTCCTACCTATGAAGACATTCTGATGCAAGAGATTATCAATAATTCTTTAAAAAATCCCCTTCCCAAGGATGAATTTTTGATGAATCATGTTGATCCTTCTCCTAAAATGTACCTTCACCATGAGGATATTTTAGTCCAAGATGATAATATTATAAATACTTTTCTTAATGCTATTTTACCTTTCATTTACCTAAATGACATTGTTGCTAGCAATGAATCAATGAGTGATATTGTTGATCCCTCTCCCAAAGTTTTCCCTACTCATGATGATATCTTGGAATAAGAGGATGATATGATTAGCATAATTCTTGATTCTTTTCCTTCAAGTGATGAATCATTATAGATAAAAGAGCCTAATCAAGTCAAGTAATTCACATTTCTAGTCTTGTGAAGCCTAAAATTATTGTCCATCTTTGTCAAGATACCCATCAACCTCAATAATTTTTCAAAAAGCATTTTTAGGATCCAAATCAAAAAGCAATGTTGCTATCAAGACCCCTATCATTATGCTTTGATGGATGTCCATACCCTGTTCCAAAGCTCCCATTTTGGAAATATCCAGGAAGGATGCTGACAGGTTGTCAAATTTGATTTTACACATGTTGATTGCATTTGCTTGAAATTTTCTGAAAGCCTTTTCAACAAGTATATTTTGTGATTATCCTGCAATCATGGCATTCCATAAAACCATGATTCTTAAATGCATTTTGTCAAAAAGTTCGCTGGCCTTTGTCTATACTTCCACATTTTGCATACATTTTGTAGGGTAGGGTGTTAATGAATATATATCAGAATAAAGAATAAATGTAATGCTTTTTCGTAATTGAACTTCTGCTGGATTAGATAATTGCCACTGTGATTGATTTCTAAACAACAGATATGATCTCATATAAATAGAAGAATGAACAGTTGCTATTGTGAAAGGACATGACCGTACGTGACTGAATAGTTATGTAGGGTCATGTCTTTCCATAATAATAATCATTTGATAACAATCAACTTCTAATTATAATGATACCATTTCATATTATTGTTTTAACACTTAACACACGATGCAGGGTAATATCAAGATTATCGACTTCAGCGATATAGGTCACAATATGTATATGTATCATGACTACAGTCATGATATAGATTTTGACCTTCATAAGCTTTGCATGCAAAGGTAAAGTATCACACTTATTGACTCAGTCGAGGTGGTGGTTTTATTCTTCATGATTTAGATTTGCATGCAAAGGTAAAGTATCATAGTTCTATTCTTATTTTAATGCACATGCAATGATAAGAATTAAATGATATTCATTTCTTTTCCACATGAAGGTGTAAGACATGAGAATTATCTAAACAATTTACTTTCTCTTGATTTGGACCACAATATAGAAGAATTATCCAAACCATTTATTTTATCTTGATTTGGATGCAGATCAATGTATAACTGAGAATAATGAAAGTAGACTTACAGAGATTAACACTATAATGCATTTTTTGTTATTGCATTTTGTAAAATCTTGTTATGTTGGTTTCCTATTTATTTGCAAAGAGAACTTAGATAAGGACTACAAAAATTTCTTCTATGGCTTTGACAAAGGTAAAGTAGGTTGATATTCTTGTGGGGTCAAAATAAACACAAAAATCTCTTAGAGGCGCTTGTGTGGTATGTAAGTTCCCTTGTATAATGATTATAGTTGACATACATCAGGGGAAATTTATTGAAGTAGTAGTTTCCCATATTATTTCTAGATTATATCCAAATAAAGAATGGCCATGGAAAGTCCAATCACTTAATAAAATGAATGATATTGGGTTGTTTGTGTTGATCCCATGTCGAAATGTTTCAGGTAGGAAATAGATTAGAGGTGTAAAGTCCAAAGTGGTGAATTTTGTAATAAATAATAATTAGTATTCCTCTTCCATACTAACAAATGTTTTGGGGTGCTTGAGTTTTTTGTGGCTCCTCTTGCCTTGTGATCATTATCAATATGTACTTGAGGGAAAATCTATTAACTAATGACCACTCACGGATATTGGTCATCCAAGAAATGACTTAGAATATACATGGGTGAGATTTTCACAAAGATAAAAAACTCTTAATAATTGTCTATAGAAAGCTCCAAAAATAATACTTAGTTATATTAAACTATTGTTTGATAGTATCTATCACATAAGATTGTACATCCTTAAAGCTAATTTTTGTGAGCCATTCAATTCCCTAACATTAGCAAATGGAAAATAAGAATTTTCAGAATGAAGTGTTTATATTTTGGTGAGATTTTTAACTACATGCAATAAAAGCCCTCTAGTGAGAACATCTCTTAGAGTTTCTTATGTGCTTTGTGGGCTCCCTTTAATTTTTATGATTACCAATATAGATAGATGTCAAAAGAAATTACCAAAAATAGAAAATTGGTTATTGTGGATGGCTTCACCAATGACAATTAAGAATCTCACAGATACAAATACCTAAATGATCTTAGATTTGGAAGATCCAATTACTAAAAGAAGGATTGGTGTGATATAATTCCACACTGATAATAATTGTGAGATAAGGAAGGCCTATCAGGTATCACATACATCAAAATATTTTCCATTTTTGAAGAAGGATTCAGGATGAAAAATAAGTTGATCTGTTAGTATTGTCCTTGCTGATGTTAATGTTACTTGTTGCCACTGTTCATGAGGCAGTGTCTTATAAGCAATGACTACTCACAAAATATTGGCCATTATGAATGACTTCAATATAGTTATAATTTTTTAATAAATACCCAAAGGCAAGTATTATATGGAGTATATGTAGTGGAGCATACTTGTTACATTATAAGTTTTAAGAATGGAAGAGACTAAAAGGCTTAATGAACTCAATTTTGTGGAAGAAATCAAATATGCAAAAAGATAAATATTCACTATAATTGACATGTCATGACATAACCCTCTTACGTGCACATAGCCTTGTAGGCACAATCTATCATTTTTGTGTAGTTACCTATGTATCTCTTATATTTATGTATTTGTTCTTGTTGGTTTGCCTGATACAAGACATATGATTGAGTTTTTTTTTTTCAAATATTAGAGGTCAAAAAGAACAAAGAACTAAAGAGAAGAAATAGATGAAGTTGTAGTGGAAAATATTTGTTTGGAAAGAGAAGATTATGTTCCAATGAGCATGAGTTGTGCTAGAGTATGAATGGAACAAGTAGAATAAAGGATAGAAACTTCTTCAAGAGATGAAGTCTTCCTAGTTTACATAAAATTCATCATTCTAGCAGTTGTAATAATCAGTGGAGGAGGAAAAATTTAAAATAATGAACAACAAGAAGATGAAGATCCATATTCCAAGGATGACCCTAGACACTTTGATATAGAATGAGGGAAAGAAATTGTGGAGAATAAATTTCTTCAGATTCATACAAATCTAGAATTAGAATACCTTAGAATGATCCATTATTTTTAATGCAGCAGAAGAGAAAGATCTGAAAATAATTTTGCATATATGCCATGGATGACCCTAGACACTATGATATAGAATGAGGGAAAGAATTTGTGGAAAATAAATTTCCTCAGATTCATAACCGGAGGATGGGACTGAATCATAACTCTGATTGAGTATCTTGGATGCATGAAAGACTTCTTGTAATCACGACCACTAAAAACACCCAATGAACAACCATTCCAGAATTACAACATGCATTGACATTTCAATAGCTAGCAATATGGAGAGTTAATTTTTACGTGATAAAGAGACTTCATGACACATAATATTATAAATATCTATTATAAATGTAGCTTCGTAGTGTTTATAAATAGCTATTATAAAGGTAGCTTCATAGCGTTATATTGAAACCAACAAACATGTGACCATTCACTCTGTGGAGATAATTGAGAATGTAAGACTATTATTCATATTTTTCTAATAGAGAATCATAGGTGTGCATGTATAGTTTTTTTAGACAGTAAAAATTGACATTCAAATAAAAAGATATATTGATTTGATGAGTACTTGGCAAGCTGATTTTTGACTTACACTTGGATTTGGATTTGGTTTTGGTTAAAAGAATTAGCCAGTAACTTGGCATTTAAAAAAAATACTGAATAAAAAATTTGATTTAAAGCCATTTTCTCTTTCTTTTCCATTGTATTCTTTATTTAAAGTGCTCAATATGTATTTAACTAAGTTCCATATGTCTTGTTACAGCTGTATTGGGATAGTCATCACACTATTCCCCTAAGCACAGTATGGCTTTGCCTTCTCATCCACAAGAAACTCTAACATCATTCTAAACTCTTCTATACTCTACCCATATCCATTCCAATCCATTGATCCAATCCATTCATACTTCTACACAAACAAATTAACTCACCAAAATGCTGTCATTCTGGGACAGTCATACCATGTCCATAAAACTATACCAATAGTTGAAATTATAGGTTCTTCATGGCACCTTTCAACTTGTCCAATTATGCAAACTACCTTGCCTGGGGCAGCTGTATCTAGTTGTGAGATTTTCATATCATATTTCTCTCAGTAAGAATAGTTGTGGCATAGGATCCTTCAACTGTATGTCGACCCTTTGTCTATCTAGGAGATTTTGTACCTTGAAACATATGAATCATTCCTATTTGTGCATCCTCATTGTCTATCTCATAGTCATGTGTAGTTGATTTAAACAATAGATTCGTCACTACAATGAGAAAGTTATCACCACAAGTCAAACATAAGGTGCATTTGATTGAAAGATTGGTCATTATTTACAAGACAAAAGGTCCACAAATAGTTGAAGGATCCTATGCCACAACTATTCTTATTGAGAGAAATATGAGGGCTTCTAGCAAATATGTTAAGAGATCAGATATGAAAATCTCACAAGTAGATAGATTACTAGTATTGGAAGTACTATGGACTTGTAGAGGCAATTTAACAGTTCAGGAAACTAAGAAATGAGTTGTCATTATAGTAAGCCACAAGAATGGTCTTGGGAGTATTATTGGAGGTGCTTACCTTTGGAAAGTTACCATGCTAATGTCATTAAAAAAATACTAAAATTTAAGGCCTACGAGATTTTATGATAATGTTCTATTTGAAATAGGGTGCTCAAGTTAACAATGAAATAAAAAAATCCATGCTTGTATTCATATGATTAGGAGAGCTTTCTTTGCATTTTCATTACTTAAGAGTAGCCTATATATGGAGGTAAGGAGTCCTACAATGTTATTCAATTTCCCTAGTTATTTACCTGATTTTATTTATTTAAATCTACTCTTTACTACTATTTTTCTATCTATACACCCTCTATTGCTATTGTAATTTGGTATGATAAATGTCCCTTTGCGTTGAGAAAATTATAGTTGAGAAAATGGTTGTTCAATAACAATTTGTATCTGCAGGTTGCAAACAAATCATCCTTCTTCCACCAACAAGTCATTCCATTCAAGAAAGACCATGTCTGATGATATCAACGCACAAAAAAATAGGGAGACAATTGCTAGACTGTGGGCTAACTTAAAAAGAAAAGGTGATGGAAAATGTTATTGTCCTTGAAAAATTTGTAAGGGCTTAAAGACTCAAAGATATCTAATCAAAAATGCTGAGGAACATTGTAGGCAACATGGTCACATTGAAGGGGGAAACAAGTTTTGTCCATTGGTATGTATTTTAATAATTTATAAAATATATAAGACATGATTTGATGATGACATCATTGTCATGGTTAATATAAGGTCATCAGGTCAACGTCCTTAAGTTTCATGTTATGGACCATGACAATCCAGAGAATGTGGATTTCCAAATGAGGGAACATGGAGGTGTGAATATAGAAGTAGAAGGTAATGATACCATGGAAGAAGACCATGATGATGAAGAAGATCATGATGATCAAGATGATCGCGATGATCAAGATGATGATGATGATGATGATGTTAACACAGAGCTTGATGTACCTATACTTGAGAAGGCACACAAGCCCCTATATGAAGGCTCTGAAACAACTCTTCTTGCCGCTGTATTGTTGTTGGTGAACTTGAAGGTTATGAATAGTTTATCCAATGTAGCAATGACACGTATGTTAAGGTATGTCATCTTTTTCATTATTTTAGTCGTAATTCCCTTACAATTAACATTGGGTGAATCATGTAGTAATTAATATTCTTTAAATTAATAAATTATATTTTTGGTTGTAGGTTAATAGGTAAGTGTTTGTTACCACCATCAAACATTCTACCTTGCTCGTATCGAGAATTATCTGCCATTATGAAAGATATTGGAATGGAGTATCAAACAATACATGCATGTCTGAATGATCATATTATATATCATAAATAGCATGAATTTGCAACATAATGGCCTATTTGTCATATTAGTAGATATCAATCATATTGAATAACAAAAAAGGTGTCTCGCAAGGTTCTTCGACATATTCCTATTATTTCACGTCTACAATGATTATTTAGGTGCAATAGCTTGGCACAATTTATGGATTACCATGCATGCAATAGAAGTCAAGATGACATTATGCGAATGCCTATGGATTGTTCAGAATTTAAGGAAATAGAAGAAAAATGGCCACACTTTAAAGAAGAACCTCGTAATCTCAAGCTTCAATTGGCAGCAGACAGTGTCAATCCTTTTGGAGAGATGAGATCTACTTACTCGGTGTGGCCTGTTTTTGTTATCAACAATAACATACCTCCTTAGTTGTCCATAAAGAGGGAGCACATAATGTTGGCACTGAATGTTCTAAGTATTTTTTGATTTAATGGTCATCTAAATTAATTTATTATTAATAATCCATCAAAATGGTCATAATAATTATGTAATGTTTTTGTTCATTCAACTAGGTAAGTATCAAGTTAAAGATATCAATGTATATATTGAGCCCCTTATCAATGAGTTGATGGTGTTATGGAATGGGGTTACTATGTATGACATATCTAGACCAATAGGACAAAGACAATTTCAATTTCATGCAATGCTTGTATGGACAATACATGATGCCCTTGGGCTAACACATTTTTGTGGTATGTTCTCTTCTTAACACCTCTTTTTTGGTATGCTATAGTGCCAACACAAAGTTAACACATTTAATCCGATTATACACGATCTTGTAGGTCTTCAGACAAAGGGAAAATTTTCATGTCCAGTTTGTGGTCCAAAGATGAAATCTCATCATTCAAAAAATTTAAGAAAGTAGGTGTTTGATGAGAATAGACACTTTCTTCACAGAAATCATAAGTGCCGAATTACTGAAAAATATCTTTTCAATGGGAAAGAGGAGACTACATCAAAGCCATGGAGAATGACACCTCACCTATGGAAGTCGGCATACAATAAAATAAATCATTGAGGTAATGTCATTCCATCTGATGGTTTTTGTTTCAAATTTATATTTTGATATTGTGTTTTGTTTACTGATGATGTAATTGATGCTTGTGAAGGTCGTCAAGGCATCAATGACCAACTTCCAAAAGGACTAAAAAGTTATCCTATGCAATTTACTAGGTTTTCGTACTACGAGCAACTCCCAATTGTGTATTTGTTTGATCCTATGCATATTGGAAAGAATGTAATAGAGACATTATAGAAAATCTTGGATGGAAGGCGTGACAAAGACCAAATTGTCAAAATTTTTAGTGACATTGAAGAATCCAACCATGCAATGAAAAATGGCACTCGATCAAATAACAATGGAGACTAGATTGATACAAGTGCCCTTAGTTGGTTATTGTTGGAGTAGCAGAGCAATGCTATAAAAGAAGTCATAAAAAAAATATGATTTCCCACAGGATTTGCTATGAACATAAACAATCTTATATCAAAGAAAAGTGAATTTGGGCCAAGGATGAAAACACATGATTGTCATACATTTATTAAGGTAATTCATGTTATTTTGGATTCACTATATATTTGTATACTGCATATAGTTTTCATTGCATTCTTTTATAAAATATTGACAAGATCATTTTACAAATATTGCAGTACATTCTACCTCTATCTCTCCCACACCACTTCGCCAATAGTGTCAAACAAGTTATATATGATCTTGGAAAATACATGAGGTGGTTGTCATCTAAAGAAATCAATAAAGAAGATATAAAATATTGGAAGAGAAAAATTCCTCTTCTTATGTGTGAAATGCAAAAGTGTCTACCTTCAACTTTTTTCAATGCACAAGAATACTACCTCATACATCAAGTTGAGGAGATTGAATTGTGTAGACCTATACCAACTAGGTCAATGTGGATGGTTGAGAGGCACTTGAAATTTTTGAAAGGCTTGGTTTGATAGAGAGCACATCCTGAGGGTTCTATGGTGGAGGGATATATGGTATACCAGACCATGGTGTACATTAGTGAATATCTTCCTAAGTTTGTAGCAAAGATCCATGTAGATCATATTTGGGATCCCAACTCCATTAAAAAATTCAAAGGGGAGTACTTAATGGGCAAAGGTAGATTGCAGAAAGTGAGAGGTAAATCTAAGATGCTATTGTAGTTAATTAATTCTTATAAATCTTCAATATAAGTTATTTATAATTGGTGTATTTTTTTTGATACAGTTGGTCAAGAGTGGGATGCAATACATTTGTATATTGTGAACAATCTTGATTGGATGACGGTATGGATTGAATGATGTCAACAAAATGGTTTCTCATTAACATGGGAAGGTGTTGCTTCATTGGTTAGAGAAGCTCATCATAATGGAGATTCCAATGTTATGCCAATGGTAATTGATCTAGCACATGGTTTAAGAGGTGGAGAGGTATGTACAAATTTATTAATGATCATGACTTGACATATGTTTTGTATCAACTCATGATGCAAATAATTTACACACACTTGAAAAATTGCAGGTCAAGCACCACAAAGCTATGTACTATCATGACCACAAATTTTGCATAAAAAAGTTGGATGACACAAAGAAAACTTGTGATTCTGGGATAACTGTAGTTTTTGAGGTCACCAATATATCATCTAGAAATGACATACATCCTCAACAATATCAAAATCAATACTATGACATCTTAGATGATATAATTGAGTGCGACTTTAACTCCTTTAAAGTAGTTCTATTCGTCGTCAAATGGTACAAGTTAGGACTAAATCAAAATGATCCAGATAGAACTGTTATTCAACATGATAATGGATTTACAATAATTAATACAAAGTTGTTTGAGCCAGTTGGAGATGAGCCCTATGTTCTTCCAAGCCAATGTGAGCAAGTTTTTTACTTAGAGGTTCCACATAAATAGGGTTGGTCATTTGTTGTTAGACATGATCCAAGAGGAAGGCCGATAAAGTATAATGTTATGGAAGAAGAAGATATTGAAGATGATGAAGAAGGAGATGATGAAGATCAAGATGATGGTGATGATGATGATGATGGTGATGATGATGATGATGATGATGGTGATGGTGATGATGGCGATGATGATGATGGTGATGGTGATGATGGCGATGATGATGGTGATGATGGCGATGGTGATGATGATGATGATGATGATGATGATGAAGAAGAAGATGATCAATGACATAATTGAAATGATCAATGTAATGATTGACATGATTTATTGCTTTCAATTGTAATGATTACATATTTATTGTGTTCAATTCTAATGATTACAACATATGTGATTTATAATTACCAATGTTTATATTGTGTTTGATTATCACCCTTTTTGCAAATAGGCAATTGACTACAGACATCGTCACCCCTTTTGTTGATGATCTTGCATTCCATATATAAGGTAAATTTGTTCATATTTACGATGTTGCATATTGTTCATGTTGTCTTGTAAGTTATTTGTAGCATACATATCATGTAATTTTTAGCTAACTTAAGATAAATGATTAACATATGCAAGAAATTTGACCCCTTTGGCATGGATCATGCACAGTGACATAGATCAATAGGTATAAGTCAATAAATAGACATAATTTTCTTATATTCTTCTTATTTATCACTGAGCACATATGTTATAAATAGACATATTATATAATCATATAATGTATATATAGACAAAAAAGAACTATATAAAAATATAATTATATAATCACTTTCAACTTAGTACATTTTATATCTCTCATGTATAGACAAAGAAGAACCATACGTATGGGTCACGACTTGATTGTTCTATATATATTATTTAAATATTATCAAAATTTCATTTGAAATAGGGACGTGACAATATCTCATTTGATGGATTGCAGGACCCACCAAATAGGTACTTGTCAGAACTATCTATATCGAATGAGGGAAATGAGGGAATGGTAGATGAAAGTTCTACATGTAGTACAACTAAAATAGGGAGATCAACTAGAGGTCAAAAGATTAGAAAAAAATTTGATAAACACATGCAATTTTTCCTTGCTAATGGGGAGTCATGTTCTTATGATGATGAGACCAAAGGCGACATCAAGGTGCCCTTTCGATACACACACATTGAGAAATAATGGGTACCCAATGAACTACCTCCAATTAACATTGATTTTTGTGTTAATGAGAGGATATATCGCATTGCTCCATCCTCATTACATGGTTTGGGCCTATTTTCCATGGATGGGATAAAGGTATGTTACAACAAAGTTGTTGAATTGTTCAAGTATGTCGGTCTATGTTACAATTACAATGATTGGATGTGGATTGTTCAATATAAAAAAAGTATGCATAGGTATGCACTATCAGCTAATTATATACAATGGAAAGAAAATGATCAAAATAAAAGATTTCCAATGTACATTGATGGGAGACCTATTCATAACAAGCTTTGGATTGATTATCTCATGACATTTTTTGTAGGAAATGATTCATTTTATAAGAAGCTTTATGACCTCACACTGCAAATATTCAGGCCCACCATACATACAAGGTGGAACATCATAAGTGAACTAACTTTATCCCACTATTTTTTTTTCATATTATTAATTGGTACAACATTTTTCCTTTCATTTGGGTCTTTTCTTTTACTAGCTATATCTAACAATTTTGTGTTTTTTCTTAAAAGGTGGAACTTGCAAGAAAAAAATTAAAAGATCAGCTCATTAAAGATTTAGAGCATGAGTTTGGTAAAATATTTTTGATCAGAAGATGGTGTTAGAAAGAGCTTGCAAATATCTTAAGACTGTGAGGGACTGATATGGAAAGAGTCTCATCTAGAACCCAAAGTACGAGCGTCCTCCCTTTATTCTAGTGAGTGATTGGAATGAGTTCATTTTGGATGCAAAGGAGAAAGGGGATGATCGAAGAGGAATTACACCAGCAAATGCGATAAGGTATGCAATAGTATTAACTACTAGTACATTAATGTAATAATTCACTAATTAGTGATCTTTATATCTATATCATCTAACATATTTCAAACTTTTCATAGGATGCAGGACACATCGAAGGCAACAAAGGCCAGGCTGGAAAAGATTGGGTAGCACAAACTTGGCTCTGGTGGATATTCAAAAATTAAAGCACGAATTGTAAGTAGCAGTAAATGAATTGCAGAGAAAAATTATTTATAAAATGAAAATAATTTTGTTAATTAATAAAAAAATGCAGGGCTCTGATTTTAATTTAGAGGCCATGGAAGAACAGAAAAAAATTGCCTTCAAGGAAGGCTATGAAGCCGTGGCTGAATGCCTACGACAAGCTTCCACTGACCCAACCAAAGAGTCTCCTGCATCATGTGCATAGGTAAATATGCCAAAAAATATATTAGAAATTGAATACTTGAGCAACAATCTATTTGATAATAATGTGCATGACATTGCAATGCAGCCGCTTAATTGTGACATAGATCATACGCCGGATCATGAAGCCCCTGATGTGCATTGTACTATCCATGGAGGTTCTCATTTTCTATTTAAAACTAATTATGTAATTATTAATACAATTTAACATCTTAAATTGAACTTGGTGTAACCTTTTTGTCTATATTTTAGAGGATACAGAATCATGTCATGTTGAACGAGTGCCGGAGGATGTTTAGACTGATCACCATGTAGATCATGTGGCACATTCAGGTAAAGAAAATCTATGTTTTGTTCTTTTAAATTAATTTTTTGATTTATAGTTCTTTTACTTAAATAAATACTCGTAATTCACTAATATAAAATGGCGTGAATTTAACTCATGAACTAGTTGTTATTGTAGTGGACCCCCCTTTGGCATAGCGGCCTCGTGTTCCTGAATAGATGAGGAGGAGACATGCATTGGAATTAGAACCAGTAGAGGAGGGGAATGATGAGGACATTGATCTTCCTCTTAAAAATTACATGATTAAAAAGAAAAGCAAGAAACCCAAAAAGAAATGATTGTAATTAACATATTTTGCCAATGAAAGAACGTTGTCTTAATGGATGTAATTTTGTACTAGTAATGTTGATGAATGATGTGTTAATGAATTCTTCATGAATGTTATGTGTTAATGAATTATTCATGAATGTTGCATGTTAATGAATTTTGTGTTAATGAATTATTCATGATTGTTGTGTGTTAATGAATTTTATGTGTGAATGAATGTTATCATGTGATTATAATGATTGAATGTTATATTTCAAAAATGGATGAATGAATGAATGTTATTAAATGTTAATGGGGAATTTAGAGTGATTTTAGGGGGGGGGGGAGGGGCCAAATGAGCTTCCACCTTCACATGGTTGGCCTTGTTTAGTAGAGAATATTAAACTATTCTCAAAACCAAGTGAAGCTCAAACTTTAAAGATAAGCTTAGAGTTAATAGTGACAACAAATTAGCAAGTCAAAATGAAGTTCTTCGTTATAGGTACCTTTTTAGTTTTTAAAGCACAATGTCATGTTTTAATAATTTGTAGTTTTTTTCTTAAGTCAAAGTTTTCTTTTACTATAAGAACATAATTTATGACCATTTTAGTAACTATTCTAACATTGCTTTATGAAAAATCCTATTTTGGAAAAGATGGCGATAAGTGGTGCTGTCTATTCCTTGGGAGATTGGATTGCACAGGTCTGTATCTCAAAATCATTTGCATGTGGTAGAAATGCATACTTACAACCATTTCATTCTACATTTAAAAACATTGATGACACTCTAGACACAAAATAATGCTCATGCTATTGACTTGATAGTGCTATAAAGGCAAACCAATTTTTGAATTTGAATGAACCCAGATGTTCATATCTGGTCTCCTTGGATTTAGTCTTCATGTTTCTTTGTCTCATTATTACTATCATCCTAGCGAGGTAACACCTTTGCCTTCTTTCTTAGTCTCTTACCATACTTGTTTAATTTGAATAATTTTTGAGTTCCTTGCAAAAAGGGTATGCCAAACAAATATGGTTATACATGCTCTATTTCCTTTACTTGAACTTGATGTTATGATTTATCATTTGATATTTTATTATTTTGATGTTGAACTTGAAGCATATGATGATACAATGGTATGATCATGATGCTATGATTACAAGTTTATGGTGTTTTTGTTGTTTATATGATATTATGTGACATTCTAATCTAGATTCATGATTATAGCCTATATCCATTCATAATGTTTCTCTAAATCATCCCTTTGTTGCTGCATCTTTGCTATCAATTTGTCTGCCATCTTCTATTGAGATTATGGAGATAAGTAAGATCAAGGTTCATGAACTTCTAGAGCTTACTTTCTCCATGTGGACCTTGTGTGAGTAGACATGGGAAATTTGAAGAAGGATTTAGATGATAAACTCCAATACCACTAGGATTTGATAGACAATAACAAGGTGCTTTGATGCTATTGACCTGAGGCCAAGTACTTGTGCTTGAAGGACAACACACTCAAACCAATTTAACAGAAAAGAATAAGCTATTGTTATCATATATAAATGTTTGAGTATATGTTTGAATATGTATAACAATAAACACTTACATTTCTATTAATATATCTTTTTATTTGAATAATACCAAAAACCTAATGTTTGAACTAACTTACCAAAAAAAATTAATAATATATACCTCAAATCAACACTAAATTTCACACAATTCTACGTTCCTCAATTCTTACCTTTAAAAATTAAAATTTATGAGTGGGTTGTGAAATGAATGACTCATCAATGATGTTCCTAAATGATGCAGAGGGAAGGGTGGTGGTATTCAAAACACAATGAAATTTGATAATTTCAGGGGTTTAGGCACTATTAATCAACCACAAATGCTACAATGATCTAACTTGCTAAAGCCTTCTACAACACTCCTAAATGATGATTGTGATCTTATAGACTCCCTAATACTTGGATTTAGAGGCTTTTAGGACTCTATCTCAATTCCATACTCCTATTTCGCAAAGCTTTCTCAAATTGGACTCAAAAGTCTAACAGGCTGACAACCAATCTTGCAGCAGACTTGGAACATGAATAACTCTACCTTTCCTCAAAACACTAGACAATGTGATGACATTTAGGGATACCCTTTTCCAAGTTCATTAACATATCAGAAGTTTTTACACTATTGTTTTGGACAAACACCCCTGTTCAACACTGTTACCTTGATTCAATGCATTGAAATTCACTGGTTTAACAAAAGAAGTACTACACAACGGTCTCCTAACAGTCCCAAATCCTAGACAGTGCTTTTTTATGTCATAAATGGATCAACTATAAAAGGGTTTAGCCTCAAGGGATCTACAACACCAAAACCCACAATTTATGCCTTCAAACCCCTATTACCTAAGGCTTCCTCAAGCTTCCAGTTCTACACACTCCTGCAATGAATTGAAGATGGATTCACCATCAAGTGAACATCATATAATGTTATCAAATGAAAAATACATCCTTTGTTTGGTTAGATTTTCCATTGCTATACTTGGCATCCGTTACACTATTTTTCCACCATATTTCGCACTGTGATCACACTTGTGTTGAAAATATTCAAGACTAGCCAAGTTACTGAGAGGGGAGGGGTGAATCAGTAACTTCAAAACTTTTTACAAATTTCAGATCTTAACCATATTCCAAATAACATTTAGATCAATAAGCTAACTGCATGCATGAGTAATAGAAAGAATAAAACATTCATAACACTTTGAACACAATGATTTGGTGACCCAAAAACCTTCCAAATAGAAAGTAAAATTGGGGTGGGGATGATACCCACAAAACTTCAATACTATAGTATAAAGTTTTCTGATTAAGGCTTACAATGATCACTTTTGATGATCTGCCCTGTTAGGAGCAATTAGGATTGCTAGGTCCACCTTGTTAGAGGATTTACAAATATACAATGAAGTATGCACTTGGTTAAGAGATTTTACAAAAGACTGTTAAGTCTACCCTGTTAAAGGATTTGGGGACTGAATCACCTATTAGGATGAAATAGTAGATCTCTTACTTGCAACTGTACTTGCTAATTGAGATTCTTTGATGTACTGATCACCTTCTATGATAGATATATGTCTGCTGCTCCTTATACTGCTGTAGCCCTTTGTAATTCGCTTATCTCTACCTTTCTTGCATCTTCACATATGCATATATTCTTTTCACTTCTTGCTTATTCACACCTTGGATATGATACACAATATTGTTTATACATCAATCCAAAACAATTACAAAATAATTACAAATTCGGCTCTTAAACAAGTTAACACAAATATTACTGAGTCGGCCCAAATATAGTTACTCGGTTACTGCAAACTAACTCGGTGACTTTCTGATACTCGGCATCCACTGCATTACTCAGCATCATCATGCTCTTAGTAGAAGTGGAGGCTCAGTCCATACTAACCACTCGGTTGTAGTTTTGAACTCGATATACACTAGAGACTCGGTAGATATAGTGTCACTCAGTAGAAACTGAATTCCCTATTTACCGTGCTGGCACTCGGTAAACACTGCTCATCTCATCACTCAGTAATGATAACTTGGTAAGCACTGCGAAGCTCAATAAACACATAGAGTCTGTATAAGTATTGTCACTAATGACAAACATACTTAATGCCAACAATCTCCCCCTTTGGCATTAGTGACAAAAACACTTATTGCCCAAAACTTATATACAAAAATCATGCTGAATCTGTTTTTGATTTTTCAAAAAAATTTATCTTTGTCATACTACTGTATATACATTTCATGATTCCCCATACAGTATAAAAATATACAAATATCTTATTTCACCTCATACTCATATTTCCTATTTCTCATATATCATATATTTTCTCCCCCTTTCATATCTCTCATATCTTTCCATATATCTCCCCCTATCTTATATACTTTTCTCCCCCTTTTTGACAATAATGCCAAAGGTGTATATACAAATATTTTACACGGAGATGCCAAAATGTGAAAGAAAATTAGAATGTACCTTTCCAATCAGTGCCAGAGTTCTATCCCAATTCTCTTGCAGAATCTTGCATGTATGGAGTGCAACTTGGACTTCTGTAGAGAGTTCAATCATGTGATCTGTAATTGAAAACTGATTGTCATGGATCAATTTTTTTGAGTGTGCAATATGCTTCTGCATTGTATCCATGATGGGAAGGATCATGTTCTGAATATCTATTAATGTTGATTTGATCCTTGCATCTTCTTTCAATAACTTTGACTGCTTATCAGATAGGAATCTGACTGTCATATGATGTGTAGAGCTTGAACTACGTTCAAGTTGCAACTTTTGTGCACTGACCTTCAGATCCTCATCAATCTTATTTATTTCAAGTCCTTAATCTCCTTTGAGAACTCAGAAACATTACATACTTTGACAAAAAATGATGTTACGTTGGAATAGGAGGACTTAATGCTAGTCAAAACTGAAGATAACCCTACCTGATTGATAGCTATTCGCTGAGCAATACACTCAAGCACTTTATTGTCAAACTTCTCATCCTTCTCAAGCAACTTATCTAATCCAGAAGAATCCTCATCGAACTTGTTGACTACCTCTGCCAACTGCAACAAAATGTGTTGAGAGGAATCAACCTCAACACCTATTGATTCTGTCAAAATATTCTTGGCATCCTCAATAATCTTGAATTCCGCATCTCTTTCTTCTTTTATTTTCTTCTGCTTAGCTTTCTTCTAGAGGAGTTCACCAACTGTTTGCATTTGGTCTGCTAAAAGATTTGCAAAGTCTAATTGTGGAATTTCTATCTCCTCATCTAAATCTATATCTTCTTCTATGTTTTTACTCCTGCTCAAAAATCTTATACTCGGTTGAGCCTTAGGTTCAACTGTTATTGTACTTAATGCCTTTGTAGTAGAAATTATTGTAGACACAGTAGGACTTGTAGTGAAAAATGATAAACTTCCAATTGATGGAATGCCAACTGGAATACTTGATAAACCCAAAATTGAAGTATTTACAACTATAGAATCTGAAGTACTTATTGAGGTATCCAAAACTGAAGTACTTGCTGTTAAAAAACTCAAACCTAAAGAAGGTACTGAAGATGGTGTTGGAGACTATAGCTTGGTGGAAGAATGAGGTTGAAGCTCGGTGGATGAAGTCATAGCCACTTCTATCATTGATACATTGAGCTGTGCTAGTGATGATTGGACATTTGATGCATTTGTAGGTGTTGTCACAATCACACTTGAAGCTATCTCTGGGCTAGATGTAGCAACTTTTGCTAGAGAGTGAGGAAGTGAGGCAATTACCTCTATAGCTATCTGAAATAGATCATCTTCCTCATCATTATACTTTCCTTCCTCGGTAGCTTCTTCCTCAACATTATCTATCTGACTTGCTTCTTCTTCTTCTTCATCACTGTCATCTTCAATATCTTTTATTATCACAGTTTCAACACTCGATTTGTGAAGGTGATAGATGTTTTTCCAAGTAGAATTTGCACTCTTCACAACCGACTCTATATCCTTGATCAAAATCAAGCAATTGTTAAATTTTAGTGTCATCTTGTGCTCATTTTCTATCAATGCCTTATTTATTTCAGCATTTTTCAAACTTGGCATAAACTGTCTTAAGGTTTGAGCATATATGTCCTTGACAGTTTGCTTTACGTTGGACCATCTTATCTTAACTTTATCCAATAGAACACCTAGAATTTGAGAAGCCATATCATCAGGTGAGTACTTCCATTTTCCCATTTTCTCAATAACAACATCTTCAATTTCTTGCTGCTCTACCTCTGTTCTAATTTCATATTTGAGAGATTTGAAATTTGCAATTCTAGATCCTTCTCTCAAATCCTTAATCTTTTCTTCAAATGAGGGAGGAGGCCTTTTGAGTACTATATCATCTTTACTTGCCTTACCCCTTGATCTTTTCCTTGAGAATAGTATAGTGGGTTGCTCGGGTGTCTTGGTGATAGTCACCTTTCCTTTCTTTTTTACAGGCACTTGTTCTTCTTTACTCTCATCCTTATCCTTTTCTTCTACAATATCTTCTCCTTTTCCCTCGGTTAACATTAGAGGTGTGCTGGATTGCATCTTGGCCATCCTCTTTCTACCTTTGTTAACTGCCTATGCAAGCTTTATGCTTAGCTCAATTCTTACCTTAGCTTCATCATATGTTCCAAAGTATGGAGCTTTTGGATCAATGGGTTGATTTACTAGGGCTTCAATTATATCCTTTGTCTCATCAATGTTTACCTCATAAGGAAGAGGTTTCACCCATACAATCCTAGGCCTTACTGCCTGAATGTATACTCTATCACAATCAACCATGAAACAAATATCATCTTTATAATCTTCCACCAACTTTTGTGGAATCCAGAATCTATTATTCATCTTTTCTTTAAAAGATTCAAAATAGTTATCCATAATGCTTACAAAATTCTCACCCATTTCTACAATGTACTCATTTATCTGATAAAGAACAGGCACATCCTTTCTCCATTTTACCATGCCTTTTGATGGAAAAAACTTTTGAGCATAGAAAAATAAACAAACCAATAGCGAACGAAACTTACATGGATTGTTCTTTGAGGTTTGTATGCTCTCCATATTCTTGTTGAACTGCTTCAACAATAAATCTGCTAGGTCAGATGACAGATTGTTCTTCACAATTTTATAAGCTAGGTCAATTGCTTCACATGGAACACTATTCTATCGACTTGAACTATATATCTTGTGAGCTATGACATATGTGCCTAATTTTAGTTCTGCATCAGTAATATTGTTTATTCTCATACCTCTACCATCCCATTCAGCTAGGGTTTTCTTTTCTAGTTCTACCCGACCTAGGGTTTTTATAGATTTAGCCTTGGCAAGCATGGGAAGACTAGTGATTCGATGAATCATCTCCTTGGTTATCTCTACTAGTTTCTCTAGTCAAATTTTGCTTTCATGCACTTAGCTTAGGATGTATCTGATCCATTTTATCTAGAAACTTCTAGGAAAGTGGGTGATGTGAACTAAACCCTTATCTTCCAAATGTTTATGTTTCGGTTTGAGAACACCATCAACACACAATTCATCACGAACAACATCTATCTCTAGGGTTCCAAGCTCTTGAATTGTACACTTGAAATGACTGCGAATGTCGTTTACAAGAAGTACCTTTGGAGGAATCTGTGATTGAGCTCCACTCGGGTCTAGGGTTTTTGCAATTGCGGGCACAAGTTTGAAATCCAATGCTTTCCTTTCTCCTTGAACTAACATTTCCAAACCTTTCTTCACTTTAGTGCTGGATGATGCCATGGTAGCTCGGTAGAAAATTCTCTGAAAAATTTCTACTACAAATTTTGCTTCGAATCGCTTGATCGCACTAGGAAATTTCTCTGCTCAATATGTTGATATTCGCGGTGAAGAATGAACTCAATTTCATGCTTTTTGTTAAAATTTTGTCATTAATGCTCCATAGGAATTAGGGTATTGAACTTGATAGACTTTCATCCACTATGCATTAATTTCTCGGTGAAGATTCTGCAACTTGGTGAACATACAAATTCATACTGTTCTGACCTTACTCGGTAATCATATGAAATTAGGTTACTCTCAACCTTGCTCGGTGGTAACTGATACCGACCTTCTTGTGATCATACTGTATCTTGCATACTAATTTGGATCTTTCTTCCTTTCAATTCAGGAACTATTTGGAATTTTTCTATGAAGATACAGTTCCATTGCTTCCTTGGAGACTTAGTTGGAATTGATAGAGCCACCCTCTTCATGAGTGACTTTATTACTTGGACTGGTTTTCTCGGTAGGTTTAGGCATCCATTGTTGTCTCATCTGCTTCTTGATGCTATCTTCTTTTTCTTTCTTTTCATCTACAACTTTGCCTGTATTCATGCAATTTTTACCTATATGACCAAGTTTAGTGCATGTATAACATCTTATGGTAGTATCCCTTTTTCTCAAGTGATTCCTTACACAATTTATGCCAATGTGTCCATATTCTCCATAGTAATGACACCTACACCAAGTGTTGTAATCCCAACCAAACATTGCTTTCACAATTTGTTCTACTGGATTGGGTGTTTTAGATCTGCATTCTGATGCCTTGTGACCTTGTTTGTTACATTTGTGACATTTGCCTCTAAGTCTTGGTCTCTCCTTGCATTCATTTGCTTTATGACCATGCTAATTGCAATTTAGCATTTTCCATTGAATTTTTCTTTTCCATTTCTCCAACATTTTTTTGAAGTATGACCAATTTTTCCACAGGGATTACAAGTAGGTTTCTGATTCTTTTGAGTACCTTGTTTGGAGGATTCACCTTCCTCTTTGTATCCAAGTCCTGCTTTTCCTTTTTGCTTATGAAGGTTTCATTCATACACCTGATTCATATCTTCTTGAGATTTCAACGTTCTCTCATTGATTTTCCTTTCAGTGTCTAGGTCATTCACCAATCTTAAATTGATTTGCTTTTTAGATCTTAGCTCCTCTCTTATATTTTCATTTTCTGATCTCATAGTTAAGATTTCTTCATTTTCATTGGAGACTTGATCAATAAGGTTTTCTAGCTAAAGAGTTTGATTCTAGATTTCATTTTTCTTTCCATCTATTTCATCTTTCATCTTGTTTCTTTGTTCCAAGATTTCACAAAATCTTGTTGACTGAATTTCCTGTTCTCTTTTCAATTTTCTTACTTCTTCTTGCAGAGATCCATTTTTTTTAGAAGTTCTTTGATTGCATTGTTTACTTCATCTGAGCTACTTGAAGGGAAAAAGTCTTCAATCTTTTCTTCAACATACTGGTGGTCATTCATCTAATTTGCAAGTTCCTTCCTTCTTTTTAGGGATTGGGAAAGATGCTCTTTTGCTTCCTTGAGTTGAGCTATGGCCATATCCAGATCTAGCTTTTCATTTTCAATTACTTCAAGTTAAGTTTGAATATCTCCATTGTCTTGAATCTTTTCTCAAGTTGTCAAACTTGATCCTAAGAACCACAAAGCTCTGATACCAATTGTTGGAAATATTCAAGACTAGCCAAGTTACTGAGAGGGGAGGGGTGAATCAGTAACTTCAAAACTTTTTACAAATTTCAGATCTTAACCATATTCCAAATAACATTTAGATCAATAAGATAACTGCATGCATGAGTAATAGAAATAATAAAACATTCATAACACTTTAAACACAATGATTTGGTAACCCAGAAACCTTCCAAATAGAAAGTAAAATTGGGGTGGGGATGATACCCACAAAACTTCAATACTCCAGTATAAAGTTTGTCGGTTAAGGCTTACAATGATCACTTCTGATGATCTGCCCTATTAGGAGCAATTAGGAGTGCTAGGTCCACCTTGTTAGAGGATTTACAAACATACAATGAAGTATGCACTCGGTTAAGAGATTTTACAAAAGACTGTTAAGTCTACCCTATTAAAGGATTTGGGGACTGAATCACCTATTAGGATGAAATAGTAGATCTCTTACTTGCAACTGTACTTGCTGATTGAGATTCTTTGATGTACTGATCACCTTTTGTGATAGCTATATCTCTACTGCTCCTTATACTGCTGTAGCCCTTTGTAATTCGCTTATCTTTGCCTTTCTTACATCTTCACATATGCACATATTCTTTTCACTTCTCACTTATTCACACCTTGGATATGATACACAATATTGTTTATATATCAATCCAAAAAAATTACAAAATAATTACAAAGTCAGCTCTTAAACAAGTTAACACAAATATTACTGAGTCGGCCCAAATATAGTTACTTAGTTACTACAAACTAACTTAGTGACTTTCTGATACTCGGCATCCACTGCATTACTTGGCATCATCATGCTCTCGGTAGAAGTGGAGGCTCGATCCATACTAACACTCGGTTGTAGTTTCAAACTCTATATATACTGGAGACTCAGTAGATATAGTGTCACTCGGTAGAAACTCAATTCCCTATTTACCGTGCTAGCACTCGGTAAACACTGCTCATCTCATCACTCGGTAATGATAACTCAATAAGCACTACGAAGCTTAGTAAACACACAAAGTTTGAATAAGTGTTGTCACTAATGAAAAACATACTTAATGCCAACAACTTGTTCCACCTAATTCTGCATGTGAAAAATTAGAAGCATAATAATACAAATTAACAAATGGTCATTCCATGAATTAGGCCTATGTATTCATGGAACGACTCTAAACATTATTTCTAAACTTGCTTCATAGAGAGTTAAGATAAAAGAACGCTGTTCAAAACAACAGACGTGGCAACAAGTTCAATGCAATAATAAACACAATCCAAATGATGATATTGAATGAAAAACCTTGTTAATTCACTAACACATCAAAACAAATCAAATTGAGATTCTTAGGAATGAATAGACTCACAAAAATAGAGGGTTTTATTGCTGTGTATTTACCAGTCTTTACAAAAAAATCTGCCCTCTATCCCATGATAGAGACTCCCTAAATAAGACTCCTTAACGAATAACAGAACTTCTTAAAATTACTTCAACCACCTTTCATTGGTTAGTTGAATGATTTGATCTTTAAAACAGTAACCAACTCAAACTTCCTACTAAAGCCCTAAACTAGCCATTGTTTACTTAAATATTTGAAAATTTAAATAACCAAATGACTTCATTTGAATATTTTAAACAATAAGCCCTTTCTTAAAGACTTAATAACCTATTCTGTACTCTTACAAATAACTATTTCATGAGCAGTGTTTTTTGTCAAGGGTAATTTGAAGATACATCTTTAAATATGATTCCGTTGCTCCTGCTTTCCAAGGATGGAACATCTTGAATAGTTCTAATAGTCTGCCGATACAAAAAAATGGAATACTGAATTTCATATATGTTCAAAACAAAACATGAATGTAGAAATAACATTAAAAATGTCATCTAGAAATTTCATATATGGACAAGAGAAATAAAAAAAATGGCGATCACATTCTCCTACGAGTTGATTATTGCCAACAGAGTTTAGAAAGAAAAATATGCTATAGTAAGTCTCCATTATGTCACAATCAATCATAAGTCATTGCATGTATAAACTAAATCTTGAACATGTTGCTGGCAGTGTTAGTTTCAGTTTTCATAGTTTGTTAGAATTGGATTTTATTAGGTAGCTAATTAGTTTAAGTTAGCTATCAAGTTCAAATCTAGGTTTGAAGAAATTGTGCCCTTTAAAGACTACATGTAGCATGTAATCTTCTTCAATAAAATATATAGACAGTTTTATTTGTATGCATCTTGTCTTTGTACTGCTATTATCTCTATAAATTTTAACATGATATCAAAGCCGACTCAGTTCTGACCTATCGTAAAGGAACTGAATCTCATAGGCTTTTATTATGTGCCCTGATACCCTCGTACCAAAAATTGAGAGAAGATGGCACCTTTTGTTAATATCAAAAAACTCATACCATAATTTAGGAGAGCAAAAGGAGATCATTTTTCTTGACAAGAAAAGAACTAAAGCATTTATATTAGTTTTCAAAGTGAAATTTACATTGTTAGAAGACTACAATCCTCAATTGTCTCATGCCTTCTCTCTTTGGAAATCCCAACCAATGGGCTTTGGATTTTCACCTTGTTCTCATTCATGTTTTGTGGACATGCTAGTTTTGTACACGGGAATGTGCTTTTGAAATCACATTTACAAGCTCAATAGAACTTGACCATAAAATAGACACATGTTTCACTGTACGTGTGTAGTGAGTGTATTTGTGTAGTATATAACAATGCACTACGTATTGTTAGGGAAACTATAGTAATGATGCTTAGAAAGGTCAAAGACTAAGGTATGAACCTTCTTGAGGGAGAATACAACAATATTAATAATGTCATAATTGGTCACAAACCTTCCTTTATCCTCAAACACCCTCGATAGGAATCTACCTCCATCTTGATGCAGAGCTCGACAATGGAAGGATAAATGAGCCAAACACAATCTAAAATCTGATATCAACAGAATAATAATGTTAATTAAAACCATGGATAAATGGTAACAACTGAATCTGTGATCAATAATACCAATTGATGTCTCAGGTTCTATCATGAAGACACAAAAATGGCTTACTAAGCCATGTTACAATATAAATTATCTTCATATAATCCAAAATCTTCAAAATATTGCTAGTCATGAGATGCAGCTGCATCATACTCCCAGGGACACAAAAATTCAAGTCCCATTGAATTTCCAAAAGCTTCTTCCGAGTTTTCCAATTGCATGAAGGCAATAATGGAATCATAAAAATGACTGAATTGATGCCTCTCTGCACAACGTACTGGTCCCAATCTTCATGGTGAATACCCTTCTTGGCATGTGTAGTGGTACCTCCCTGGAATTCTAGAAAAAAATACATTAGACATAATCAAATAGAGTTCTTTGACTTGGTAGATCACTTCCACATCCATACTTATGAGTTCATTATCTCAATTCTTCAATCCAATCTAATCAGACTTCAAATACCCTCCTGGGTTACCTAGTGTACCTAGCACCTCCACCATACCAAAATCTCAACCAAGCTTCTCATATTGACCCTAACACCTTGGATCATCTTATCATGGTAAATTTGACATTTTTCAACTCTTCACCAACTCCAAACAATCCATCTTTCATCATTCTTCACTATAGCCCTTCTAGGCCTACCTAGTAGCCTTGTCCAGACAGAAATCTGCAATTTCCATGAAATGTTTCCAAACAACCTAGTAAAGTAATTATCTTTTGAAGTACCCTTTTTGGAGTTAAAAAATCCATCTCAACCTCAAGACTTCATTCCTTGAATGGTGAACCTTTCTACTACTGCTTGCTCTCTTTCCTAGGCCTAATTAGCCCCCTTTATCAAAGCAACCCTATACTCCACTACTCTCCAAGACTCTATGACCTTAAACAGTCTTATATTAGGTTTCCAAACCACCAATTTTCTACTTTTCTTGGTCACACTACTCACCCAACTGATCCCAAACCATTAAACCCTTGTTCCTAGGGTCATAAATCTAGGGCTTTGTGGCAAATGCCCTTCCTAGCAACACACAAGTACAAATATGGTTCAAACACTCTCCAATACATCCCCCTAGACATATTCTACTATCACATTCTTACTCCAGCCATCAGATCACTCCTTTCCACCATTTGGTGCTTTTCAAGTGCACCTTCATTGTGTGTTCACCAGTCACTCACTGTTCTTTCACTTTGCGCTCCACCCTGCATCAAACTTCCATAATGTACATATAATATAATTAGACATCTCCCATCCAAGTCATAGAGATCACAAGGATGGGAGTTCCCTTACATAGTTAAGGTCTTCAAAATAGACCACTGACTGTACCCTTAAGGAGCCAGTCTTTGTCACTACACTAGATAGTTTCTTGGTGTTCTTAGGGAAAAACAATGTAATGGAAATAATAAAAAGTAAAATCCCAAAAAAATAAATGTTTTACATCCACACAAAGTAGAGATCACACTTAGAATAACACAATGGTGTCTTGACTGTCCATGGGACAGTGAGTTACTAATTTGCAGAGAATTAAAATTTATTCATTTCAAAAACCTTTCACTTTGTGCCTTTTCATATTCAGTATGATCTCTCCCCTCTAATCATGTGGAATAACCTCTAAATAGACTCCATATTCTCCCTCAAACCTAACAATAACCTCTTAACTATTTGTAACTGTCTGCAACTGTCAAAACTAACTGTTCACAACATGAAATACTTAGAGATTTGTTGTCAAGTTGACAACAAAGTTGTCAACTCAACAACCTAAACATATAATGCAAAAACTAAAGACTTCTAAAGGTTTTAATGATAACCTTTATCATCCTATAACCTTTACTAACCCGACTAACCCCATTAAGCCCATTCTAGGCTATTTTTGCCATTAGAGGCAATTTACAAAATCTTGCACTTTTAGTGCTTTTAGCATCATCTAGAGGTGCTATTGGCCTTATTACAACTATTAAGACCCTTATAGGTCAATTCCATTAACACCTAACCTAGGATCAATGCTTAGTCCATTCCTAGTGACCCCTAGGTACTTTTGAGACTTCATAATGCCATTAAGGCTTACATTAAATCTTTGATTACAATATGATCAACAGGTGATCAAAATACCATTTCAAGACCATGATAGGCCTTATTACATGTCTTGATGACCTTTGAAGGCCATTTGTCTTCCACTCCTCCCCAAGATCCATCAGTGTCCCTATGGCTCATCCCGCCTCCTGCTTGTGACCTTGGTGCTCCTGCACCACATCCTCAACTCCCTCTGTCAAGTCCTATCCAATGCATAGATGTTATAACCATCCATGTTAGTAGATCCTGCTTGTTGTTTATAGATTCAACATTGATCTAAAGGTGGAGCAGGGTTGCTTCTAAATTATGACACCGTCTTTCATCTTGCTTTGACATGTGTTTAACCATTGTGATAATTTAGTAGTGCATGCTCTTCAATTGGGAGTCAAGGTGGATATTTAGGGTGCAATAGCAGAGCCCAAAGGACAAAAACTAAAGGTGTTTCAAAAATGCCAATTCAGGCTCTATGCAGTGACAGTGGAAGCAATTGGATAGAGGAATGGGACACTTCCCAAATTTGCAAAACTTTAAAGAGACTTACCTTGAAACACTTATATAAGGAAATGAGAAAGCCAACTTCCTTATAAATGGAACAATGAGCCTACATAAGCAAGGGATGATAGATCTTTCTTTGTAACCTAGGAAATAGAGATTCAACAATTATAGAGTTCAAATAGAAAACAAGGCAATCAATTTATAAGGTGAATCCTGGAACGAGGATCAGTAGGAGTAAAGCTTAAGAGCTCTCTTGCATTTAGACATGAAATTAGGAACATCTATTTATATGATGTATAATTTTGGAAGTGAACTAGGGTATGTCTGCATGCTTCAGCTGGCATTTTCTAGTTATTTATTTAGTTTCCATTCAATTATTTTACGTGCATTTAGACATTTTGATATATATTGTCTTTTGTATACTTCAAAGCATATTGTGGGGTATTTATTAATAGGAAGGGCTTTTGAAATATGATCTGGGATTTATGTGAACATGAAATCTATTTCCATTATTTTAAGAATGGCTTGGTAATTACATATTTCTTGTTGGCCTCCAAATAAAAAGGTCTCACATTGTAAATGGGAAGTTGTTCATATCCATTTTTTCACAATTGTGATGATATATTTTAGCTTTCCTTGTGTCAAAAATATTTAGTAGTAATACAATTATATATTTTTTAGCTGTTTAATCCCGATTGTCATTTGTCTTAAAGATGTCAACTAGAAGTATGACCTGATATGTTGCTAAATGCTAAGTGATAATGAATTCTATGAGGTCACACTTATAAACCTAATGACACATATTTATTATTCTATGAGGTATTGTATATATGTTTCCATGGCTATCATCTAGATGTCAGAACTTTATAGGATAATATAAGATGACGAAAGCAGTGATTCATCGTTGAGATTTTAACAACATTTCTGACAAACTAAAGCTAACACTGGGAATTGCCCACAATGTCTTGGAACATTTTAGGTTAACATAAATATTTAATTTTGCAGTAAATAGGGCCAAATATGTTGGGCAATATCGGATTATAGACACTGAATCATTGGAAGTAGCTATGGAGGCAGCTGGGACAATCCGGTTTTCTATAGAAGCCAAACTTTCTCTTGGGCCACCAATACCAAGTCTTCATCGTCATGGTGACAATGATCATTGGCATGATGTTGGAGTTAGTGTTGCCACTAGTAACTTTTTGGCAGCCAAGGTTGGTTGACAGGAATGATGAGGTTTAAGTTACTCATGTTATGGATGCATTGATTACAAAATAGGCAGAAAATACTAGTTTTATAGTTAACATGATGGTCTGCTTTTGAGTAATTTGGAGTATTAGAGTGCTTTCAAGTTACAGCTTAACCAGTTGTTTTTTTTTAGTTTCCTTTAATTAGGTCTGTGATATTACTCATTAGAATTCTTTGATGAATCTAAAGGATTTAATGTTTGGTCTGAGAGTGTAGTCTGATGAATCTATAATAGAAGAAGCTCTAATATTTTTATCTCTTGATCTCATCTCATTGGACTGTAATTTATGCTATATTTTAGTTACCATAAATCTCACATATTATGAATTCATGCTGCATTTGACACTGCAATGCTAATTATAGACAACCAATATATTCAACTAAAACTAGGAATATATTGAAATGGTGCACCATAGTTTTTTTTTAAACAACATTTTGGATTGGTCTCAATTTTGACCTTTCAACACTATTATTTTTGACTAGAATGCTATGCATTTGACGGTCTTTTCCACGAACAACCATGGATAGTTCGACGCTATTTTTGACCAGAATGATATGCATTTGACGGTCTTTTCCATGAACCACCGTGGATAGTTCGATGCCAAAAGTCTGAGTTAACATCTCAATTTTGACCTTCACACCAATTGACTAAGTCAAGGTGGTGGTTTTAATCTTCCACTTCCAAGGGATTGTTGTAGTGGATAATTTGACCAATAGTCTAGTCAAAAGTTTGATGATTAATCACCATGTAGACAATTCGACGAAAAAAGATCGATGATAGTTTTAGTCACCTATTCGACCAATTGTTGTAGACAATTCAACCTTTTCTCATCAAAATTTAGGGCAAAATTTACTAGTGGGTAGAGGGTTTGCTGGAAAATATTTAAGTGTAAACAATATGGACATAAGAGTTGGGAATGCATTGAGTCAACTCAAGGAGGACTCTCAAAATTTTAAAGAAGTAATTAGATTATCTATGGTGAGAAAGAAAGTATGGGTTCATCTGTTCATATTAGGGAGGAACCAAAAATAGGGGAATCACTGATGTTAAAGAGGGTATTATCTAATCCTAAAAAAGAAAGCCAAGAACTAGTCCAAAGAAGAGCTCTGTTAAAAAACAACTGTAAGTCCAAAGGTAAAGGTTGTAAACTTATCATAGATAGTGGTGGTAAAAAATAATTGTCACAACCAAATTGGTAGATAAGTTAAGCCTTACAAGAACCAAGCATCCATCTCTAGATAAAGTTTCATGGTTGCAGAAAGGTCATCAATTGTTCATAAGTGAATTGGATCATGTTGATTTTTAGATTGGAAGATATAAATATATTGTTTTATCTAATGTAGTGGCCATGGGTGTATGCCATGGTTTTGTTAGAAGACCATGAAAATTTGAGAAGAAAATAGTGTACAAAGATAATACCTATACCATTGAGATGGATGGAGTGAAACATATTTTGGTGCCTACAAATGAGAAAAAAGAGGAAAACAAAAGAGGTATCAGAATAAAAGTGAACAGAAGTAATTTGGAATCACCTCTATATGTGTAAGTGTGTGAGGGAAATATGAGATTCACTCCTAAATCCAAATTTGCAATGGAGAGATCCAATTTGATCAACCAAAAGGTTAATGTACAATTGAATCAATCTATGAAGAATATGAAAGAGAGAGAGAGAAACCCTATACTTCCCTATAGTTGGATTATGCTTGAAATTTGAAATAATTGAAATGCAAATACTAACCTTAAATTAGGGCAGATTTGGAAAATGTCATTTTCTAATGTCTATGTGTACTTTTGGGCAATTTTGCAACCTGTTCCAGACCAGAAATGCCGAGACAAAGAAAACCCAGAAATATTTCTCCAAGATGAGCTCAGGTCGACTTTGACCGTCATAAAAGGTCAAAGGCTAGATTCTTTATTTGAAGGTTGATTCTGTCTCTGTTCACAGACCTCAGAAGTTCACCGAAAAGTGTATGGGTAAAAGCACAAAGTCATGTCACGTTTCAGGACAACTTATCAGCACAGCTAAATTTGAGTATTTATAACTAAAATTATTTTTTATCAAACATATGGTCTAGCTAGATTCATTCTAGCTAAGTTAGATAAGTTCTTCACCTTTTCCAATTGGAAATATCTATTAAATGCATGTTTTATAACAATTACTAAAGAAATAAAATTATTTTAGAAAAATGATGTTTCAATAACTCTTCCTATTTTTAATGATATTTTTTTACAAATATAAAAATACCTTTTTATAGAGCACAGATTCAAGATTATCATTATATAATTTTTATAGTATTTTAAGTAGATCTAATATATTATAATTTCAAAATACTGCAAGTAGGTATTTTAACATTCGAGAACAAGATGCTTCAAAAATAGAAAAAAATAGTAAAGCTTATCAAAAAAACTAAAAATTTGTATTTAACACTAGAGGAGAGAGTTATCTTTAAGAGTGTGTAATTTATTTTCTGAATGGTGTAGATTTGATAGGGGAAATTTGACACAAGATGAAAACTGTCGATTTCAGGTATGTTCGACTTTGAGTAGTTATAACAGAGAAAATATAAATTGAAAACTAATTTTTCTTCTTTTCTGCACTAGTTGTATATTTTATCTATGACATATTTTGAAATCAAAGGAAAAAAAGATTATTTGCATATACTTTTTTGGTGCGGACAAGACCCTCATTTTTCAGCAAGTAAAAAATGGACTTAAAAAATTTAAAAACTATGTGAATTCTTGTTCAAATTTTTTTTTAAAAATTATAGGCATAAACTTCATCCACTTTTACACATTTCATTAGTTTACATCATCTCCAAATTTTAAACATAAATGTCATTTTTATGGCGTTAAAGTTAAAAATTTTGTGTGTTGTTGACCTTTTCCTTTATAAAAGTGTGACACAGCTTTGTACTTTTACCCGTATCCAAATTTTCTCTCAGATCTAAAATCCTGCACTTGTACCTACAAGAAAATGGGTGTTTTTGTTGTTTATTTGGGGGGTTTTCCTAGGTCAAACCCTGATTTGGAATCAACCTTAATATTGAAATTGAAATAGGAATGCTAGCAAGTAGTAAAAATGGATCTAACAATGAAGCTGTGCAATTTGATAGATATGATTGTATTTTGAATGTAAACAAGTATACTGATATGAGAGCTTGCACATAACATCAATAAATGTAAATCAAACCTCCATGATTATATTCTTGGAATCCACCTTGAGAGAAGAATGAATGGATCTTGAAGATTAACCAAAGGATCTTGAAGGAAGATCACACCATCATGATGGCTAGATCTAGGGTTAAAATGATGAATCTTGAATGCTTGAACCAAATCCCTTCAATAGCTTGATTGCTTGAATCCTTGATCTTCAATGGAGAACTTGGATGGAGAAGAAGACTTGAATGTTTGAATAGATGCTTGCTTGAACTTGAGAAAATCTTGAGAGCTTGGCGTCTTGATCATGAAAGTGGATGGTGAAAATGAGAGAGGAAGGCCTCCTTTTATAGTGAACTATGACACAATCATCTAGAGGGGCCATCTTGGAGAATTAAATCCCAATTAGGTCCTCACCTTTAGAAAATATATCTAGATTAAATACAATTGAGGGATTTACCATTTCGAAACCTGAAATGGCCAACCCGGAAGCGGGAAAATAAATATCTTGAAAGCCTGATACCCAAAAATCAAGGATTTTGAAGATTTGAAGGAAGGGGGAAAAATCAAGGTTGGGACTGACTTAGTCAGGTCAGTCCTGACCTAGTCAAGTTTGACCTCGAATTTGACCCTAGTCCTAGATGTAGTTAGAATCAGGATAGAAGGTCCCGGGGATGCTTGGAGACCTAGAAATGATACCAGAACAAGACAAAATGCCAGGGATAAGTATAAAATCCTATGATGACTATGATGAAGGCTAGGAGGACCTATTTATAATTCCTAACTAGAAAATAGAGCCATTTAAGAGGGAAATTTAGGAGAATCCTTAAGATGCTAACCCTAATTTCACCTAGAATGAAGCAGAAAAGAAGTGGAAACCAGGGAGAAAGCCTGATCAAAGAAAACATCAATTCAAGGCATCTGATATGAGCCCAAACCACTTACTCAGAGGGATAAATTCTCTTAACATGGAAGTGCTTCCATTTTAAGATGATACATTAAGCCCCCACTTTAGCAAGAGTATGGACTTAATGCAAACTCTTGGTAAAGGAGAAGGAAGAAGAGATCCCAGTGGATTCAAAATGAGATAGAATAACACTTAGTCAGGAACACTAGTGTTGGAATTAGGAGGGATAGGTATTGAGAGAGGAGGAGTGAATCAGTGCCTTCAAAAACTTGTAAACCTTTCAGATCTATAACTATAAACAGTGATAACCGATCAAAATAACTTGAATCTAATTGCATGAATTTGATGCAAGATGCTAGTGGCTACTTCATTTTGTGAATCCATATCAAAAAAATGTTTCCTACCTTGGGTGTTTGATGTAGAAGCATCTTGCATCACAAAATAAAAATGGGCATGATAAAAAAAGAAAAAAAAAAAAGAAAAAAAAAAAGAAAAAAAAGAGAAGAAAAAAAAAAGAAAAAAAGAGAAGAGAAAAAAAAAGGGAAAAAAAAGGAAAAGAAAAAAAGTTATTTCATTTACCAAGGTGCATAGGTGGAAAGTAAAATAAAATAAAATAAATATTTCATTTATCAAGTTGTGTAGGTGGCATTTTAACAATTTGTAGAAAGTTCTTGCATTTAATATTTGTAACTAGGTAGTTACACCTTTTTATTTTCTTATTAGCCCACAAAGGCAATGTAATTTTGTAATTGGCCCACATGGTGGTGCTAAATATTAATTGGGTGGGTATTTAATATTTGTATCAAGGTAGTTGCATCTATCTTTTATCCCACATTGGTTGTGTTGTAATATCTTGGGTGGTAAATGCTTATATAAAGAAGGCATAGGAGCATTCATAAGAAAGCTCTCAAGTTGTAGGATCTTGTATTGGGGAAGAAGCACTCTCATTGCAAGCTCTTGGATTGTAAACTCTTGGGTTGTAAGCTTGGAGGATGTAAGATCTTTCAAGTTGTAATTATTTTCAAGTATTAATGTATGCTTTGTAAAGCATTTTGTCTTCTCTTTGTCTCCATGTTGTTATGTTTTTGGTTATGAGTTGGTAAGGGTGGTGTGGCCCTTCATCATAATGAATCATCCACTTAACTTAAGTAAGTAAACAACATGAAACCAATATCACAATCACATGACACAAATATTTTGGTAACACAGAAACCCTTGTAAGAAGGGAAAAACTGCGGTGGGGATGACACCCACAAATTCTTCACTACTGCAGATTGAAAAGGTTTGCCTATTAGGGCTACAAGTTTTGATCACTTCTGGTGATCTCACCTTGTTAGGAGTGACATATTAGATCGGCTAGATCTACCTAGTTATAGGATTTTAACAACACTAATGAAGTGTGCACTCAGTTAAGAGATTTACATAAGACTGTTAAGTCTACTTTGTTAAGAGATTTTATCCTAAAACTCTATTACAATTGTCAGAAAGCAATAGGTAATTATCTGTTGTTTGACACTCAATTGTCTAATACAGATCTATAAGCTCTGATAAAATATCTCCTTACTTGTGATGAATCTCTACTCTGAACTGCTCGGTAGCCTCTACTGATTCTGCTCAATCTAAATTTTTTTGTACTCAGTTCTACTCTGTTAACTGATAGACTTAAAGATAGGCAAATGCTTCAAGTGCTTCATGATTTATATATCAGCTTTTCTTTACAAATGATGTGAACACAAATATATAGTGTTCTCTTTTTTCTGCTTTAACAAAATTAGGTTACACAATATAGTCATAACCCTAAGATCTACGGTGTACAATAATAACCTAGATCATCTATTACAAAAGATATAAATTGTATTTAATGAATATCATTACATTAAATGTTCCTCAATCTTGGTAAAACATTTTACAAACTATTGTAACCATTTGCATAGAAGAATGTGCCATTCTTGATTACTATGTCATTTCTTGTGATCCTTGGTAAACACTGTGTAAATTGATCGGTGTATACTGTGATGCTTGATGTTTACTGTCTATTGGTGTCAGTGTCTACTAGTGCTCGATAAACTATCTACTACTCAGTATACAGGCTTTATCAACTAGTCTATTCTTCTTTATGTTACCGGTTAGCTCAATGTAAGTAACTAACTGATATCTTTACACACCTTAGATACTAATGAAATCCTTAAAGGCTCAATAGGATAACAATCTCCCCCTTTGACATTAGTATCAAAACTCTGAATGTATAAAGAAAAAATTTTCTATGTAACTTATATTTCCTTATATCTCCACCATATACATATACACATCAAAAAAATTTCTAAGTATTAAGTACTCCCCCTCAGTGCATGCTCCCGATAATATATGGTATACATAGCATCCATGTACATACTATTTGGCATAATAGACAATACATTATTTTTCCCCCTTTTTGATAGTAATGCCAAATACAAAAAATTAAGTAGTATACTCACAACTTGTCAAAAATTGGCTGATGGGTTTTCTTCATTGAATCCAAGAGGTTTTCCCATTCCTCTTTCAAGTTGGTGAGAGTGATGTGCTCAAGACCGACTTGGGCATGCATGTCAAAGATGTTATCTAACACAAAATTTTTTGGTGTTGCAACTAGTAGCTCGACTTTGACAATATGTGCTTCAAAAATTTTCAAGTATGGAATGAGTTCGGTTTGCAACTCAGTAACCTGATCTATGGGGTGTGCTTCTTGTTTCTTCAAATCTACTATCAACTGCCAGAGTTCCTGAACTCGGTGAATATGCTTTAGGAAAGTATGTGGCTCGGTGATAGCAGCATTGGTACTCAACTATATTTTTGCTTCCAATCCTTTGATCTTTTTACTAACTTCAACAGTGAAGGTGTCTATAGTACAAAGCTTCAATAAATATTGACAAATTGTCTGGGTGATGGATTTTATTTTAGTAATTACCTCAGATAATTTGATCTTATGTAATGCCACTTCTAGGCTGATTTTCTCTGCTAATATGTGTTGTATTATGGATTTTTCCATTTCTTCAATTTGTTTATCTACATCAGTGTCTAGGGTGTTGATCTTCTCATTAAGTGTAGAAAGTTGATCTATGATAGGCGTATCCTCATCAATATTTATCTCAGGTACTACCTGTTGGTGGATATCCCACACCGGTTAATACTTCTTTTCATTTATGCTCTTGCTTCAGCTTCTCTTGCACTTCCTTCCTTGAACATAACTCCCCATATTTACTTAAGTCCTCAGGGCTTAGGGTCCTCGGGTCACACTCAGGGATAATGATCACTTGATCTATGGTAACTGGCCCTTTTCCTTTCTTCTTCTTCTTCTGTGCTAGAGGTGATTTCTTCTCAATAATAGCAATAGATCTATCTCCAGTCTTCAGAGTATCCTTCCTTGTTAACACTTGTTCTTCCTTCTTCTACTCCTTGGTAGTTGTAGTCTTAGTTGATATAGTAGGAGCCTCAGTTGTAGTGTTCAGTGGGATCACCTCTATTTCCTTTGTTTCTTTTGTTGCCTTTCCTTTAGTGGAAGGTGCCTCTGTATGTGTAGGCTCATCTATCTCTACAAGTTTCTCTATGTTTTGATCCCCTATGATATCTTTGTTTTGCTTGGGATTTGAGCCATTGGGTTGTACTTGGGAAAGAATTTTAGTTGCTTTGGCAAGTACAAGAAGTTCACCCAGTAGTGATGTAAATAGACATTCAGTGTCTTGTGCTTCATCTTTATTTGGTGCAATATTTACATCTTCATCATCTTGGTCATCAAGATCGCCATTTGTGATGTCTTCAACGAGTACATTGTCATCAGTTTTCTTCTCCAGTTGAATTTCAACTTTATCTGGTGCATCCTGTGAAACATTTATTTTTTCCTTGTCCTCGGTTATATCAATTGCCTCGGTAATTGATATACTAGTATTCTTTGATTTCTTTGTTGTTCCCTCATCAATACAAATACCTTTACCTTTAGAATTTTGTCTCTTCTTAGAAAGGTTGAAGAATGCTTTTTGCTCAGATTTTTCTTTAGCTTTCAAAATTGATGTCCATATAGAATCAGTTGTGATATCCATATCTACTACATTGTCATCCATGATCATTAATGCTCTATTCTTGATCATAAATTTTGCTTGGTATTTGGTCAAGTATTCACTAACTTCTCCAAAGCTTAAATGTGTGGCTACCTAAACTAGAGAGCGATCTCTCTTTCTCTTCTCAATGTCTAGTGCAATAGCCCATTTTTCAGTAATTGTATCATCCAATTTTTTTGGTAATGCACAGGAAAACTCCATTGGAACTTTCTTGAATTTTATCATCATTTGGATGACAACCTCTTCAATTTTGGTTTGATCTTCTTTTGACATTTTGTCAAATCTATCTAGTGAGGGATCAGTGATGTCTCCATGTTCAATTATGTCCTCAATGATTTCATGTATTGTTTTAGCCTTGTTACTTACCACTTTGAATTGATTAACATCATCCTCTATCTCTGTATCCTCTAGATTTTCCTTATTTCTTATAAATTTTTTCCTTTTCTTTGGTGCTTCAGCTACAACCTTGTTCTTTCTCTTAATGTATTTTCTTTTCAGTGCGGCTGCTCTTCTTTTTATTACTTTCTCTGCTTCTTTCTTATCAGTAAGTGGTGCTGCAGTTGACGATCATGTCTTCATACCTTCATTTACAAGTGACCGCTTCTTTTTAGGAATTTTAGGTGGAGGAATCAGTGTATGATCTACTTCTTTGTCAGACTCAGTTTCCTCACTATCATATGGTTTGTCAGCTAACTGTAGCTGACCTTTGGTTGCCTGCTCAACCGGTGACCCTTCAGATGTGTCAGACCCATCTCCATATTTAGCAATGATATTTTTCTTCATCTTCTTTACTTTTCTAGTTATTTTATCAATCTTAATATTGGTTGAGATTCTAGATTTGGCTTCTTCATATACTCTGAACCTAGTGGCAATGGGATCCTTCGGTAATGCAAGTAGTGCATTAATAGATTTCAGTGTGAAATCATGGTTTATTTCATATCCCATTGATGCCAACCATTTTATCCTAGGCTCAACTACTTTTATCAAGGTATAATCGGTGTTGACTACAAAACATATGTCATTCTCAAATTTTTGAACTAATTCCCTCAGAATTCTGCTTCTTTTATGCATTTTAGATTGAAATTCTATGAAATATGCATTAAGCTCTATATTCAACTTGTCTCCTAACTTATTCATCATTTCACCTATCTATTTTGTTATTGGTACATCTAGTATCCAATTTACTTTACCAATGCCAGGCACATACTTTTGTAAATAGAGGAATATGCATGCAAGTAGAGATCTAAACTTACATGTGTTAGACTTCTTTTTCCTTATGGCCTTCATATTCCTCCTGAAGTTGATGAAATAGTACCTCAGCAAGATCAACCTAGTGACCTTTTACTACAATTTTGTGCACCATGTCTACTATGTTGCAGGGCACGCTGTAGAGTCTGGTCGATTGAAATAACTTGTACTCGATCACATGTGCTGGAAATTTGACTGCTAGGTCCTTGATTATCAAGATCTTCAATGCCTGACCATCCCATTATGCTCTAGTATATTTCTCAACATCTGGTCATGAAGAACTATGGAAATCCTTAGCTTTGTCAGTTATAGGGAGCCTAGTAACCCTACCGATTATTTTCTTGTTGACCTCAATCGGTTTATCCAGCCAGAATTTGTCATCGTGATACCTGCTCAAAATGATTCTAATCCAATCTAATTTAAATGATTGTAGAAAGTGTATAAAACATGTTAACCCTGATTCCTCAATCTTCTTGTAGTCTGATTTCATTTTTCCATCAAGGCCACAGAGTAGTTGATATGCTGCAACAGTTTCAAAGTCTAAAACTTCTCTGATTTTGCAATGAATATAAGACCTTACATCTTCTATCAATAAAACCCTTTTTGGTATGCTCAAAAATGTGCCCATTGTATCTATTTGTGCTACAACCTTAGGATGTGGCTTAAACTTAGATTCATCAAAATTTTCCCTAATGATTATATTAACTTCCTCTTCAACACTTTGAGTTTTGCTTGCAGATGATGTAGATGCCATAAATTAATTCTGGGGTTTCGGCAAGTAGCAGGATAAGAAGTGTTTGATCATAAATGAATGTACTCAGTATCATGAAGAGTGATGTTGGTTCGATCTAGCGTAGCCTTGAATCCTTCTGAAAATCTTTTAGCTTGAACTCTGCTCTTTGAATTCTCCACTCTTCGAAATCGCATTGTAAAACTGAAATCTGTTCCCATGTATTTATAGACTTTCGATGTTCCCACTCAAACTTTTATGCAATAAATGCTCCATCTAACTTTTGGTATGAAACAACTGTCAGCTCGATGACAACTAAAATTTTCATCCGCTCGGTTAACATAGAATTTCTTCATCCGTTGATACATGTGCTCGGTTAACCTTACATAGTGATTACCGATGGGTAACCAACTCTTGGTCTCTCTTTTTCCGACTGTGTAACATTGTTAACTAATGACAACTAAGCCATAGTGCATCTTTTATTCATGCTGATTTAGTATAAGAACATTATGCATAAGGAACTATATGTAAAATGTGATCTTTTGAAATATTAGTCCTATACATACCTATTTCACCTTAAGTGGAGGTACCGATATCACCCAATCTAGTGGACGAGGTTTCAGCGATAAAATTACTTGACTCAGCATTCTCATTAGATGCCTTCCTCCACATAGTGTTCCTTAACTTCATGATATCTGCAATAGTATATCTATTTTCAAATATATGGTTCTCATTTGGTGCTCAGTCTCTGTAGTTCTTGCTTAAATGACCGATCTTATGGCAGTGCATACAAGCCATCCCAGTGTTTGTCCATCTTCTTAATTGTCCAATCTGACTCTTTCTATAATAGTTTGTTGCAATGTGTCCATATTTACCACATACAACACAGTTAGTCCATGTATTATAATCCCAAAAATAAGAGTTACCTTGTCTCTTTGGTTGATATGGCTTGTGTTGCGGTTTCTCCTTAGGTGTCCAGACTTGCTTCATTTTTTCCTTACATTCTCGTGTAGTGTGTCCATGCTTGTTACAAGTATAGCATATTTTCTCCATAGTGGTATTATTAGCAAGATCATTTTGCTTAGCTCTACACTCATAAGTAGGATGTCCAAACTTACCACAGTAATAACAATATCCATTAAACTTAGGAGTGACAGGAGGTTTACCTTGTGCTTTGCTTCTACACACATTAGATGTATATCCCAGTTTGCCACAATGATAACATGCCAACACTTTAGGTTTTTGATTTTGACTGATGTTGATTTGTTCATCTTGTTGTGATGATTCTCTTTCACCGGTGTAACCTATACCAGCTTTGCTTCCAAATCTTCTCTGATAAGTCAAAAAGTCATCAATCTTCTTAGAGTTGTCCTCATCAAGTTTCTTCATTTCATTTTGCTACTGTTGATTTTTCACTTCATTTATCAACTTCTCATTCTCTTCTCTGAGTCTTGCAACATCTTCTAGTTTTCTTGACAATTCTGCATTTACTCAGTTTACCTCTTGATTCACAGTCATCACTTGATTAGTTACTTGGAAATGTCAGTTAGCGAGTCTTTGTATCTCACTCTCTTTAGTTTGAATTTGTTCATTCATCTATCTTCAGTCATCAATTGCCAAGTTTCTTTCTTGCTCAGCTTGTTTTTATTTGTTCATTGTTTCTACCATTCTCACCATCTGAGATTCTTGACTAATTTGTAGTGCTTTCACTTGATCAGTTAAATATTGATTCTTTTTAGATAGATCAGTGATTATACTTTCAGATCCATCAAAGATGCTTCCAAAACTAGATCCAATATGCTCGAATATGTCATCAATAGGTTCTTCATGGTAAACGATCTCATTTTGTAGTATAGCTAGGTTCTTCCTATCATCTAAAAATTTCTTCAGTCCTTCGTTGGCTTGCTTATACTATTCCACAAACATTTGCATTTGTATCTTCTGATTCTCAATAGTCTTGTCAAGCTTGTATCTCTCCATGACTTAAATCTTTACCCTTTAGTGGTTAAACTATTCAATAAGAGAACTGCGCTCTGATACCAATTGTTGGAATTAGGAGGGATAGGTACTAAGAGGGGAGGGGTGAATCAATTCCTTCAAAAAATTTACTTGTAAACCTTTCAGATCTATAACTATAAATAGTGATAACCGATCAAAATAACTTGAATCTAATTACATGAATAAATCATCCACTTAACTTAAGTAAGTAAACAACATGAAACCAATATCACAATCACATGACACAAGTATTTTGGTAACAGAGAAACCCTTGCAAGAAGGTAAAAACTACGGTGGGGATGACAACCATAAATTCTTCACTACTATAGATAGAAAAGGTTTGCTTGTTAGGGCTATAAGTTTTGATTACTTCTGGTGATCTCACCCTATTAGGAGTGACGTATTAGATTGGCTAGATCTACCTAGTTATAGGATTTTAACAACACTAATGAAGTGTACACTTGGTTAAGAGATTTACATAAGACTGTTAAGTCTACTCTGTTAAGAGATTTTATCCTAAAAATCTATTACAATTGTCAGAAAGCAATAGGTAATTATCTACTGTTTGACACTCAATTGTCTGATACAGATCTATAAGCTCTGATAAAATATCACCTTACTTGTGATGAATCTCTGTTCTAAACTGCTCGGTAGCCTCTGCTGATTTTTCTCAATCTAAATTCCTCTGTACTCGGTTCTGCTCTATTAACTGATAGACTTGAAGATAGGCAAATGCTTTAAGTGCTTCATGATTCATATATCAGCTCTGCTTTACAAATGATGTGAACACACAAATATATAGTGTTCTATTTTTTTCACTTTAACAAAATTAGGTTACACAATATAGTCATAACCCTAAGATCTATGGTGTACAATAATAACCTAGATCATCTATTACAAAAGATATACATTGTATTTAATGAATATCATTACATTTAATGTTCCTTGATCTTGGTAAAACATTTTACAAACTATTGTAACCATTTTCATAGAAGAATGTGCCATTCCTGATTACTATGTCATTTCCTATGATCCTCGGTAAACATTGTGTAAATTGATCGGTGTATACTATGATGCTCAGTGTTTACTGTCTGTCGGTGTTAGTGTCTGCTGGTGCTCGATAAACTATTTGCTACTTGGTATACAAGCTTTACCGACTAGTCTGTTCTACTTTATGTTACCGATTAGCTCAATGTAAGTAACTGACCGATATCTTTACACACCTTAGATACTAATGACAACCTTAAAGGCTCAATAGAGATAACAACTAGCCCCCAGATCAAGGATTCTGACTCAAAATACATGCATGAGGGTGCGACAAACAAAAGGACACAAAAAAGGGGATAGTACTAAAACAAACCTAAATCAACTAGCATAAGAAACCTTGCTAAGAAATATTTCTTATACTAATATCATATTTGGAAAACTATTGGATGAGAGCAACACTATAAATAACATAGCTTCATGATCCCATCCTACTAGCATGAAAGCAAAAAGAGAGAAAAGAGAAAGTGATTACCTCGCCCAGTAAGATGCCCACCTTATCGTGAATCACCCTGGAGGGAGAGCCCAATAGGTTCACCCATAAGTTGTGCTTGCAATTGTAATGCATCTTCTAATAGCTTCTAGAATACTCATAGATCCACCTTCTTGTATCACTATGAATATAAAATGCGTGTCTCCTTAGGATTTAGCAACTGATGTACATTACCTTTGGAAGATTTAGCATATTAATGTGTGTCTTTTCAAGATTTAGCAACTTATGTGCATTACCTTCCAAGATTTAGCATTTTGAAACTGGAAATGCATGTCCCTTCAGGATTTAGCAACTTATGTGTGTTACCTTTAGAGGATTTAGCATATTGAAAAACTTGAAAAATGCGTGTCTCCTCAAGATTTAGCAACTTATGTGTGTTACCTTCGAAAGATTTAGCATATTTGGAAAAATTTGAAAAATGTGTGTCTCCTCAAAATTTAGCAACTTATGTGCATTACCTTCGGAAGATTTAGCATAAAAATAAAAAACTATAGTACAAGGGAGACCCTATATATGCCCCCCACCTTAATATGGAAAAAAAATACTATTTTGACATGTTAAGGAAAGAAAAGAACAAGGATAAAGCCTTCTTCAGCATCAAGACAATATCCTCAATGAACACCCAGTCCAAGCCAAGAAGGTCACAGCTCCTATGAGGCCATGGAAGGGACGAATGTAAAGAGATATCATGCAAGAAGTGAAAAGAAAGTAACCCTTATGAGGGATAGCACACTATTCAGTTTCCAAGGTGAGAGATATATCAACCATGGAAACCCAATGTCAAACAACAAAAGAGGTTGTTATCAAGGACATAGGTCCTCAATGCAAACCAAAATTTTCATGTATGATTGGATGTCACATAATAGATAAATAATTCTTAACCAAGGAAAGAGGTGAATCCTGGAAAGATAGAAAAGAAGGAGATGACATCCTTGCCCCCCAAGTGTAGGAACAAAGATGGAAGAGGATACCTACTTCATAAAGCAAGGAGATATCCTATTTACAACAATGTATACTATATCCTTAGTGAGGGATATTGACCCCTACATCCAAGAGTATAGATAATCATGAAAAGGATATGTCACTCATGGAAAAGGATCCTCAAAGAAAGAGATCTTATCAACAAGACTGCCACCAAAGAGGAGTGCTTTTAGATAAAATATCAACTTTTAAAAATGAGGGAACAAAGATTCAATCATCAAGCCCCCTGCAATCAAGAGGAAGAGGAATCTTTGTAATGAGGGAAAGAACTCTAACATCAAAGCTAGGATGAGAGTTTATAAAGAACATAATTTTCAAAATAGAGAAGAAGTGATGACCTAGGATAACAACTTCGCATATAAGAAGGTTATCCATAGTTAAAACATCTATCAATATGTTTGAAGTAAAATTGTAATGTAAACAAATACCACTAGGCTAAGGAAAGCAGTTCCCTAGACAAAGAGAAAGAAAGAGGTACCTTGGCCCCCAGGGATAGAAACAAGGGATACCTTCGCAAAACACATGTCCTAGGAAAGATATCTTGAAAAGAAAATAGAATGCAAAGCCATAGAAAAATAGGAGAGAAATAATACCAATTAAGCCCCAATAAAAGACCTAATGGATCCTAGGAGACTGGACGAAAATACACCTCTTGCCCCCTAGTCATGAGACAAGAGGGGAAGAACATTTACATTATATCTAATGGAGGGGAATCCCCTATATAAAAATTATGAAGGAATTGTAAAAATGCACAAGAATGAGATATAATTCCTAAAGCAGCCCTTTCTCTAACATATAACTTGAAATGTTTACAATTGGCAAGTAAATGTTTGTTACTATAATGAAAAGGACATTTGTATTTGTATAAAGAATCTATTGTCATAGGTCTAAAGATTTCTTTCTTGGAATTCATTAGCTCAACATATACCTTCTTAGCAACTTCTTGATGAGTATTAGGGCTATTTAATATAGGTTTAGGGAGAAGAATGTGAAGAGGAGGATGATGATCAACACCACTTATCTTGACTTGAGATTTTGAACATCCAACACCACACATATCTAGTTTAGGGGGTATCTGAACTGGAAACCTAATACCATGCTCATCAACTCCTAGCCCTAAACCTTTATAACCTTGTTTTAGTCACCATATTATATCCGATAGTATACATATGATGTAAAGTTTCTATAGGAGGTGATTGATTATCATGTTCATGAGTAAAGGTTGTATAAGGTGGGATAGTAGGCTTTGAAGAAGTTTCTTTACCCTTTCCTTTAATATAATCTTGAATCAGAGGAGAAGGTAAATCAAAGAAATCTTGCACATCTACATCCTGAGCAATAGCTTGAATTCCATCATAGGTATGGGAAGAGAGAGGATGAACAGATGGAGAATTAGGTATCAAATTAGGATTGATAGGAATAGGATTGAGATTGATAGGATTAGGATTAGGATTAATAGGATTAGGAAGATTAGGAGATGGTGTATGATCTACCAAATTCTTCACATAATCCAAAAGATGAATAAGACTACCACATAAATCTTTAATGAAGGTTTTAAATGTAGGCAGACTAGTGTCGGTCAACTTCACAAAAGCATAAGCAAGAGCAAAGTTAAGGGTCATCAACATAATGAAGTGAATGATACTCTCATAAACATCATAGGTATTATAAAGAGATGCTAAAAGAAGAGTAATGAAGAACATAACTACCCACCAAAGCATCTTAATAATTTCCATAGAAAATGAAATGCAAGAAATATTTTTAGATTTTATTGAATATATAGATTTTTTTATATTTTTAAACTTTAGAATGCAAGAAAGGATCTAAAATCTAACACAATAGGGCATCTAATTCCACAAAATAAAAGGAGAGTAAGTATGTTGGGCTCACCAAAATGAATAGAAGTAATTTGGAATCACCTCTATATGTGTAAGTGTGCGAGGGAAATATGAGATTCACTCCTAAATCCAAATTCCCAAAGGAGAGATCCAATTTGATCAACCAAAAGGTTAATGCACAATCCAATCAATCTATGAAGAATATGAAAGAGAGAGAGAAACCCTATACTTCCCTATAGTTGGATTATGCTTGAAATCTGAAATAATTGAAATGCAAATACTAACCTTAAATTAGGGCAGATCTGGAAAATATCATTTTTTGATGTCTGTGTGTACTTTCAAGTAATTCTGCAACCTATTTCAGATTGGAAATGTCGAGATAGAAAACCAAAAAATATTTCTCCAAGATGAGCTCAGGTCGACTTTGACCCTCATAAAAGGTCAAAGGCTAGATTGTTTATTTGAAGGTCAATTCTGTCTCTATTCACAGACCTTGAAAGTTCACCGAAAAGGGTATCCAAATTCTCTCTTAGATTTGAAATCCCGCACTTGTACTTGGAAGAAAATGGGGGTTTTTGTTGTTTTTTTGGGGGGTTTGCCTAGGTCAAACCCCGGTTTGGAATCAACCTTAATATTGAAATTGAAATAGGAATGCTAGCAAGTAGTAGAAATGGATCTAACAATGAAGCTATGCAATTTGATAGATATGTAATTGTATTTTGAATGTAAACAAGTATATTGATATGAAAGCTTGCACATAACATCAATAAATGTAAATCAAACCTCCATGATTGTATGCTTGGAATCCACCTTGAGAGAAGAATGAATGGATCTTGAAGATTAACCAAAGGATCTTGAAGGAAGATCACACCATCATGATGGCTAGATCTAGGGTTAAAATGATGAATCTTGAATGCTTGAACCAAATCCCTTCAATAGATTGAATGCTTGAATCCTTGATCTTCAATGGAGAACTTGGATGGAGAAGAGGACTTGAATTTTTGAATGGATGCTTTCTTGAACTTGAGAAAATCTTGAGAGCTTGGTGTCTTGATCATGAAAGTGGATGGTGAAAATGAGAGAGGAAGGCCTCCTTTTATAGTGAACTAGGGCACAATCCTCTAGAGGGGCCACCTTGGAGAATTAAATCCCAATTAGGTCCTAACCTTTAGAAAATATACCTAGATTAAATTCAATTGAAGGAATTACCATTTTGAAACCCGAAATGGCCAACCCAAAGGTGGGAAAATAAATATCCCGAAAGCTTGATACCCGAAAATCAAGGATTTTTAAGATTTGAAGGAAGGGGGAAAAATCAAGGTTGGGACTGACCTGGTCAAGTTCGAGCTTGATCTTGACCTAGTTAGGTTCGACCTTGAATCTGACCCTGGTCCCAAATCTAGTCAGAATCAGGACAGAAGGTCTTGGGGATGCCCAGAGACCTAGAAATGATACCAGAATAGGACAGAATGCCAGGGATAAGCATAAAATCCTATGATGACTATGATGAAGGCTAGGAGGACCTATTTCTAAGTCCTACCTAGAAAATAGAGCAACAAAAGTGGGAAATTCAGGAGAATCCTTAATATCCTAACCCTAATTTCACCTAGAATGAAGCATAAAAGAAGTGGAAAGCGGGAAGAAAGCCAGATCAAAGAAAAGATCAATTCAAGGCATCCAATATGACCCCAAACCACTTAATTGGAGTGCTAAATGCTCTTAACATGGAAGTTCTTCCATTTTAAGATGATACAAAAAGTAATATTGGTAAGTGGTAAGAAATTCATTCATGACATGAAGAATGAGGAGTTAGGATTTTCATTGGTTCCTAAACCTAGTTGTATATTTACTTCTTCAAAACTTGTTGATTTTTCTCTTCAAGTTAATGATGGTTTGAATGAATATATGGACATAATTGTATCCAATTTACCTAGTGAGCTACTTCCCATGAGGAGTATCAACTACCATATGGACTTGATTCTAGGAGCTAGCCTTCCAAATAGGGCTGCCTATAGGTTGACACCCATGGAAAATGAAGAGATAAGTAAGCAAGTGGAGGAGCTTTACAAAAAGGGAATGATGAAGGAAAGCCTAAGTCCTTGCACTATTCCTACAATAATTAATCCAAAGAAAGGAGGGAAATGGCATATGTGTATTGAATTGAGGGCTATTAATGAGATTACTATAAGATATAGGTTTTCCATTCCTAGAATAGAAGACCTTCCAAATTTTTTAAGTGGGTCTATGTATTTCTCTAGAATATAAACTTGAGGAGTGGCTACCACCAAATTAGAATTATATTGAGAGATGAAAGGAAAACAACCATCAAGACTAGTGATAGTTGATATAAATGTTTGGTTATTCCTTTTCATTTTTCTAACACACCCAACACTTTAATGAGGCTTATATGATAGAGGTATTAAAATCATTTCTTAAAAAAATGTGATTATGTATTTGGATGACATTTTTATGTTTAGAAAGACTAAGGAGGAGCATCTGAAACATTTGAGATAGGTATTGTTGAGGATGTGTGAACATAAGTTGCAAATAAATCTTAGGAAGTGTATATTTTTGTAGATAAAACTTCTCTACTTGGGTTTTTTGGTGTCCAAGGATGGCCTAAAGATGGAAAAAGAAAAATTTCAAGCCATACTTGAATGGCCTATACCCAAAAGTGTAATGGAGGTAAGGAGTTTTCATAGTTTCGCAAGTATTTATATAAAATTTATTAGAATTTTCAGTCACATTCTAGAACCCATTCTTGAGAAAATTAAAGGGAATAAGAAACCGTTAGAATGGACTAGGAAGGATAAAGAAAGTTTTACCTTTATCAAACATATAGTAAGTGAGAAGTTCATTCCTTCTTTACCCTATTTTAGTAAAGTGTTTCAGGTGGAGTGTGATGTTAATGGGTTGGCTATTGGGACTCTCTTGAGTCAAGAAGGTAAACTAGTAGCATTCTTTAGTGAACAAATAAACCACTTAGGGTGAACCCACAATACTGGGTTACAATTTTTTGGAGGAAGGAATTCATCCCGAAAAACATTTTCGGAAAAATATTATTTACCAAATTTCGATAGAAACTCACTTGCACTTTCAATCGTAAATACTAAACTTACGATCGAAAGTCCTTAGACATAGGACTTTCAATCATAAGTTACTTTTGATCGAAAGTGCTTAGTAACTTTCGATCAAAAGGAACTTTCGATCGAAAGTCATTAGTTAGGGTTTTTTTTTGGTGGAAATCCCTTAGTAATGACTTGACTTTCGATCGAAACTAGATGAATTTCGATCGAAAGTCCCTTAGTATTGACTAAATTTTGCATTTTTTGCCAAAGTACTTTCAATCGAAAGTGCCTAAAATGGGAGATGGTTTCAAGTTTTCAAGAAATTTTGAGAATTTCATGGCTTCGGGCCTCAAGCGCACTAATCAAATGGATGAATAAAAAGATGTCCTTTTGTATACAACAAGTACTCAGAACTAGCTTTCTAACGATTATATATTTGACTATTTTTAAATTTATTATGTGTATGATTTTTGACGTTAATTGAATGTAGATTTTTTTATCAAATATAAACCTCTGAGTTTGACGTTCAATGAAAAATAGTAAAACAAGGAATTTTTTTTTTGAAAAATAAGAGTGCCCTCCATATTTGAGTCTACTTTCTATTAAAAAAAATAAAATTGAAATTCGATAAATACACAATAAGTTATAAGCTATGTAGTCAAGGTAGGTCAAAATTTTGGTTTAGTCAACTTCAAACGTTAATAAAATATGCAATAATAGTGATAATGTCATCAAACCAATTGCATGCCCTCCAGATGGATCTTGCAAAACTAAATTCAAAATAATTGCATCCATATCTATTTTACAAAAAAAGTTATGCTCTATGAAAATAGTGTTACTATTTGAAAATGACATTTTCAGCACCATACAAGTTTTTGTGGGACAAAGAAAAAAGTATTCAAATAAATTTTAAAAAATAAAAATAAAATATATTTAGAATCTAGACAAAAAATTTTAAAAGACTCTAATTTACTTCATCCTCGGATTTCAAGCGGTTCAATGACAATATGCATTCGAATTTGAAATTTTTTCTCAAAATATAGAGTTCAGTGTCCATTCAGGCTAAAAAGTGTAACCCACTATTGTGGGTTCACCCCGCAAAGACGAAGTATTCTTCTTATGATTTGGAATTTTATGCTTTGGTTCAATCTCAAAAGAAATGGAGACATTTTTTAATTCCAAAAGAATTCATTATATGAACAAATAACCACACTTTATAGTTCATAAACAGTTAGCACATGTTGAATCAATGACATGCCAAATGGGTTGAGTATCTCCAAAGCTTTAAATTTGTTTTGAAACATAAAAGTAGAAAAATAAATACAGTTATTGATTGTTTGAGTAGGAATAATTTGTTGTTATATAAAATACAAGATATTAGTTTGAGTTTTAGAAGTTTGAAAGAATCATATATAGAGGATGCAAATTTAATGGAAGTATTTGAAACTTGAAGTGATCCAATTTGTAGGAATAGAGAGCCATAGATGGACTTTATGGTTCAAGATGGTTTTCTATTCAAGGGGAATAAATTACGTATTCCTAAGGGTTCCATGAGGGATAGGATGCTAAAGAATAAAGACTATGCTAATCATGTTAGTCAGTTTGGATAGGATAAAACCTATTTGTAGTTGATTTCTCATTATTATTGGCCCACGAAGTAGACAGATGTGAGAAGGTAAGTGGAAAGGTTCAACATTTGTCAACACAACAAGGAAAGAAGCTAGAATGTTAGCTTATATCAGTCACTACCAGTTCCAAACTGGTCTTGGAGCTCTATGAGTATGGATTTTGTGTTGGGTTTGCCTAGTACGCAAATGAGCAATGATTTTTTTATTATGGTAGATAGATTTTTTAAAATATAGTGCCTCTTATCCCATGCAAGAAAAATAATGATACCACTAACATTGAAAATTTGTTCTTCAAGCAAGTAGGAAGGTTACATAAAATTCCAAAAGCATAATATATGACAGTGATAGTAAGTTTGTGGGTCATTTTTGGAGGACCCTACGGAAGAATTTTGGCATAAACTTGAATTTTTAGTTCTACTTACCATCCTCAAATAGATGGTAAAATTGAAGTTTCAAATAGGAGCCTTGGTAATATTTTGAGATGTGTTATTGGTAGTTCACCAAGAAATTGGGATCTCATGTTGACATAGGCTGAATTCACATTTAATGATTCTCTGAATAAAAGTACAAGTTTCAATATTTTCTATGTGGTGTATGGTATGTACCCACGAGGTGTGTTTGAACTTGAAGATCTTGTTACAATGGAGAAGAAGAGTGTAGATGGAGAAGATTTTGCTCAAGTGAATCATGATATTCAAGAGAAGGTGGAAAAAAATATAGCAGATAATAATCATCGATAAAAGTGTTGTTACATCAACCACATTAGAATTTATTCCATAGAGATCATTGGAGCTTGAAGCCAAAGCAATCAATGGTCTGTTTCTCACATACTTTGAGGCAAAGCTCTTATCCCTTATGCTAATTGCAAGAATAATAAACAAAATAAAAACTTTCATTGTGGGGGATGTTTTCCTTCTAGGTTTGACACTCTACATTGTGGACAACATAATAATTTATCTAGATGATGAAAAATGGTGGCATGGCTCCCTTGAGAGTGATGCTTCTCACAGGTGAATCATGAGTACTTGATAGTGAAGGATAATGATGCCGATATCATCGCCTCCAGAAAACTATTAGTTCTATTTTAGACTGATTTAAAATAAGGAGTTAATGCTATTTTTACAAGCACTCAATATTGGCAGATTCCACCGTAGACTGTTAACTAGAAGATATGTGTAGTTTATTTTTGTTAAGCTTGAATAAAGCTACTGGCTGAAATGTAATTTATATACAAGAAGCATGCTACAATAAAAATGTTAGTTTTTTGCTGTCATAAAATAGAGTCTCCTTTGTTCTATTCTGTTCTATTCTATTTTGTAATTGTTGCTCTTTAGTCTCTACATTTGGTATTAGAGCTTTAGGATTGTGAAGCTTTCAACATGGTAAATAATTTGAAAATTCTAGAATTTGATGGAGTTGACTATCAATATTGGTCAATCAAGATGAAGACCTTTTTGATAGGAAAATATTTTTGGGAGATCGTTGAATCAGGCTATGAAGAACTTGAGAATTGGGATGATATCACAGCTAATGAGAGGAGATTGAAGAAGGAAGCTGAGAAGAAGAATGCAATGACTCTATTTCACATTCAAATGGCTCTTGAGAAGAGCTTGTTTCCTAGAATTGCTAATGCACAGACAATAAAGGATGCCTGGAAGACTCTAAAAGATGCTTACCATGGCAATGACCGGATCAAGGTTGTGAAACTACAAACCTTGAAGAGAGAATATGAGAATTTGAAGATGAAGGAAAGTAAGAATGTGGGAGATTTTTGTGTAAGAGTCAAGGATATGGTTCATAAAATGGCCACTTTGGGTGAACCTGTTAGCACCTTGAAAAATTTTCATGGCTCTAGCCCTTTCCTTCTAGTCTCTAAAATTGTTTTTAGGTCTCTAGCATAAACCCTAAGCTTAGAAAATTCAAAAATATAACCGTTGGTGTGAAAAAACCCTTAATTTCCCTGGCCTTGTTCTAATTTCATGTTACCTTTTTAAGTCACTTAAAATCCTTTAGCGCATGTGCCAAATTGTTAACCTCTTTATCGCATGATCGCGTGAACCTTTTTCATGCTATGTGATCATGTGACTAGGGCTTTATGTCGGCCCCCCTTGATTTATTTTCCTAAGTCTCAGTGATTAATATTTCCTATGTTTTGACTTCATTCTTTCCTGGGCCTAGCTCTGACACCATCTCAATCTAATGGTGGGCATAAGTTCTCATGAGATGTGTTAGAGCTATGCGATCTTAAGACGACCATTGATTCTCTTTATGACATGATGCTTCAAATAGGTGGGTCCAAAGTGACACATAAGTACAAATGGCAAGCTATGATTAGTCCATGGGTGAATGACTGGGTATGCTGTCAGTGGGACCTGATTTTCCAAAGACTCAGAGGGTTCTGACATCCATAGTTGATCAATGATTGGTGTAAGTTCTCATGAGATGTGTCAAACCTATGAGATCTTACGCTAGCTGTCGATGTTACTTTATTCTCATGTGATAGTATTAAGGTGGGTCCGATTGCCAAATGGTTTTTTATATGCCACAGTGTGCTGAGTTGTCTGCTTTTCATTTGTCCGCATGGTGATGAATTGGATTATGTCAGTGGGGCCAAGTTTTTTGAGGTTCAGTAGTTCTGACACTTGCAGAGCATCGACGGTTGACACAAGATCTGAAAGGTTTTCTTTGACACATGCGAAGATGCGATGACCATCGATCTTCTTGAGGGTGGGCCCAGATTTTGGTCTGATGTTTTAGCAGTCCTGATAAATGTTCAAGGGTTTCACTTATTCACGTGGAAAGGTGGCAGTACTCTAAATGTTTTGGCGATTTTGTGAACAAGCATTCGTGTTGTCGCTAAATGAATTGGCGGAGGTAAAAAGTGTTTTGTGAACTTGCAAAACTCTTTAGTTGCCAGTTCGCTAGATGTAGCTGGGATGAGTTAGGTTTCCTTTATTCTCTAAGTCGCAGAGTTAAAGGTGGGTTAGTGTTTTCACTTTATGAATAAGAAATGCCTTGTCGTATGTTCGATAGGACTTAACCCGAGGATGCCAGTTGAGTTAAGGTCATAAAGCCCATGAAATAAAGGGATTGAATGGTCATGACTTAAAGTTGATCTAAATTCAAATATTGACCGCTGATATGTTGCAGGCGCCATGAATGTGACCGTTGCTGTTTAAATTCAAATTTTTTGAGGATTTTAGCAATAGAAAGGACCAGTTTTAATTGTTTTTGAAGCTAGATTTGATTTGTTTGGTGGCACTTACTATTGCAGTGTGGTCCAGGGTGTCCCATGATCATTTGCAGGGGTCTATATTGTGTTCTTTGTGCTCGAGGCATGTTGCAGGTGGCCGAACAGGTTGATAATTTGGGCATTTTCATGGTTCTCAGTACTTTCTTAGTGGTATTATCATGATTGAGGATCACTCCGGGATCTATTTTCTCCTGGTTTCCTAGGTTTCTTCCCCTGTATTAAATTTTTTATTGTTTTAGTTGGTTTAGTGGGTGAAACCCTAACCCTAGTCATCCGTAGCTTGTTGCAACCTATTTTGGGTTTCCAAGATGACTAGGGAGTATATATTGTAGAATTTTTTATTTTGTAAGGGTTCCAAAACTTTCTTTTTGGTCCCTGGTTGTTGATGGTATTATACTAAACAAGGAGAACTTGGATTTAGGGTTTTGTTTCTCTTTGCATTTTGGTGCCTTGGTAATGTATTGATTCTGAAAGTTAATGAGAATACACTTGAATTCCTGTCTCAAACTTTTGATTGTCTTCTTGTTTTGATTGTGGATTCATATATGTTAAGGTCACAAAGTGGATTAGCATATGGTAAATAAAGAGTATTGTGAGATCAGCTTGGAGTTCCTAACAAAGTTAGGATTAAAGCCTTTAGGGTGATTTCAGTGAGCTCATTGTTGGATTGGAATTTGATGATCATGTTTGGGAGTGAGGGGAGTAATAGGCAAAGCACTTATTCTGAGTTCATGTGTGTTTGAGTTAAGGTTTTAGTTGATATATGTTATCAAGTGACTCTTTTCCTTGGGTTAAGGCACTGATCTATTCTTTTGATGCAGTCCATCATCATCAATCACACACACATTTAAATGATAAAATCTTTAATCAATTAGTAAGAGGTATAGTTGTATATTTTTTTGAGACTCCTTTGGAGAAGTGAGTCAAGAGTACACACACCTGAGCATTAAGGATCAAAGTGTAGGTGGATCTCATTGTTGATCCTTGTTAATTGGCTCTCTTCCTTGTAGACTTTGGAGTAGTGATAGAGTCAAAGTTATCCATCAAAGTATAAATCTACAAGTTGAAGATCAAAGGGAACTCCCAACAGAACCTATGAGCCAAGAGCATGTGATACAAAAGGTATTGAGATCTGTAACCCCAAAATGGAATACTGCAGCAATTATTATGGAAGAAAGTAAAAATTTAGCCACCTTGGAGTATGATGAGCTAGTTGGATCTCTCATATCACATGAGGATAGAATAAGGGACACTTCTACCAGCATTAATGAGAAGGATTTTGCTTCCCAATTGCAAATTTCAAAGAATGATGGTGCTAGCAGCAACAATAACAACCACAGAGGCTCAGGAAGGGGTCAAAATTAGAACTTTTCAAGAGGAACTAGAGGAAGAGGAGGTGCTCAAGGAGGAAGAGGCCAAGGTAGATTTGATAAAAGAAACATTCAATGTTACCATTGCAGTCAGTATGGACACTTTGAGAGAGAGTGTAGATTGAAATCAGGTAACAATAATGCAAATTATGCTCAACAAGATGAGGATCCTTCCTCAGGTAATTTATTCTTGTGTTATGACAAAGAAGAAAAAAATAAGAATGATATTTGGTAGTTAGATTCTAGGTGCTCTAACCATATGTCTGGTAACAAGGATATTTTTTCAAATCTTAATGATGGCTATAAATCCAATATTACTCTTGGAAATAACAATAGAATAGAGGTCACAGCCAAAGGAGCCATGGATGTTCAGACAAAGGAAGGTACAAAAAGTGTTCAGGATATTTCTTATACTCCCAAATTGCAGCATAATATATTGAGTGTTGGGCAGCTATGTGAGAAGAATTATAGAGTGTTATTAGAGAATATAAAATATACTATCTATGATAAGAATTGCGGCAATAAAGTGATTACAGTTGTTCCTATGACAAAGAATAGGATGTTCCCCTTGAAGTTTGGTGAAAATGATAACCAGCTTATTAATATGGCATATGAGGATAAAAGTTGGTTGTGGCATCTCAGATATGGCCATTTGAATTTTCATAGTTTGAAGGTTCTAACATCCAATGCATTGGTTCTTGGATTTCCTAAGGTTGAAGAGCATAACAGGATTTGTGAAGGACGTGAAAAAGGAAAGCATGCATGAGATTCATTTCCAAAAGGCAATGCATGGAGGGCTCAACACCCCCTACAACTTATTCATTCAGATATTTGTGGTCCTATGCAAACAAAAAGTTTGGGTAAGTCATCATATTTCATTACTTTTATTGATGATTACTCAAGCATGTGTTGGGTGTATTTTTTGAAGACTAAGGATGAAGCCCTTGCTACTTTCAAGAGGTTTAAAGCTCGTGTAGAGAATGAGAAAGGAAACACAATTAGATGTTTGAGAATAGATCATGGAGGAGAGTTTTGCTCAAAATATTTTCAGATTTTTTGTGAGATAAATGGGATCAAGAGGCAACTAACAACTTCATACACACGTCAACATAATGGTGTGGCTGAAAGGAAGAACTATACTATGGTAGAAATGGCAAGGAGTATGTTACAAACCAAGGGTTTGAGCAATTCCTACTGGGCTGATTTAGTTGCTACATCAGTCTATATTCTCAATAGGAGTCCTACAAGTGCCTTAGACAAGATGACTCCATATGAAGCATGGTATGAGAAAAGACCTAATGTAAATCATTTTAAAGTTTTTCGGTTGTTTGGCTTATGTTCGTATCCCTGATCAGAATAGGCAAAAGCTAGATGCTAAAAGTGAATCATGCATTTTTGTGGGTTATAGTAAGGAAAGAAAGGCTTATAGATTGTATAATCCTCTTACTAATAAGCTTGTTGTTTCAAGAGATGTGATTTTTGATGAAGGGGGAGTTTATGGTCATCAAAAAGGCCATGTTGAAAAGCCAAAATCAGTTTTGGATGATGATATTATTGCTGATAATAATAATGAGCAGCTAGCTAATGAACCTATTATAGGATCTCCAAGTCCACCAAGTAGCCCCTCATCAATTCCAAGTGGAAGACCATCCTCAAGTCCAAGTTCTACAAGAAAGGTAAGAAGATTAAGCAATATTTATCAAAAGTGTCAAAATCAAGCACATGAAGAGGATCCAATAGGTGAGACAATAAATTTTGCATTACTTGCTAAAGCTGATTTTGAACCATCATGTTTTGAAGATGCATGTACTAATGAGGTTTGGATGCAAGAAATGAATGAAGAGATGGATTCCATTGATAGGAATGAGACTTGGGAGCTTGTAGAGCTTCCACATGAGAAAAAGAAGATTGGTACGAACTAGGTCTACAAGATCAAGTATAACAGTGATGGGAGTGTAGAAAGATACAAGGCAAGATTGGTTGCTAAAGGTTCTCACTCAAAGGTATGGCATTGATTATGAAGAAAATTTTGCACCTCTAGCAAGACAAGAAACTATTATAATGCTAATCTCTCTTGTAGCTCAAAAGAATGGACTATTCATCACATGGATGTGAAAAGTTCCTTCTTGAATGGGTACTTAGAAGAAGAAGTATATGTGGACAGCCACAAGGTTTTGAAGTTCAAGGCAAAGAAGATCATGTCTATAAGCTAAAGAAGGCTTTGTATGGCCTCAAGCAAGCACCATGTGCATGGTATGCAAGGATTGATGGATATTTTCAGCAGAATGGCTTTCAAAGAAGTAAGAGTGAACCTACCCTTTATTACAAGTAAGAAGGTAATGATATTATCATTATGAGTTTGTATGTTGATGATTTTTTATATATGGGTAGTTGTTCTAAGATGAAAGAAGAATTTAAAGTTTCTATGATGATTGAATTTGAGATGAAAGATTTGGGTCTCATGAAGTATTTTTTGGGAATGGAGATTTATCAACATGAAAATGAAATTTTTGTTTGTCAAACAAAGTATGCAAAGGATATGCTAAAGAAATTTGATATGGCTGATTGTAAACTTCTTTATACTCCAATTTCTCATGGAGTTACATTGTGTAGAGATGATGGTGCTGAAATTATTGATGAGACATCATACAGAAGCATTGTTAGAAATTTGATATTTCTAACTCACACAAGACCTAATATTGCTTATTCAGTTTCATTGGTCTCAAGGTATATGAAAAATCCATCACAAGAACGTATAAAGGGAGCCAAGAGAATTTTGAGGTATGTGAAAAATACTCTCGATTTTGAAATTCACTATTCTTCTAAAAAATTTGAGCTTGTTGGCTTTAGTGATTCTAATTGGGGAGGTAGTTTGGATGACCGAAAATCTACATCTAGTAATTGTTTTTCTTTGGGCTCTGGTTTAATCACATGGAGTTCAAAGAAGCAAAGTATGGTTTCTCTCTCTTCTACAGAAGAGAAATATGTTGCGGTCACTTTAGCTGGCACACAAGCTTTATGGCTTAGAAAGCTTCTTGAAAAAATTGGAGAGGTACAAGTTCAGCCTACTATAATTTTTTGTGACAACATAAGTGCTATTAAATTGGCCAAGAATCCGGTTCATCACAGCAGGACCAAACACTTTGATTTGAAACAACACTTCATTAGAGATTTGGTACTGAAGAAAGTGGTTGTATTGAAGTATGTTAACACAAAGGATCAAATTGCGGATATCTTCACGAAGGCTGTTACAAAAGATCAATTTGTGGCTCTCAGAGATCAAATTGTGAGTCCTCTCAGCATCAAGGGGGAGTATGAAGGATAATGATGCTGATATCATCACTTCCAGCAAACTATTAGTTCTATTTTAGACTGCTTTAAAATAAGGAATTAATGTTGTTTTTACAAGCACTCAATATTGGCAGATTCCACCGTAGACTGTTAAGTAGAAGATAGGTTTAGTTTATTTTTGTTAAGCTTGAATAAAGCTACTGGTTGAAATGTAATTTATATACAAGAAGCATGCTGTAATAAAAATGTTAGTTTTCTGCTGTCATAAAATAGAGTATCCTCTATTCTGTTCTGTTTTGTAATTGCTACTCTTTAGTTTCTATAGATAGCTGCTAGCTTTTAGGATTCACTAGAGTTTTGTCTGATTGAGACTTTCTTAGGCAATAAGACTGCAGATTTATTTTGAAAAAAACAAAAAAACTGCAAATGTGATTGCCCTTGCATTTTGTATATATTATTTTTCTCTCGTTAAATTCAGTTTTATCATATTCAATCAAACAACAAAGGGATCGATTGGTTGTGTTTCTTTTATCTGTCTGTCTTATATTATTGAAATTGTTATTGACCTACCTTTGGTGCCCTTACATAAAATGACGCTAGTTATTCAACATCATATGCTTGAGATTCAACCAAATTAAATAACTTGAATACTTTATTTAAACTATTGGTATATGTTTATGAAGTGATCAATAGTTGAAATTTGAGAATCAAAATTTTATTGGTAGTGTTAATACATATTGTTTCTACATTTGATTATACATAGTAAAATCTTGAAGCAATCGATATTGTCACTATGGATTGTGGAAATTTCATAAATTTAATAGTCTGTTGATTAGGTGATGGCAATAGTATTGTGACAACCAAGGTTCCAATTCTATAAGGCCATTGTAATGAAAAAGTTGTCTTCAATAATCCAATGCGCTTTACTGAAAATAAGACCTCCTATTTAGGACCTCAAGAGTTAATAGCTCTATGTAAAATGTATGTCACATTTCAAAGTTAACTCAACATTAAAACAAATTTAACAACGTTTTAAATATAATTAGATCAAATTTAGCTAAATTAATACATTATAATAGAAACTTAAATTAATTTGTCATTCAATTTACAAGTAAATGCATAATAATTTATATACACCATAGAGAATACTTACGTAGCATATTTGTGACGGACTAGCAAGTATAAGCAATGTGTGATGCTAATGATGACGATGGACTTAGAGTTGATGTGTCGATAGACACACTAAGCATAATTAATTTATTCTAACATTAATTCATGTAGAATCATTTCACCAATTTTCAGTTGTCACCACTGATTTGATTTATAATATGATTGGACCATTCTCATAGTTAAATCACAAGGTGAAATGTATTTACATCTTGTAATGTTTACAGATCTGAAATTACCTTTAGATTATTGATCTCAGTGAAATTGATAATCTAAAAACAATATCATATCCTATTAACATTACCAAATGTAGATATATTTACCTCACAATTTTAGACTACTAAAAAAAATTATAGATATAGATATATTTACCTAATGATTTTAGAATTAAAAAAATATAGATTATATTTTAAATTAATTATAATGAATAAATATTATAGAATCTATCCCCAACATATCCGACAAAGTGAGTAAAAAGTTCTAAGAGACAATGGCGTAATCAAAGATCACTGGAGAATATTATAGTGAGATCGCTGACTGTGAAAGCTATAGGTATGACGCACTAATGTACGTAACGCGAGCGACGAGTGTAGGGATTGAATAATATCTTAAACAAAAGAGACAACACATAACGACAATGAAATTTATGAGAACGGCTGCCAACATCTAAAACCAGAAGGTCGTATCTTTGTACGTAGGTTCTACATGTGTATATGATGATGATGATCTCAACATGTTCACATCAAATGAAAATGCAAACTTTACATGTTTCTTGTTTCTGCTAAAGCATATGATTTGGAGAATAATATCTGGTCCCCAAAACTGTAAGAATTGGCGGCTGTGGAAGATCAGCTTTGTTTACTTCGTTTAAAAGGAGTTGTGTATCACAAGAAAACTGGCCACCTCGTGTCTTCATCAGCATGCCAAGTTGATAAGATTGCTCTCATTAGTCACCATTTTCACAAGCAAAATAATAAGAATTAGATTTTTGGAATGCTTGTAAATGAAATGCTCGTTGAAATTGCAAGGCGCCTACTTTCAATCTCTGTGCAGTTGAACTAAGCATCACGTATCATTTTTAATGCTTTGTGCAAAAGTATAATAAAGAAACTGCCAGTTTTCAATGTTGACATATAGAATACCGATTTGGTATATGAGTTTTTCTTAAGAAAAGGTGTTATGAGGAAACTACTCTACCACTTTACAGAGGGTAAGTAATTTGTGATTTAAGCAATTAATTAATTTAAACAAATGAATCGAGATTGATATCAACCAATTTAAATAAAAGTGATGTTTTATTAGAATTCATTTTTATGGTCTTGAGTCAATGTCATTTTTTCATATTTTAGAAATGGTTGGTTAAAGGACAAATTAAATATATTGATGCTTATATTTGTAGTTGCATAATACAGATGTTTGAAATTCACTCATTATAATGTGAGAACTTTAAATGTATGTAATTATACATGTATGTATGTGTATACACACATAATTCAATTGTCACTAATTAGAAGCCTCATTATTCACTACCATATGTTATTTATGTGCATGTAGGTGTCTAGCTAGCTTATATCTAGAAATAAACCTGTAAGCTATAGACCTAGTCTAGTAGATTATACTACTTAAAATTTGTTTACCTATTCTTATGCTATCTAAATTTAATAAGTAATAAATCAACCTTTAAAATACCTTTCCAAAGAATCTACTAAAGTACAATGTCTATATTATTCTTAGTTAGAATCTTAAATGCACTAATTTAACATTTTCTAACCAAGGTTAAGGACAATACAAAAAGATAAAATATGTTCATATAATGATGGAAATCATTTCTTCCATTTTAGAATGAAATATCTCATGTGTTCAAAATATTTATGGATTTGTGCTAGATAATTAATTTGAATAAGAGCCAATCCTTAAATAAACCACCTTAATAGTAGTCTAGGTTAGCTCACTCCTTAGATGGCACATAATGGATAGTGGGAATGAGGCTAATTTCAAAATTTAAATTTAAAATTTAGATTTTAAAGTGGTGGTAAGGTACCAAATTTGATTAATTTCGTAGTCGTGGAGTTGAATAAGTCACAAAGTGATAAATGTAGACAACAAGAGAAGTTTGCTGGAATGAGTGATAGTGGGAACAAGATCAAAAAATAATATTGCCAACTTATGTGTGAAATAACCTATCTTACAAGGAATTTCAATGATATAGGACACATTATATTCATAATAGGCCAAGAACATAAATTTCAAGAGTAGGAGTGTACAAGTTTTAATACATTTCACCTCTACATTAACTTGCAAATGAGAAATAGTGAAAACATACATCAAAGTAAAATTATTCTACCACCATTAAAAAAAGGTTAAATATTTTTAAAAAATATATAAAATGGATTTTTCTAAAGGAAAAAGATTATGTGTATTCTCAATACTATTAGTTAATTATTTTTTAAGTTCCTAGTAAACTTTTTAATGTGACCGGTGAGGCTGTCAAAGCATGATGATACTTTTTCCACACATCTATACCATGATACCATTCGAGGGATCACACCCACACTCATATGATGAGACTTCAAATATTAATATAATCAAATGTATGGAACATATATTATAGTGAATCAAAAAAATGAACAATAATCAATAATTTGAAAACCCGATACCATTTGGATAACAATAAAGGAACAATAATCATTTATTTATTCAGTCTTCCATAAGGAGGGTACACATTCATAATAGTTTACTCTATGCAACCATGTAGGTTAGAGCCTGGTCACCCAAACTATTCTCACTTCTATCGTACATCCTTTAGAATTCAAAACACTTTCACCTTCTATCTTATCCACATATTTATCTTTGATTCCATTATGTCTTTCATTCGTCCATTCTAATCCTCATCATCCTTTCCTCGTGAGAATTGGTTTGTTTCACTTAATTCCATAGCCTCTCAACCTAGTCAAGGTTGATTCCCCCTTCTTGTTACTAACCACTATCTCTCTCTTGATTCATACCAATTTCTTATTAGGCATCCTCTCCTATGCTACACGGATCTCAATATTTTCTATTCAACTTTCTCATTCTGCATTTTTTGTCTTTCCTTTCAACATGCCTCTTTCTTTCAAAATCATCGTTCTTCACATCAATGGATTTAGAGAACTAAATATTCTCCTTTATTCAATTTTGTTCCAAATCCCAACCATCCCTTGAGATAATTGATCTTCCCATATATGATTTGAACAAGAAAATGTTAAACCATATAACTACCTAGCCAAATCACAACTGTCAGTGGTGGTTTTTTTTTGACTTCCCATTCATTTTAACTTCTAATGAATTCTCATTTTCCAAAATTGGAAACCAAAATTTTAAAGAGAGTGAGGTTCTTGCATCAAAATCTGTAAGGGACAAACAAAAGTCACATTCTCCAACACGTGAAGGTGTGAATGAAAACTTGTCCCTTTTATTTTCTTTCAATTTATTTTATAATATCTCCAGAAATAGTATCATACTCCTCCAATATTGATTCTTACTACTCTTTTCCTTATTTTTTCTATCCTTCTTCAATCCCTACTCACCTGTTCAACAACATAAATAATTCTACTTAACCTCAATCATTCATAGTTTGATAAAATCTATACTTATCATTTCATACTCTTCTTCCTCCATGACAAAATTATTCAATAATAAATCATTTGTACTTCTTAATTTTTATCATACCCCCCAATTTATAATGATGATGAACATTTATCCTTCAATTAGTAAAAGATCTTCTATTACTAAGGTGTAATTAGGAGTATTTAATTACACCAACACCCCCCTTTAAGTGCAACTTAGGGGAATGCACTAAATTCACAATGCAAGATGGGTCCCGACTATTAGACCACATTAGGTACCCATGTACAATATGCAATGCAATACATGAAATGAAAAAATCTAATAAAGTTGAGAAAGAGGTAAAACCTCATGGAAAAACCCTCCCCCAAAAAGAGATAGTAGAAAACAAGATGCATGGATGGATGGATTACTCAAGACCCCCCAAGAACTACATACATCATGTATATACAAATAATTATCCCCACATAAGAAGGATAGTTGGAGACATGATATACCCCCCATAATGAATAATCTCTTACAAAAATGGTGAGTTCTTGGAGATAAAATATATTCCAATGAGTACAAGCAACATTTCTCCCCTTGGGAAGAAGATATACCAAGTACAAATGTATAAATGCTTCCCATTCTGGATAGGAACTAGGAAGTGGAATCCAAATGAAGTATGATGAATGATGCCATGAACCAATCCATATCCAAATGAAATGAGGAATAAGGTCTCCAAATATGCTTCTCTAAAGACTGAATAGGAATCTCCAAGCTCATGGAATCTATCACATCAACAAACTAACCAAGAAATGTGAAAAACCAAGTGAAGGACAAGAATCAAGAATGTCAATCTCCAAAGAAAGCTAAATACATATTTCTAACTGTGATGAAATAGTAATCAAAGAGAAGAGAAACCCTGTCAAGTATGTCTCCCAAATCTGCAATATGAGATTCCACAAACAATGAATCAATAAATCGAAAATAGGAATCCCAATCAGGAAGAAAAATAGATATCTCTTGTAATGATTCATTGGAATCACCAACAAGAGATGATTGTGTGATCTCAACTGGAGAAGTAGGAGATGCAACATGAGTCACATGATCATCCTTTCTCTCAATAAATGCATTAAACTCAATCTCATCTAATCTATCATCATCATAGGTAATATTATATGCATCATGAAGTGGAATGAGATAATTTTCAACAAGATCATTTGGAAATGGAGGAACACATGGATATCCAAAAATGCTGCCAATTTTTTTTTCAAATAGTGTGTGGGCTTTGACTATGCTTGATTTGGATTATACTGAATGGTGAAAATACGAGAAGAGACTCATACCAATCAATCCTTTAATATGGCCATTTTTTATTTTTCCAAACTATTTTCTTCCACTTTGTCTTTGGCTCAGGTATGAGTCCATAAAGATGAGGCAAGATATTAAACCATCTACAATGTGTGATGATTTCCTTTTCCCATGAATCATAATTATCCCTATTCAAATCTATTATAGTAGGATGTCTACCATATCCCATGATTACATCAATGATACACTTCT